>JACRUU010000013.1:11109978-11169978 GCA_030449085.1 Kryptopterus vitreolus | reverse complement strand
TATTTACACCTGCACAGGAATTGAAAAAATATGTGCCATATATATATATATATATATATATATATATATATATATATATATATATATATATATATATATATATATATATATATTTACATTTACATTTGAATGACGCCCTTATACAGAGCCCAGTAGAGAACCTGCGATCTTCCAGTCTGTAGGCCAACACCTTACCCACTGAGCCACCACCTCCCCACATATATATATATATATATATATATATATATATATAGGGGGGCACTGTGGCTTAGTGGTTAGCATGTTCGCCTCACACCACCAGGGTCCAGGTTCGATTCTCGTCTCAGCCATGTGTGTGTGGAGTTTGCATGTTCTCCCTGTGCATCATGTGTGTGTGAGGGGGTTTTTCTCCGGGTTCTCCGGGTTTCCCCCGGTCCAGAAACGTTCACGGTAGGTTGATTGTCACCTTGGAAAATTGTCCCTAGTGTAGTGTGTGTGTGAGGACGCCTGAGATAGGCACAGGCTCCCCGTAATCCGAGGGAAGATCGGATATAGCGGTAGAAGATGAATGAATATATATATGTGAATGATATATATCTTCATGGGTCAAATCTTTCAGGTCGGATGGGTGCGGATATGAGAATACCTCTTCCAGAGATGGCCTTTTGTGGCAGATTTTCCCAGTTAGATTTTCCCACTTTGTTCTAACTTGATAAAATTGTAGACGTGGGAACACACACGTGGTCACCTCTTAGTTGTTTTCCTTACGCATTTTCAGGCTTAAAAAAAAAAAAAAAAACCTGACACGGGTTGTTTTGTGATGGATGCGTATAATAACATCCAGGAAATGGACATTTATTCTAAATATTAGAACGAGTGAGCATGCGTATGGCAGCGCGTGTCACGTTAGAGGATATTAAAGCGATATCGCTAAATGGCGCCTGGTCACGTTCACGGGAACGCTGTTTATTCCGGTTTCCCCTAATGCACGGGAACCAATTCGATCTCTCGGTCTCAGCGCCTCCTCCCCATTATCCTGTTGCTGCAGATTTGCCGGCACCGAAAAGCACATTAGATCTCCAGCAGGGATCAGAGTAAACAAACAGGTAAATCGGCTTTAGCGAGAGCGGCGCTGAGAGATCCCTCCTTGCTTTGATCACATCTTCCTAGTTATCTCGTGCTCCTCGCCCCCGGCTTTGATTGCAACCTTAGTCAGCAACGGAGGGCTGGGCTTTGTGTGGGAACACCAAGCATCTAACACCCCCCCACCTCCAACCACCCTTCCGTCTGATAGTGCCCATCTGGAGCACTCCCGACGCCACTGCCGGTCGATGGAGGCATCAGTCAGGGTGTGGGGCCCACCCCAGTGATCAGCTGAGAGAGAGGTAAAGCTCAGCGAGCTGCAGGAGAGCCCCAGGAGACAGAGAGATGAATCATATCAGCTCTGTGTGTTTTAAAGGGTGACCACTGACCACGTGTCGCCCTCGGCAGGATTGTGAGTGTGTGTGTGTGTGTGTGTGTGTATGTGTGTGTGTGAGTGTCTGTGTGGGTTGTGATGAAGAATGAGGGGAATGATGTGCCCAGGAATAGCCTGAGACAAAGGAAGAAGGAAGGATTTTCTGGTTCTTGTCTTCTTTTTTTTTCTAACAAAAACTGCTGGAGGTCTACACGTGTATGAAAATAGCGACAGTCATAAATTGAATCTAATTATAATGCATAGTAACAGCGTGATAATAATAAGGAAAAGATGAAATGATCATGTTTTATTTATAAAGCACTTCACATGCAGAACCTCCGAGTTTGAACTCTGTAATGGAAAAAAAAAAGAATTGTGTATTTTTTATCTCACTCGGAAAAAAGCGAATGCTGGTGAAGGAATGAAGAGATGTGCGGCTTTGAGGGTGATTCCGGCATTATGGGCGTGACACGTTATGTAACGGGAAGGTCTCGCAGCAGAGCAAAGCTTAGGATCAATCAGTCAATCTGCATAATTTGGACGATGCCGATGAGTCTAAATGCATACGACACACATATATATATATATATATATATATATATATATATATATATATATATATATATATATATGATATATGTGTGTGGGGGGGGGGGGGGGTGTGTGTAAGATGTTCTTGTCTACTATTAATAATAGTCCTTTATTTGTATCATGTTATCAGTAGAAGGTTGATAGAAACACAAAGGTACTGTATAGATGCTAATTTATAGAATAAGAGGAAGGAGTTTAGAGAAAGGGGAAGTGTGTGTGTGTGTGTGTGTGTGTGTGTGTGTGTGTGTTGTTGTCAGACCCCTCTGCAGGAAAGCTGATGGGATCATCTGGCTTCTCGTTGCCTGCGGCACCAGCAAACACCCCACGCTGGGATTATTCATCCAACACACACACACACACAAACACACACACACACGCACACGCACACATACATGCACCGGTCAAACTAGTCTTCAACTCCTGATTCTGCCCCGGTCTCTAGGACAGGACCAGAAGACGCATGAGCACACCTCCCATTCAATCCAATGTTTTCGTGAAAACAGAGGCACCAATCAGAAAGAGGAAACACCCAGGAGGCGTTAACAACGAAACGAATCCACTGTTCAACATGTGCACAGCTGTAAACGCCACAGGCCTTGCGTGCCATATATTCACTCCATCCAGGTTCTTTTTCTGTCAGTCTCCCCCTCCATCACACCCAGCTTTCTCTGTGGAACCTGGAACATATGTGGCACATGCGTATATATGTGATAGCGGCAGGTAGAAGTTAGGAGAGAGAGGAAGGGAACAGGGAAGAAGTGTCGGGTGTATAGAGTAAAGTCATAATGCAATATCTGTACATCTATCCATCCATCAATCTACACAATATGGACACCATGTATGTGGAATAATACAACTTGTGTTTCAAACCTGTATCGTGTGTTTCTGTTTACGTCTAGATGGTAAAAGTACATGTATTCAGGATATATAAAAAAATAAATAAATATACTGTAAATGTATTCCTAATCAGTAAACAGTAGTTTTATGGGACTCAAATCCACCATGATGCACACATCCGGCAAATAAAAGCGCCCGTGTGGAAACGTAGTAAAACTTTTCCGTTTACAGGAATATTTGTCTTTATGCTCTATGTTGAGTCTGGTTTCACTGATAATAAACACACATTTACAGAAAACATCCGTATTTGTTCATGCGCATGCTAAGTAGAGAATGAAACACTTAATTTAAGGTCCATTTAGAACAGATACGAGTGTGAGATTGATCGTGGGTTTACAATCATGCCATTAATGCAATTAGATTTACATATGAAAAAATATTATAAGGTCATATAAGGTCAAGGTGTGAACCCCGGCAGAATTCTCCTCACGTTTGGTCCATTCCCGCGTTTCCCCGAAGCTCACCTGTTATAGCCAGAAAGGAACTGCGGCCATATGTTCCCCATCCATCAGCCATGCCAACCTCAGGACAGGGAGTGAGGTCAGGCACTCTCCCTGCAGATTTGAGCTAGCAAGGTCTGCCTGGAGGGCCTGATCGAGGTCTTTCTCCTCTAGAAACTACTGTTTGAGAATATCTATGAATTTCAGTCTCTGTGGTCTAATCTGTGCCCGAAGGGACTCATTTTAATGGCAGGCATGAAATAAAGCTCTATGATGTATTATTAGCAGACATCATGGTAGATGTATAAATAATAACATAAACCAAGCCGAACGTTTCAAGCTCTTAATTACATTAATGAAGGCATTTCCTTTGACTTTCTCCGGTTTTGCTTTGTTTAAGCACACACACAAAATCCTCATCAAGCAAGCACTACAATGAAGAGTCAATGTTATGGTGCCCCCTGCAGTGAAGATGAGGGATTACAGGGTAAAAAAACAAAGGCTTTTGACCAAAAAGTGAACTGATCCTTTCTTTTCTTTTTTTTTAATCGCTTCATTAGGTCCGACTTCATTCAGGGAGCCATAAAACGAAAGCTCATGCTTTTCAAAACCCGTTTTACTACGTCCAGAAAACAATCGCACACAACACATTCTTTCCCTCTCCTCGCATTCGAGGCCTGCGCTTTCCGCTGCGGCGCCTGAATCCAAGCCGCATTGTCGCGTGGAACCTCGAGGCTTCGCCAGATGCGCCCCTCGTGCTAAACTTTATGTGCCTTGAAAATGCTTTTCAAAGCTCTTTCAGGACAGATTTCCTTGCTGTTTTATGGTGCCATTGCAAGTGTAATATCTTTTATGTCATGGCTTAGCATTCAGCATAGCACACACACTTTTGTTGTTTTTTTTTTTGTTGTTGGTTTTTCAAAATGAACCATATTTTTTTTTCCTGACTCAACATCAGATTTAAATGTAGAGATTTTAAACGTTAAAAAGAAACCCCCACGTCGCCTTCGCATCTACTGACTGAGCTGGTGTGTGAAGGGCAGGAGTGAGAGTTTGCCATATGTGCCTCTGTGTGTGTGTGTGTGTGTGTGTGTGTGTGTGTTTGTGTCCTTATTGTCCCCCTCTTGGGATGAGGCACTTCTGTCCTCGCAGCACCAGCCTGCATCACTCTATTGATCAGAACCACAAATCTGTCAGTGGAGAAGAACAAGAGCGCGAGGAGAAAACCTACAGAAACCAAAAAAAAACTAGCGAGACAAGGGGAAGGGTGTTCGCTGGCGACGGCTTGTGTCGCTTGGTGTGAGATATGAAACGGTTCAGACTTCTTCACATTTGTTTAATTAGATGAAGACGCTGCATTTGCCACCATTATACTAATAGACAGTGGAAAAAGCATACAGTGTAAGCAATGCGCTAGCTAATGGACAGGGAATTGTGAAACCAGCCATAAAGATTTAACATGTGAAAGCTAAGGTTCTGAATCCATCGCCAACCATACACTACTTTAAAGATACACATGAAGCAGCTACTGATGTCATGCGATACGATTCCCCCATTAAGAATCAATTTGGAACTGATTCAAAACAATACAATTCAATGGGGGGGGAAATTCTGATGCTCTGCCATTCAATATAGTTCAGATGGTTCGGCAAATCAATTTACTAAAGTGCCTCATGACTTCGAACGCATAACCCATTCACAAACTCTGTCTTTTACTGGTGTGTCTCCGGGAAGATGAAGCTCTACCTCTGCTGTTGTACTGCCACTTTTTTTTTATCTGACTTCGCACTTGGGTTGTGGGCGATCCCAGGTGTCTTCGGACACCAAGGCAGGACACACCATGTATGGAATGCCAACCCGTCGCAGTGCGCACACACATTCACACACAAGGGACAATTTTCCAATCAATCTACCGTACATGTTTTTGGACCGGGGGAAACCAGAGAAAAGACACTGGGAGAACATGGCTAACCACTAAGCCACCATGCCCCCTACCTCTGCCATGTTCATCTATACTCTACGTGCATTCATTGATTGACCAGATTTGATTCATTTGATTCATTTGATTCATTTTCCACTCTATAGAGCCAATCTCATCTTAACCACAAAAGTACTGCAGTTCAATGCTTAACCCATGACCTCACCGACGACGTGACGTGGTCTCAATGACTCCTAACACCATTTTCACACCACCATTTTGAACTCTTGGGCACAGTGTAATAATCCACTGGAATTTGTGTCCTTCAAGAAAACTTCTGACTTGTATATATTAATTCATGGCCACCCATTATTATGAAATAACCTCTGTGTCAGGCGGCCGCACGAGCAGCGTCCTTAAATGGGATGAATCTCTCCAGCAAAAATATTGAATACCTTTACCGTCCTTTCCGACGGTCTGGTTTACTCACGTTATCAGTATTCCACATGAAATAAAAACAGTTTGAAAAATTTTCAGTCCAGAATGTCCTTGACCATAGTTCAGTGGAAACTTTGTGCGCTTTTTTTTTTTCCCTCAGGTTTGTTGCGACCAAAAAAAAAACAAACCTCAGTAGCAGTTCTCTTTTTATTAGTGTCTACATTGTACAAAAATCCCGACAAGCATAAAATCCTCCTCGATACACTTTTTTTTTGTGTTATAGGGAACAGCACGGACTACATCGCCTAAAACAAGCAGGGCTAGCTTTTTTTTTTTTTTCCTTTCAGAATGAGAAGAGAGAGAAAACTGGCTCAAACTGATATAAATTACAACAGTTATGGTCTATATGTTTCAATTTATTGTGCTTGTAATGATAAATTATTTTAGTTACAGTGCCCAAAGAGGACTTGAGCTGTGTCTGGGTGCTGGGGACATTAGAACAATTGCAGCTGTTAGGGGAGGCTGCATCCATTAGTCAATAAATTAAAGAGTAATTACGATCGTTTCTGCTGCTGCGGCTCTATCTGGAGGACCTCGCACAGGTGGAATAGGAACGTGTTGGGTAAAATGTGAAGGAGGGGGAGGAACAGGGAGGCGTTTTCTGACTCACTTTTGCCCTTAGCGCCTATGGAGGAGACACTTTTTGAAGGATTTTTTTTTCTTTTTCCACATTTTCACGATCCTGTTATTTTTAAACGCTCGGTATGGATTGCACCCACTTCTACGGCATTAATCGGTGCATCTGGGACGCTATTATCTCTGTGAATTAAGAGTCGTTTCAAGGATGTATTTGGAGGCATGTCATATATACGTTGGAAAGTCAAGGTGACCTTCGTTATACTGTATCTATCGAACTCTCTTCATGCTATTCATAGCTCACTTATTGATTGATTTGTAAACCAGACTAGAGCCTCAGGTATAAACCCACACCTGCATTAGTCGAATCCCCAGGCAGCCCTGAGACAGATCTGTGAGAAGGGAGAGGAGTCGGCCTCTGTCTCGGAGCACTCCGCTGCCTTATTATGTATGACAACGCGGCTGCTCTGTAACGCAACACTCAGTCACAGGCGCCGGCTCGTACTGAGTAAACATTCCACATCCCAGCTCGAAAGCATGGAGCTGTGTACAGATACACGGGGCCTGAGCGAACTCTCCCTCTCGTCTCCCTCTGCTCTCCCGTCCTCATGCACACCTGCCGAAGACTCAGAAACTCTCTGAGACACCGATAAACCCTAGAGCTTTTAACCAGATTAATTGAGTAATATCTGAGGATTCATTATAAATGAAGCACATATTTGGCTTCTGCATCTGATTTAACACAAAAATCTCGATCCTGCTACGCAATTAAACATTTTAAAATATTCATAATCAAACACAATTACTGTCGCGTGCTTTCTTGTGATGAAGTGCTGATACTTTTTTCGTCCATTCGAAAGAACTTTTGTTTGTAGATAAAGTACACAAACCATGTAGTTAGGTCATAGTGGGGAAATAAATATTACTCCAGAAAAAGTAAAATGGCTCCCTTTGAACTCTATTACGACCATAATGTTCATATTATAATTTTTTTTGTCACCAGGCTTTTCTCTTAATTAACTTTATGTGAAAAGGCTCAAATGTTACTCTTAGCACAACAATCTATTAATAGAACAATATTCGCTTTACAAAAACTGTTATCGTGAACCGTATTAAAAAAAACATCACGCATATAAGGATTGTTGTGGCGAGTTCGAGTCAGGTGTCCCTCTCATCATTTATTCCTCTCTAGATGTTCTGCTTGTTGATGATTGGTAGATACCACCGAGCACCGATCAACAAGTTCAAAACAGAAACCCCCCCCCCCCCCCCCCCCACCCTGATTGGTGGCTCGCTGCATGTTCTGTTTATTTTTTATCCTCGTAAATAAAAAGGGACGACTGATTTCACAAAATGTATATATATTTGACTTTGAAATGTAGTGAAGGTAAAGTCTCTGCAGAATACTTCAGTAAAAGTACAGATACGTGAACACGCTACTTAAATACAGTAACTCATTACATTTAACACTTAATTAACAGACAATGTGTTATGTAAATGTTTAAGGTCCAGTTGTATATGTGAGATTATTTTTGGCCGAAAAAAAAAACAAAAAACAGCAGCTGAAATTATTTTATTCCCTTGCAATTTTACCTCTTGCCTTATTCACTCTTTTTTCCCTCCTTGATGTTCATAAGTTAAAATGAATATGTAATTAATTTAAATTATTTTAATTACATTTAATGAATTTAATTACTTACTATAAATTCATTTTAAAGTTAATTTAATTTAAAGTTAATTAAAATGAAGCTTGCTTAAGGGGGCATGGTGGCTTAGTGGTTAGAACGTTCGCATCACACCTCCAGGGCCGTGGTTCGATTCCCGCCTCGTCCATGTGTGTGTGAGTTTTCATTTTCTCCCCGTGCCTCAGAGGATTTTTCTCCGGGTTCTTTGGTTTCCCTCCGTTCCAAAAACATGCACGGTAGTTTGATTGGCACCTTGGAAAATTGTCCCTTGTGTGTGTGTCAGTGTGTGGGTGTGTGTGTGTGTGTGTGTGTGTGTGTGTTCCCTGCAATGGGTTGGTATTCCATCCATGGTGTATCCTGCCTTAATGCTGGATGTGCCTGAGATAGGCACAGACTCCCTGTGACCCGAGGGAAGCTCGGATATAGTGAATATGAATGAATGAACATAGCTTGCTTATTAAATCATGTGTCCTGAAGCTTAATCTCTGAAATTGGAGACTCCTTCCATAATCATTGTATAGAAAAGAAACATAACACAGAAAATATAACTATCATTGGTTCACTTTCCGGACCCTTCCCTCCTCCAAAACAACCCCAAACTATTAAACGTCCACCACCATGTGTGAATGTGAAGCAGTCTGATCCTCTAATCTTACACATGTTCTTCTGGTAAAGACAAAAACGTCACATTTGGACTACACAGTATGGTTTTGCTTTTGTTGTCTACTGTAGTTTGTTACGCAGAAACAAAAGCAACATGCACGTGTTACAAAAAAGCATACAATACTTGGCGTTTCAACACTTTTGACTTTAAAAGAAGTGCATTTATAATAATCATTTACCTGCTATTAAAAATAAAATCAACACAAATTAAAAATAAATACAACGTCGTTCTTTTTGAAGAAATATTCTGCCTAATATGCCATCTAATGACTTTTTTTATGTGCATCTGAAATACTCAAAATAACAATTATCCAAATTATTGTTAGCCTCAGCATTCATATGCAAAGCTATACGACTAGCTAAAAGCATGGTTGAGACAACTATAGATTGGACTGAAAATGAGATATAATGTCAATAAAAAAACATTATATCGAGGGGACTGTCATCTTCTCCACTTCGCATAATATTAACCCTAGGTCATTTTTGCTGACACATACACACTTTCAACTGCCCCAGAACCTCATCAAGTCATGCAAATGAGTTTATCTTAACCACTCTCATTACATCTACTGACGCACACACACACACACACACACACACACACACACACACACACACACACGGCAATCCACAGCACACACAACTGGAAGCCACGTGTACCTCTACACTAAAGAGCGAGTGAGGGCGTGAGGTTCGATTCACGGCCCACATCTCACTCGTTACAAAATCCGTGGGAGATCTTATCGTCTGACAGGTCACAAGGAGTTTTCGAATTAGAGGTAAACACGTGGCCAAGACTCCGATACAAATTATTCCCATATATATTGTTATCGTTATTTGCTTTGTACAAAACCCAGCTGTACTCGTGAAAATGTAACAGATATTGCACAGACTTGCCTTGTCTACAACCTGGCATGTTTATTAAGCGTGATCTTAATAGCATGTTGCCATTACAGCCATAACAAGCCATCGCGAGTAGAGGGTTTCACTGGCTTAATGAGGGATGCAAATCTGACACTGGTACTGAAGAAAATGGTACGTTTATGAGCTTTGGCTTCGGAGCAGGTGGAGGACCTTCTGCTCTGGGCGATGTGGAACCCCCTACGGTGTCCACCTGGACATTGGAATGTTGATGTTGATTCATGTAAACCTCGTGCCATTCACACAAATTGGACCTTGTATTTCTCCCATTAGAGGCCCGTTTGTGTACAAACCTTGATACCATATAGGAGTTTGTGCACTGTGGGTTCTATTTTGGTTAGAATGTGTTTTGTTTTGTTGTTTTTTATTTAACAGCAGCTGTGAAGGTTTGTAGTTTAATCGTTGTCGGTAGTCAGATTACATCAAGCCAGCCAACACCCTGGATCTCACTAGATATTCTTCCCAGTAGGTGTCAGGAAGCTCTAATCTGGCTCAGCGCCATCTGTCTGAGAAGATGAAGAGTGGAGAAGGAGGAGGAGGAGGAGGATGAGGAGGGGTACGAGTGAATTCAGAGAGGGCTCCCACCGGGTGTGGAAATGGAGGCAGGAAATGGGGGTCAAAAGGATCAGAAGCAGAGGCGACCACAGGGAAGGCGGAGTGGTCATTGATATTCAGTATTTCCGCTGGCAGCGGCGTTGGCAGAGGGGCTTATGGGATGAGAAGCAGAGGCTTCAACCCAGTGTTGATGCAGTATTTATCAGCGTGCGCTCTTCCAAACAACACGCCGACCCTGAATGTCAGCACTGTAGGTTTCTCAATGTCATGTTCTTCACCATGCGGTTTAATTTTTTAAGGTTGGTCAATATTAGCTTTGTGCTCATTGATAATGTAACCTTCTCCAAAAAAGCTACACTGTGTTGGCAAAAGTTTGCACACACTTGGCCATAACAATTGTATGTGCCTTTCTGGTGTGGTTAAACCATTGGAGCAGAAGGTCACAGGTTCAAATCCCAGAACCATCAAGCTGCCAAGGGCCCTTAACCTTCAACTGCTCAGGTGTAAGTCTCTCTGTATAAAGGTGTTCCCGAATTCGTTCCACTCTTCTGGGAAGATGTTCCGCTAGATGTTGTGGAGACGTGTGCTCATTCAGACACAGTGCATGATGGACAGAGGTGAGGAGGCCTGGGAAGTCATCCTGGAGGTGTTCAATAAGTTATGAGCCACTTGCCGAGGAACAGCTTTGGGTTTGAACTTAAATTCAACAGAATCCATTCTAGAAAATTGTGTGCCTTCCATTTTGTAGCGACAGTTTGGAACAGCAGCACATATGGCTGAGAAAATCAGGTGCTTCGATACTTTTGTCAACAGAATTTATTATAATATCATTGTAAAAAACAGCTACATCTACAGGCATCCACGGAGCACTTCACCTCCATGCAGCAGAAACATCTTAGTTCATTTATTCTAGAAGTTCTTTCGACGAAAACTTGTGAACTGAACCACAAGTCCGTTTTCATCAACACTAACTGTACTTCAGGTTTTCAGAATGAAGGGGAAACCTAATTCAAAAGCATGTAGAATGCTTTGTAGCATGTACACACAAACACACATACACAATGCCAGTATGAATGATTAGTCCAATGTTATCCAGCTTATTGACAGCATTGCAGGCCTAAGTCTTTCTATATTTCTTCCCTCCCTTTTTATCCACTTCTTCATCCCCTCCCATGGTGTGGACATGTGGAGCAGGTCGATATCAGGCCCAGTGGCCACACTGTGTGCCGGGTCAGTGGGCTGGAGAGGCATGCCAGTGCACACTGATGAATGAGGGTTGATCCATTGGATTCCTCCGGCAGTGCCTCTGGCGCTCAATGTTGCTACGCCGGCCACAGGTCCGCCACACACTCCTTTTCTGTCTCTCAGTTTTTTTTTCCTGTCCTCTGGGAGCGAGAGAGGGCAAAACTGCTGAGACAAACCTGTAGCATAGAAAACGTTAGACTTCCAAGCGGAATAAAAGGATGAGTGTTTCACAGGATCGCGATCACGAGTTGGTATCGCTCAGTTCTGCCGGACAATTAGAGGCAACATTACTACTCGAACGCTGACGAATGACAGGGGGTTCTCTGTGTTTTCCAGTTTCCCCCCCTCCGGTCCAAAAACATGCACGGTAGGTTGATGGCCCGAAGACGCCTGAGATATTCATAGGTTCACCACGACCCAAGAGAGAGATGAATGAACTTCCTCAGCAATTTGAGCTACAGAGCTTTTCATAGGACCACATAGTCGAGCTTTTAATGAGTCTCTCCCAACCTTTACCCTGTCACAGGTTCACCACTGTTTCTTCCTTAGGGTACTTTTGATAGATAATGACAATTGAGGACCGAGACACACCACACAAGAGATCTCTGACCTATGGGCATCACAATTTGGCCCTAAAATTCACTCAAACCCTATCGCTTGTCCATTCCTTGTGTCTCACTGCCCTTTTATATATATATATATATAGATATATATATATATATATATATATATATATATATATATATATATATATATATATATATATATATAACACCCACTAACAGGTGCCATGATAAAGAGTTAACAAGTGCTATAATGTTATAATATCATGGTGTATATGGATATCACTATATAATTCTACTAAAAATGCAGAAACAATCGGAGGTTGTTTATACAAGAACTTTGGATAGGAGGAAGAATGAAGTGAAGATGAGGGAAAAGTAAAGCTACGCGGACGGGAGAGGGGAAAAGGGGGGGGGGGGCAGCATACTAGAAGGATAAAATCAACAAACATCCGAAGCCCCCTTGTATCATTTCAAAGATTAATCTAATTTCATTGCAATCAGCTCCTGGGCTTTGCCGCCTGTCTCTCCCATGATCGTCAATGCCAGTCTCACGGCATGCTCTCCCCCGGGCCCCCGGATGTTTCGCTTTGCGGTTATTAACCTGAACGGTGGGCGCATCTGAGACCAGGTTAATAAGCTGCTGCCTTCTCCTCACTCTTTGTCGAGAGAACAATGTTGTCAGGTTTCCAGAAATTGCCAATTTACAACAGAGATGGAAATGGAAGGCAAGCTGCTCGTCGGTGAAATGCTTTTTATAGCCAGGCGCTCCGGCAGAGCCTCGTTCTCCCCAAGCCTTTTAATGATGGATATGAAATTACAGAGGTGTGAGACAGGGATGAGACGAGAATGGGAATGGACCGAGCCTACGCCGAGCTGTGCCGATGCGATGCGAGGTGAGGTGAGGCGAGGCGAGGCGACAGAGAGGCAGGCGGAGGGGAGAACATACTGTGCTGTATTTAGACAGGGTTTTAAAATAGGGCAGAGGCCATAGGCAATGACTGGTCTAAGCTAGTGAGACACTCAGCATAGGCTGGGGGGAATAAAAAAAAAATGCAGATTTGCTGAAATCTTAAACTGGGTACTTAAACTAAACCGGGCTTGTTCTCGTCATGTACGGTTAGGGGAAAAGTGAAAAAAATTGCATTTGATTAAGCTGTCATTAAAAAACAAAGGATTGTTAAGGAGATATCCCAGTGCATTCCAGTAGCCTGATCTGTATAACCACTGACTGCACTTTCAAAAACAGGCATCTCTTTCTTTAACACCCTGCGCTCTTCCAAGAAATTAATTTGACTCCCTGTGGGTGTGGTGAAAAATGCAGAAGGAGGGAGGAAGAAATTTGTTATTTATTGTGTACAAACGTGAGATTGGCCAGGAGACCTCACACTCTCACACGATGTATTCACGTCACACACACTTCTGCTTCAAACAGCTTAATTATACCTGTGCATCAGTTCTGCACACATTGTGGCCTTCTAAACCTGATGAGATTACCCAAAGACCAACCATTTGTTTGTTCTGATGTCCTCTGTGTAACCTTTAAAAAAATAAAATAAAAACAGAGTTTTGTTGTTTCTAGCAAAAAAAAAACTCTGAATTCTTCAACTTCACGAAGTAAACAATTTATTTATTACCCTTTTTTCAAAAAAAAAAAAGAGAGCAGCATGTTTTTTATCTCCTAAATAGGACATTTCGGAACCCGAAGGCAAGATAAACACTAATACCTAAAAATAAAATATCTCAAAGCCCCCGAATTCATCTTCTCGTCTCTCGTATCTCTGGCAATGATGCCTCCTCGTGATCTCATGAGTCGTGTTTGTGCTGCCTGTTCCTGACACGCACCTATTTCTGACTCACCGGGTTCTGACACCGTAACACGATTTTCACGACCGTGGAAATTCAGGTTTTTTCCCCTCGACGCTCCGCGGCGTGACTCCAGACGTCGACCTCGCGCCCGACCACGCGCCCCCCACCAGCGCCTTGCGACTCCAATAAAACTCCAATAGAAGAACTTTGCATGCGCGATTATCCCGCTGCTCCTTGACGAGTGAGGTCGAAAGAGCAGCTGAAAGTGGCGTGTTTTAAAGTCACCCATGGTCACCTTATTGATCCCTGGCAGCGTGGTCGCTCTCTGCATTCGCGAGATAAGGCGCTAGAATCTCGCACGCCTCGCCTTCCAGGCTCACTGACACAAACAAACTCGACTCGCAACCCGGTAGCGACAGGAAGCAGCCTTTATTTATAAACCCTCTGTGGGGTCCTTCATCCAGATAATCTCGGCAGGGACGACGCTCTGCTTGTTTGGAGAAAATCAAAAACAGCGGAAAGCCTCAACAGTGAAGGCGACGCATGCTAGCCCGGCCTATCCGAACACGCTCTTTCACCTGGGCCGAGGAGGAGAAAAAAAACAACATTTACACATCGCGTATTGATTTTTCACAACCGTTCGCTATTGACGGAGCCAGGAACCTACATGTGTGGTATATAATGCCAGAGCGCGAGAATGAATACCTGCTCGAGAGATGATGGTGTATTTACATTTAAAGTACTTCCTGTCAAGGAATATGAAAAGGAGCGTAGCCTGATAAAACACCCTGACAACAATGAGCTCCTGTCGTCTATCGCCTGCCCTCTGCTGACAATACACATTGTGTATGTGTGTGTGTGTGTGTGTGTGTGTAGGCGTGTGCAAGTGTGTTTTATGTTCCAAGCACGTGACCAAGCACGGCCCTCATTCCCTGTCTAATGGGATGATTGATTGATGTGCAAGATTGATGGCGTTGAAGAACAGACTACATAAGGTTATTTGTTATAGTTGTCACTTTTATTACAAGGTGAAAACGTAAATACGCGAGGAGCGGTCACTCCTGGAAAAGCAACACTTTCCTAACACCGTTTGGGAAAAAAAAGTTGCCTCGGAAACCCCTCCCCCAGTGCTGACGTTACTCCAAATAGTTTCTAGGACTATTTGTTACAAATAGACTGACCTTGATACCAGATCTGTTTCTGCTTGTAATTTGGCTTCTTTTCACCCTAGAGACTGGATCACACATATACACTGTACACACACACACACACACACACACACACAAATACACACACACCTGGTTCATCATGAAGACCACAGACAAATTCTCACACCATAGCAAGTGAATAAATCCTGGAGTTCTGGAATGAGATTGGTCAGGAGGTGTTGATTGTTTCCTGGAACGGATCCGCATGTTGCGTTACATTTCCATAGCGTCTTGCATGAGGTGGTATCCCAAAGTTTCGAGCTCTATCTAACAAGAAAAGTCATTTATTTATCTGTGTTTTCACGTGATCACCATCAACGTGCAACAATACAGCGCTTTCAGCATTCTTCTGGAATGTGTCCCGCTCTATTCCAAGCGATTTGCACTGGATCTCTGCATCGGTGTGAGCTGGAGCTTCATCGTTAAGAAGAGGGTGACGTCTGTAGGAGTGAATAGGGTGTTGCTGAACGGTTTTGACATTTTCGGGGGAGGGTTGAGCGCATCCTGTTCTCTCGTCATCTTCCAGTGATGTTCTTCTGCTCTTGAAGCGCTCGTGAAAGTCAAAACCCCTCGAACGTCTCGTCGCTGCATTGTCAAACGTATGTCATTCCAAACGTATCCGTGGTAGATTCTCCCGCACAGTTTCACATTCGGAATTGGTTTTAACTCGCTGATGAAATCGCAGATGTGGTAATGCGCACAGTTACATACATTAGTCTGGAAACATTTTGATACCGGCTGTATTTATTTAACACGGGCACATTCTAACAATCAGAGTTACAGCTGCGGTATTTCAATTACACGTGAGGGAAGTGTTTATCCCTGTTTATCCCTAATGTGACTATACAAGTATAAATAGTACATTGCATCATCGATGTGTAAATCACTACAATGCCAATAGTTTTAATAGTTCAACTTTTTCTGTGGTATAAGAGGGATAACACACACAGAACACATTTTCAGTGTTTTTTTTTTATTGCTTCTTCTCCAAACTGTTACCACAAAATCTTTCTTAGAACCAGGAGACCCAAACCTATTTCAGCATGACAATGCACAAAACCAGCTGTATGAAGATCTGGGTTGGATTAATTGGACGATCTCCTGCTCTAGACCTAAAACACTATGGGGGTGTAGCTCAGTGGTGCTGAGAGGTGCTGGGTTTGAGCCCCGGTATCGCCAAGACGCCACCCACAGCAAGGCCTTTAACCCTCTGTTACGCCAGTGGTGCAGTATCTCTGACCCCAGTTTCCAAACAAGTTGGGATATGCAAAGAAAAGGATTTCACTGTGCTGTAATGTATATATAACAAATAAAGTTCTCTTCTATTCTATTAAACATCTTCCAATTAAGAGTGGAGATGTGGACTTAATGTGGAAAAAAAAACTTGCTGATTATGCTCCTGAAACACCATGACCATGAGTTCCTATATATATATATATATATATATATATATATATATATATATATATATATATATATATATATATATATATATATATATATATTAGAGTATCCAATGTCTATAGCAAGATATCTAAAGTATTTTTCAAAATGACACAGCGAGAAAGAAAGAAAATGAAAAGAGACTGTGACTAGTGTGAAACTTTTTTGTTTTTAATATAACACAGAAGTTTCCCTTTTAAACTTTAGGTACATTCTAATCAGTTCTCCACGTATTTAAAGGGTTCTGAAGACCACCTTCTGAAAAGAAAATCCAGTGCATTTAAGTATGCGTTTCAGAGAATGTAATGAGCAAAATGATACTTTTCCACGCTGTAATAAAGAAGTATAAAATGTCCTTGTGAAAGTTTCAGCGTTTGAAAGTACAGAATGGGCCACAGTCAGAAAGGGTACGCTCATCAGTGTCCCCTGCAATTCCACTCGGCTCCAATGTTCCAGCTCTACTTTAATTTTAATCAGAAAGGGAAAAAAAAAAAAACCCAGGTCCAATTACCCATTACCCATTTCCTTTTATTTAAACAGCACCACCCCCCCCCCCCCCTTCAACCCCCCTCTCAACAAAAACTCAGCTCCTTATGATAGCTAATGGTATTTTACACTGTTATAAATCACCTGCAAAAAAAATAGAAAAAAGCCATTTCACTCACTGCAGAATAATTTTTATAGAGAAGTTGCCTTATCCCCATCGGATCATAAATCTATTCTCCTTTTATGAAGCCTTTAAATTGGAGATATTTAAGTTCGACCGTTTCCTAAACCATTCAAAGGATTCCTACGTTATGACTCTGGGTGCAAACACAGGCTGGGTTTTTCTGAGTGCATCTCTACAGCCTGTTGTAAAAAAAAAATAGCTATTAAATGTTCGTTTAAAAAAAAAAAGCGTGAAAGTAAGTGAATATCATTGTAAATGTCAGACCAGTATGTTTCAGTGCTCTTTTTGCAATTAAAAAAGGGAACAAATACAAAATAGAGTTTAGTCAAAAAGATACATGGATGTGAGAGGGTCGGAGCACCGACTGCAGCATCGTTAGCATTCCGTCACTGTATGTTATCAGTGCTGGTGAACATTCCATTCTCAGTCAATTCTGTGACGTTCCAATACCAATGGATTCTGTAGCTATACCATGCTTTGACAAAGATTCGCCCCTTCCTGATTTTTTATTTTTAACCTTTCATTCGAATGATTCATATCATCAAGTTCATTTTAATCGTACACAACCTAAGTAAATACAAAATACAGTTTTTAAATGATGATTTTACATATTAAGGGGAAAATGTCATTCAAATCTGCCTGTATTTGTGCCTCCCACTTGCTTAATAATGAATAAACTGTGATTTACCACATTTCTTTTGAGGTAAATTTCACTTGCCGCATTAAGGTCTGATTATTAGCAAACCTGCTGAAATGATTTAAATAGATCCTGTGTGATCTCAACACGTTATGCTACTATTTAAAAAATGAAAAACAAAGGAAATTGATGTGTCAGGACGGGAAGCGTTCAAAAAGCCATTTGTGGGGATTTGGGACTCCAGAGTGCGAGCCATTATGTATGAATGTAGAAATCTTGGAACAGTTGTGAACCATCCCGGGAAAGGCCGGCCTACCGAAATTACACCAAGGGCACAACAATGAAGAACTTTGCATCTTGAGAACCCGGACAACTTGTCATAATTGATGGAACCATCAATTCTGTTCTCTACAAGAAAATCCTGTAGGAGAATGCCAGCTATCGGGACATGACGTCAAGTTCAAACACATGTCCAGCAGGATCTACATCCCACATCTGGAAGGAAATAAAGGTTTCGGAGTAGCTCAAATAAAGTCAGAGCTTAAATTTGATTGAGATACTACCGCCATAACAGAATAGAAGAGCCTTTGTTTGTCACATATACATTACAGCACAGTCAAATTCTTTCTTCGCATATCCCAGCTTGTCTGGAAGCCAGGGTCGGAGCTCAGGGTCAGCCATGATACGGCACCCCTGGAGCACAGAGGATTAAGGGCCTTGCTCAAGGAGCCAAGGGTGGCAGCCTGGCGATACCAGGGCTCGAACCCCGGACCTTCCGATCAGCAGCACAGCACCCCCCCCTCGTTCATGTAACGAAATAACAGGTTGTTCATATCGAAAACTCTTCGATGTAGCTGAATTCAAACAATTCTGCAGGGACCAGTGGGCCAAAATTTCACCACACTGATGTGAAAAGGAGGTTTAGGGGAGAAACGACAGGCAGGTTTGGACAGCTTTTCCCCTTTAATTCCTGCATTTTGTTTTTACTCCGACTATCTATTGTTGCTTTGGATTTTTTTCCTTCCAGTAATGTTACTGCTGAGCATCTCGCCTTTCTCCTGACCCATCTGTGTGCAAACCGTAAAAAAGAACATATCGAGCGTTTCTCCACAAGTTAATCATCACCTTTGTGTTTAAATTAGTATCTATTAATATCACGTATTGTACACGGATATCCTATCAGCAGATACGCGTAGCTCTGGGGGCGTACTTACTTAAGGATTATGTCTTCTTATGAATTAATTGCATAATTGCAATACAGTGCCTTCTGCTTCTCAGGCATTCTCAGCCGATTCTCCGCTTTCTACCGACTTAACGCAGTGAACTAATCACACCAGATAAGAAGAAGTTTGTCCCGTTAAGAACATACGGAATTATCCTCCGTTCATTTACTGAAACAGAAGGAGCCCCGTGTCAGCGACATCCCATAACGAATCGATCCGCATTCCCCTTCTTTCCCATCCCACTCTGCATGTATAAATATGTAGAATACCGATAAGATGAATTGAATCGCTTGCGTACACAGAGGCGGCGGAGACCGGCGTGAGAATGAAATGGGGGGCTGTTTTGCAAGACCCCCGCTTCCTTTCTCTTTTCTTTTCTGGGAACAAAACAGCCTTTAATTAAGAAATGAATTTAGTTTCTGTAAATGTCAGGAGCATGTAATGTGTGACGCGACCTTGATATCACGCCATATCTCCTGTGAACAATAAAACATTCACTTCTACAACTTGCAGTTAATAAACAAAAAGAATGAATGCCATCACCTTTTCTGACAGGTCACTGAGTGTCAGGATTATGATACTTGTCAGCAATGGGAGGTGGATGGACCCAACAGCAGGATGCAAATGGATGTTCAAATAATAGTCTAATTAATTAATAGTTTAATTAAGAGTTGGCAGACGGAGCAGAAGGGCAAAAGCAGTCCGGGGTAGGCAGCAGGCAAACAGAACAAAGGCAATGACAAAATCTTTAACCAAATACAAACTGGGTAATCCAAGATGCAGGACAGGGATCAGATTCAGGGAGCAGCGAACAGGAAAAAGGATCAGGCAAGAGTTAATCTCAGGGTCGGTGAGATAATCTGTCTCTGATACCCTTAAGTACCAAGCTTATGAAAAGTGACAAGATGGCCACCGACTCAGAAGTGCACCGCCACGGAAGCTTCGAGTGACAATACTGGAATATGAAACCCATCTGTCTCGCTGTTCACAATACATAAGCTATGTTCACAGTATGTTACATTTACAGCATTTGGTAGACGCCGGGGTTTAAACCCGGTGCAGAGTCCAACACCTTAACCACTGGTCTACCACCTCCCTGTATATGTTGACATTCACAGCACTCACAACTTCTCCCCACGGGGGATCAAATAGGGGAGACCCAGGAAGAATCAGATACAAATCTTACAGTCGACTATTTTATTTTTTTTTTTTGGTGCTCAAAGTAGATAAACCAACATTAGGATATTTGTAATGTGTGTGAATAAAGTTTACACACTTGTTGAGTACCTGCCGTCTCTTTTCAAACACACACGTGGCTCGGCGATTACAGGTCTACAGTGATGAAGTAAACAGAATTGCTTTCTGTACTTTTCATTGCTTTTTTTTCTTGTATCTGTACTTCACAGAAAGTATTTCCATTGGGACACGGCATTTCAAAGTCAGATATCGTTAAACTACATTTTGCCAAATCAGTCGTTCTTTTTTACTTTGTGATGATAAAAAAATGTAACGGGTCAAACACACATCAAGCTGCCAATCAAGGTAGGTGGCGCTCTCTTTTGTACTTGTATTGATTGGCGCTTGTTGGCATCTACTTATCATCAACATACAGTTCAGCATCAATCAGAACAATTTAGAGAGGAAGAAACACCTGACTTGAATTCACCACAACACCCTTGGAATTATTTAAAGCGCTTTATTGTTTTGGGTTCATTGTAATAGATATCAATCAGTGTTTGACTCATTAATATCATTCTATTAATAGGTTTGTGTGTTACGAGGGAACATTAGAGTCTTTTCACGTAAACTGAGTTGATTAAGTGATAAAAATGATGATAGGAGCATAATAGCTGCAATAAATCCTAGCACTTGGGATATTTAAGCACATTTAAAAGCCTTTGTACTTTTACTCAAGTGAAAGTTTAAAGGGAGCACTTTTCATTTTACCGAAGTCATATTTTACACAACCTACGTATCTGTACTCGAATACATGGTCTGTTCTCAAAGCTTCCGATTGTGTTTTTGTTTTTTATTCACCTTAAATTGCACCGTTGCACTTTTTATGTATAAAAGTAATACCTTTATTATTTACAATGAATTACTTTATGCATTTTACCGATATTAAAGGTCTTCCTTTTGCCCCCCGGTTCCGAATCCAGCTCCAGCGAGAGTATCCTTGACAGCTCAACGATCTGCTGTGTGGCCAAAGATAAAGAAAGGGAGTAAAAAAAAAAAAGAGAAGAAGAAGAGAGAAAAATGCAGTGGCTTTTGAAGAATGCCATAAAACAGTGAAGGAGAGGGCTGGCTATAAACTCCCAATACAAATGGGAATCGATGTGGCAGATAAAGAGGCCCGATGGAGACATTAATGCGTGTAATACAGAGGTCTGGAGAACAGTCCATCATTCCTGCTTATGCCACTGATAAACACTTATGAAAGAAATGCGCTGTTCATTCTCCATAACCGCTCCGAACGGCTGCGCGGGAGGTCGATGATGTCATAAAACGTGAAAATGGCCCGCGTAGATCGGGCATTTGTTTTAGCGGAGAAAGGTCACAAATTTTAAAACGTCGCACATGCGGCGTCGTGGCGCGAGGAAACAAAAGCGGCACTTTGTCCTGTGACAAGGAAAAATAAAGATATGGACAGATTCATTTATGTAGCATTAGACCTTTTGTTTTATTCCTTCTTTTAGAATATATGAAGGAGCTTTGCTTTTCTAATGAGAGAGACAACCATCTCCATTGCTGTCGTTTTTTTTTTTTTATTTAATTCCTAACATTCTGTCTCTTTTTTTATTCCCAGGCCACAGAATGGGTCTATGATCCTGTACAACAGGAAGAAAGTGAAGTACAGAAAAGATGGCTACTGTTGGAAGAAGAGGAAAGATGGCAAGACCACGCGAGAGGATCACATGAAGCTGAAAGTGCAGGGAGTTGAGGTACGAGAGTGTGAGCCGGGGCATCAACATGCTACACACACGCGCGCGCGCACACGCACAAGCACATAAAACCTCCCAAACTAAATAATTCATCTCTAGCATCCATCTTCCATATCAGACCAAACAGCACTGCCTCGGATTCCGGTTTCTGTAAATCACAGGCGAGTAGATATGAAGAAATTCTGCCGTCTGAAACCTTACACGGTTCCTGTGGTGTTCCGCTCGTACGCTCATCTTTTCCTCTTCGTTTAATACCCCCCCCCCACCTCTACACAACTCACGCTCAAGCTCTGATCATTATTATAGAACCGCTGCAGAACTCCCGAAAGCCTGTATTGAATTCTGCAAAGGGGAAAGTAAAGGCACGGGGAGGAACTACTCCATTCATTAGTGGGAGAAATTAAATAAAAAAGCAAAATGAAAAAAAAACATTTTTTTTATCTGCTTGAACCTTAATGCAACTGCATGTTTAAGTGTAAAATAATTGCCTGGATGCGGAAGAGGAGCGTGTGTATTTGTAAGATCTCTATCAAAATCGATCCTCTGGATAAAGATGTGGGAGCAATGATAGATAGATAGATGGATGGATGGATGGATGGATGGATGGATGGATGGATGGATGGATGGATGGATGGATGGATGGATGGATGGCACACTTTCAGCTTCAAAAGGGAGGAGGTAGCTCAGTGGTTTAAGGAGATGGGATGCTGATCGGAAGATCCGGGTTCGAGCCCCGGTATGGCCAAGCTGCCACCCTTGGATCCTTGAGCAAGACCCTTAACCCTCTGTGCTCCAGGGGCACTCTATCAACAACTACCAACAACTACCAACAACTACCAACAACAAGCTGGGATATGTGAAGAAAGAATTTCACTGTGCTGTAATGTATATGTGACAAATAAAAGCTATTATAAATATAGTCCCCTTGCACAGCATTACAGTACACACAGTGTTTTCTGAACGTGTATTCACACACCTTCTGCCATATTCATGCCGAATCTCTGCAACGGTGACCTTTTTCTTGGGCTGGAGCTTCATCTTCAGGAAGAGGGTGAAGTCCAAAGCTGTACAGTGAGGGGGTTTGTGTGTGAGCAGAACAGGGTGCTAATGTGATCAGACTTAGTAACACCAGAATAGCACCAGCTCCACAGCACATTTACATTTACATTTGTAGTATTTGGCAGATGCTCTTATCCAGAGCGACTTACAACTGATCAATTGAGAGTTAAGGTCTCAAGGACCCACTAGTGGTAGCTTGGTGGTGGTGGGGTTATGACTTATGAAGGTCGGTGCTCCCTTTGACTGTGGGTGCAGTCTTTTGTGCTGTGTGTTATAAATCTAGTCTATAAACTTTGTGATTCTAAGCTTTGTATATGTTTTAACTGCGAATATTTTAACCTGTACATATTTCAAATGGCATCACTGCAATGAGCAGTGTGTGTATGGTTACTGTAACACTCACACAAGCAGCTCGAATCCTCTCCATTTCTGGTCTTCAAACCACGTCAGAGGCGGAACCGTGTGGAATAATGAGATAATAGCTTAGTTGCAGTAACTATTTTCGATCTCTTCATGCATTACATATGGTTTTAAAAGCGAGCCAATCAGAAAAGGCGATATTTTTTTTTTCCATTGATATTCTGCATCGCCACCGGACTTCCTGCGCCATTCACTCCGAACGAAAAAATCATTTCCACAGGGCTTCATTTAGTTTGTGTAGGTGACATTTAAGATGCATAACCTTGCGAGGCGAATCGAAAACAAGTAGCGGTGTCATGTACCTGAGAAATAAACACATATTCCCATATACATGCGCGAGTAAATAAATGCGACGAAGGAACTGGCACACGCAGAATTTATTGGTGACTGAAGTTTTTATTGTAAAATAAAGTGACACACGGATGAAGTATCACGGCAGGCTTCAGCTCATCTCCGACCCTCTCCCTCATATCTCATGATGCCTCGCGCGTTACTGAGCACACAGGCAACCTGCAAAATGTGACCTGATTATGTTCCACGCAGACCTGATTAAATGGTTAAGGGTCGGCGCTTTCGCGCGCCTGTCGTGATCCGTTCCTTCTGTGTGACACGAGGACGATACACACAGGCGACATACGGAACACATGCATAATGTCAGTGGACCGGAAGGTTCCTGTTTGAAGAAGTGTGTCTTTTAATGACGCTCTTTCTGGGAAATTCCCTTGTTCTCCTCGTCCTGTGACATTCTCGCCATTTCTCCCAATTCCTTTGCTCATCGCTCATCAAAATCAACCTCCATGTTTTTTTTTTAATCGTTTTATTCTACATTTATAATGTTTATACAACACAGTCACAACAGTCACACATGTAATCTATTGATTCGTGTCCACGGACACAAAATTCCCTCTTTTATTTCGTGTCATTCAGCAGTGACTGGCTCTGTCACCATAGCAACGGAGGATAAGGATCATGGCTAATGGAGGCAGAAATGCCAAAACGTTATATTTTATCACGGAATAAGGCAGGAAATGCGGTGATGGGGTGAGGGTTACAGTATATTACCATAATAAATGTAATTCTCCTTTATTAAGCAAGAGAATCTGTTTACTGTATTTTGGCTGTCCACTGACAATGGTTTATAATAGCGTGTATATATCAAAACAAAGATAAAATCTCTTGATTAATTGGCGAGTAATGGCTTTAGAGTTAGGTAGCGATAGGTGAGGTAGGTGAGGTGAGGTGAGGAAGCCGGGGTGAAGTCAGTGCTCATATTCATCCCAAAGGTGTTTAATAGTGTTGAAGAGTTACAGCAGGAGATCCTCCACCAAATCCAACCCATGAAAAACAGATCTCCGTAGAGCTGGCTTTGTGTATAGGGATATTGTCATGATGGAATAAGTGTGAATAGGAAGGAAGTTCAAGTGAATGAGGTAACTATTTTTTTGAGGTAACAATTTTGGCTGAGAAAGGCAGGTGTGCCAATACTTTTGTCCATATAGTGTGTAGATTTTTATATACTTAATTAGAAGTCTGCTTATTGTAAGTACGTATTAATGGATATAGTCTAGAATAGTCTATACGTATGTGCTTTGAGACACAGCACCAGTTTTGTTTAGTGGAGAGAATTTCACGTGTATTTATTTATTTATTTATTTATTTCCGCTGGATCAGAACGCTAATGCAGCTTGTCAGCGCAGCGGTAAAGTCGCAGCACGTACGCTATGAATTTAAATGCGTCTCGTTTGAACGAGACTCCCGGTCACAATTTAAAAAACAGTATCGCACCGTAGAATAAACAAGTGAACAAAACATGGCGATGAAGAGACGCCGCTTCATTCTGTTTGAACAGGAACAAGAGGAGAGAAAAAAAACGGAAAAGATGAGCTGAAATTAATATAATAGAAAAGTACAAAGCGCGGTGCTCCGAGCGTTCGCTGACCTCTGCCACTGTTTACCAGGAGACTGATTGAAGTGCGAAGAAAGGAAACAACCAAGCCTTTTTCCCCTCCCCCCCCCTCACTCTTCCATGCGCTGACCTTCCCTCCTCAAGCCTCGTTCCTGCACCCTGTAATATCCATCTTCGCCGTTTGATCACGAGAATAGCTTCGCTATATCACGTTCCCTTTAGCAGATTCTCGGGAAGCGCTGGCGTGACAACGGTCGCCATGGAAGCCATAGTTACAGGAACAGGAGCAGTCAGTTTTTTTATGGATTTTGGGATTAACGTGGGCGAACCAAAGTTCAGCGGTGGTGTGGCCCTCGCGTTCGCTCCGTGTGTTACGAAAGGCGATACACGGGGTGCCATTACTTTTTAGCAGCCCCGTGGCCGGCAAGAAAGAAAAAAAAAAGTACAGCCGCTCACACGTGACCTGGCAGTGTGTAAGACCGAGAGTGTGTGTGTGTGACAGATGCGTCTTAGCTGTGTGAGACACTCCGGTCGCCTGGAGACTCCTCGACTAAACCAACAGGAATAAATCAAGCCCATTAACATGGACGCTAACGGCTACAGAGGGGAAGAGGAGCAGAACAAGAGATGAGAAAACGAGAGGGGGGGACATGGAGATGAACGGGGGATTGCCTTGAGTCGAGGGAAGTGGGAGGTGTATGAAAGAAACAGAAAGGAAAGAAAGAGAGACAAAATAAATGAAAAATGATATTTAATGCTTTATTTTATTTTTTCATTCAAATGGAAGCTCAACAAAACAAATCCCTTTGTAAGTGTAAACATATTTTGACAATAAAGCGCTTTCCGGTTGTGATGGGAGGAAAAGAAATAGCGAAGGGCTAAAAACAAGAGTGAGAGAGAGATGAAAAGAGAAACGAGAAAGAGAAGAAAGTGATTGGAGAAATGGGGGAGTGAAAGAGAAAAATAATAAGTAAGATGGTGGAATGAAAGGAATATATTTAAGGCAAAGCCTGGGAATTGAATAAACTTTCTCCGGAGCCATTTTCTAATATCCATATTTTACACCATCCAAAAAATGCTGTAAAAAAAGCACATGTTGCTAGCATCAAGGGTTTACTCCGTGTGCACATCACGAGACGCCCAATCATAAAAAGCAGGGTTTTTTTTTTTCATAAAAAAACACTGTAGTTTCTCAAATTTATTACATTAAGAATCATGAAACGTTAAATGTTTAAATTTATTTGAATTGATTCACACCCACACACACACACACACACTTTGCATTGGGGAATGGTGAAATGGACATAGAGGAATGAAAGAGAAAGTAAGAAAGAGATGAAGAGAGTGAGGGAAATAAATTGAGATAGAAGGAGAGAGAGAGAGAGTTTCATCATTCTTCATTTTTCATCATCAACGCCGTGCACACAAATCTTTACAGAAGCCTCTTTTCTCCACACTGACCTTGTCTGTAAAACTGAAGACAAAAAAAAAACTGAAAAAAGAGAGAGGAAAAAAAAAATCTGATAAAATTACTAAAATAAAAAATAATAAGTAAATTGGTCTCGGAATTCAAAGCGCTTCTTTCAACGCTAAAACGCCGCAGGTGGGAGGAGAAGGAGCTCGGCGAGGAATTTATCCATTCCTCGGCGAGAACGAAGGAGTTTCATTTCATCTGAAGTGGACCTCCTCGTACCTAATCTCTCTCCATCAGCGGCGTTCTCCTCGATCGCCGCTGAAACGGAATGCGAAACGCACCGCACACAGGAGCGTGAAGACCCGGCAGGGGAGAGAAATAAGAATCTCCATGAGGCCGGATAAAGTGAGAGTGAGGAGCGAAAGAAGTGGACGGATTAATATCAAAAGCTGCTGGGAAAAAAAATCTCAGACCTTGGCAATTTTTTTTTTTTTTAAACCCGAGGCTGTCGACTCGTGTTTGTCAATCTCTGGGTTTATTCACACTTTTTTTTCTCGATTTTATCCTCGTCTTTTTTCTTTCCCTTATATTCACCGCCGGCTTTTCCTGGCTATGAATTGAAATATAATACATTTGTCAAACCTAATATTGGGCAAGAAGCACGAAACTATAGAAATGAAACAGCGCCGCTTTAGGCTAAGTGTAAAAAAATGAAAAAACAAAACAAAGCATGCAACCAAGGATTTACTCTTTTTTTATTATTATGGTAAAAAAAAAATGAACCAATTCTCATCCAGAAATACACCAGATTCCATATAATTTGTCTTCTTTTACTCACACTATTTGAGGACTCTATTGGTATTATTATTATTACGATAGAATATTATTGTATACAGCGACACCCTGTACATCAGTGCTTTTAGTGCTTTTCTCATTTTTATTGTATTTTTTATGTCTATTTTTTAATACACTATAGAGATTTAACACACCTGATCCCGGATCCACATTCATTTCTTCCAAACCGTTACCTCAAACATCACACAATTGTAACACAATTGTCTTTGGATGCAGTAGCATTGAGTTCCCCATTCACTTATACAAGGAGACCCAAGCCTGCTCCAGCATGACAATGCACAAATCTAGCTCCATAATGAGTTAGACTGGAAGATCTCCTGCTATAGAACTATAAATCCTATTAAGATTAAGACTGCACCCGCATGAGCACTAATCTCCATATATACACACACTACAAATATTATCCATATTTACTATACATATATATCCACCCGATCATATAGGTCAAATGCATGCAGCTCAAGGCCCGTGGGTCCAATGTGGCCCACCATTTCATTTAATGTGGCCTAAAAAGATGAACGATTGTCTTTAAAGCATGCATTGGCAATAAACTACATCTCCCACAATGCAATGTGAATGTGTCACCTGCTACTACTTTGCAGTGTTTACCAAGGTTGATTTTTTTTTCCCCAGTAAGAATTGAGAAATTAAAAAAAAAAAAAGATCCAGGAAGTGATAAATCGGTGCAGATGGAAGGCACTTCCAAGAAAGATGCGAAAGAGAACATATGTTTATGCTTAAAGGAGAAAAAGTGGAGAAAAATGTCTTTTGTGTTAAGTTCAAGTCTTTATTTGTTACATACATTGTTGTACAGAGATGTATGACTAGCAGAAAAATGTAGGCCAGGTCTACTCCAAGAGATAGAAAATAATGATTTTTTTTTTATTGTATGTATTGTATTTATTGTATTGTATTTTTTAAATGTATGTATATACTACAGGCTAAAGAGTATATGAATAATGAATAATTTAGTATTAAGGACTAGCAGCAGTAAGATAGAAGGTGCCGTGGCACATAATGTTTAAGGTGCCGTGTGCTGTGATAATGTTTATAGTCTTTGAAGCGGTTATGAGGCCGTGTCGCTTATCAAAGAATCTATACTGTTACAAGTGGTCCTTCGAGGGCAACAATAATGCTGATGTGGCCCGCGGTGACAATGAGTTTGACCCCCCTCCTGATATAAAGTATATTCTTCTTTTATAAGTTTTTTTTATTGTCTGATTGAAGGACTAATTGTAAGTATAGAAGCAAGGTTGTGGATTAGCTGTGGATTAGTATTATAGTATTAGAAAGCGTTTCTTTAATCATAAAATGTAAAAAAAAAAAAATATATATATATATATATATATATATATATATATATATATATATATATATATATATATATATACTATAGCATATATCCAATCATCTTATTTACATCCATAAACACCTGTTATGCATTTTCTTACATTACCTTAAAGATTTTAAGAGATGCTTTTCATCTTTTAACAGATGTTTCTCCATCATCAGCCTGAGCGCGTCTCACCACGCCCATATTCAAATAAGTAGGCGTGGCTACAACCAGAGAGTTAGAATAACAATATTACTTACTGTAAGGATATTTAATCTCTGGTGTGTGTGTGTGTGTGTGTGTGTGTGTGTGTGTGTGTGTGTGTGTGTGTGTGTGTGTGTGTGTGTGTGTTTGTGTAAAGACCTGTGAAATCGCTTTATATTACGAAAGATGCTTGTGGAGATTATGTTGCTTTAATAATTATATCACATAGTTAAATCTCTAATCAGAATATTGATTGCATTTCTAGAACTGTGGCTTTGACAAATAATTTCCAACCGTCACAGCAATTTCTACCTTAATGTTTAATAATAATTAAAAAAAACCACACATATTAGTGTTAAACTAGAAAAAGTGTGTGTGAGTGTGTTGTGGCGAAGTTTTATACCTGAACATTTTCTGTAAGGAGAAATGTATTTGACATTTATAGAAGGTGTCTCCAGTGTAAAAGTCAGTGGGTTTCCAGACCGGGTTATTGCGTATCTAAGGTTATCTAAGCGACAGTCTCCAGGATCTCTGTGTTTTTGTCCAGTCTCTTGAGATAAGAATACAGAGGGATTTTTTTTTTCATAAAAGGTCTTCTTTCTCTTTCGCTTGCTCCCGATAGGGGGCGCCATAGCAGATGGCTAAGTTTTTAATAAAATGTATTTGAGAAAAGTGCAATTTGCATTAACAAATGAAACACATGTAATGCTTTGCTATAACAAACTCTATAAAAACACTTTTTAAGCTGTTTAATGCACTTGGCTTGTGTTGTTTGTTGTTGTTGTAGTTTAAAAAAAAAGCAATTGGCAGGCTTGAGCTGCAGCTGCCAATACGTCCTCGCTACTCGCCGCTCATTCTAGCAAATGAAGTCATGCCTTTAACTATAGTTGTGCTGTATGCACAAAACCTCCCGCTATTATTCCACATCCGCCCATTATTTTCGCATTTGGCTTGCTGTCAGAACTCGTCAGAGACTGACGTTAACAAATCAGTCACATTGTGCTCTATTTTCAATAACTGCGCCGTCGTCTCCTGCCTGAGCCGCGCGCGCCTATAGATTATTTACCCGCGCACAGGACATGCTCAGCTCCTGCATAATTGATGGCGCCTCAGATCCGCGCTATGGCCAGCAAGACTAGCGTCCGTCTCCCGATCAGCCCTGCTAACAGAACATGATAAGAGTGAGGTCTTTGTGTGAGTGTGTGTGAAAATGCCTGGCACGTCAATAAGGAGAGTTTGATAGCCAGTTTGATTTCGGCAACAAAAAGAAACAACGATCGGAAAAAAAGTAGGCGGACGCTAAACATCAGCCGTTGATTCATCGGTGAGTCGACTCGAATCTTTGTGAAACTTTGTGATTTTTCTTCCCCAACACCCCCCACACACACACAACTCCGCCCTTCTCCTTTTCTTGCCTCATATACTATTCTTGCTGAATAATCCATTTTAAAGCTCGGAGATCTTGGTTTATGTGACTCTTGTGCACACACACACACACACACACACACACACACACACACACACACACACACACACACACACACACACAATTACGCAGACGATGCCTTGAGACTGGATCGATATTCCACTCTTTCTTGCAAGGACTGCTAAAGGAGGCATTGAGATCATTTCTGGCCCAAAGCCAAAACGTCTTTTATCCTACAAAGAGTTTGTGTGGCCTTCCACTATTGACGTAGCTGTGTGTACATTGTATAATACCGTGTGTGTGTCTGTGTGTGTGTGTGTGTGTGTATGTGTGTGTGTGTGTGTGTGTGTGTGTTTAAGGATGGATCAGTGGAAAAACTTGGGGGGGTGGGGACGCAGATGCATATGTTCAGAAAAATGTGCTTAGATGCTAACATCCACTTTCATGTTAGAACAAGAAATATAAAAGATGTAAACAACTATAAAACATGTCTTTATTTTATAATACGAATACTAGAAGAGTTCGGAATAATTCTCGACAATGCGAAAAGTACAAATGATAAACGAGTGCCACAGTGCAGTCATTTTCAATTTGCCGCTCTGCAGAAACACAACACAAACACACAATTTCCCCCGTGAAAACGGTATATCAAAGGTATTTACTCAGGGTAGTAAGAACCACTGATTCTTATTGGTCAACTTTAAAAAAAAGTGTGCACCGGATACAAGTTGGCATTTATATCACGATGCATATTTACATCAGTAACCATTTCATTCATATTTAATAATTAGTAGATGCATTATACTTTAGAAAGTGACCAATATACGGTGTTGGAAAGGTTATTTTGGACATGTAATAGATTACAGATTACAAATGACCCTATTCAAAAAGTAGTGTAACGTTTCAATTACTTTATAAAAGTTAAGTAACTGATTCCATTTGATTAATTTCATTTGTCCACTAGGTGGCACTTTAAGTTAACATTCGAAGAAAAAAAAATCGGTTCTATGTTTTTAAATGAAACTGCAGCAGATTGTCATCGCTCAAATTAAAATCACGTTTCAGTTGAAAATCATGCCGTCGTCTAAAGCACTGATTTTTCATGAATTTGTTCGGATGTAACCCTAATTGTAATCTTTAACATTTTCATAAGTAACTGTAATTTAATGAGTCAGTTTTTTCTCAGTAACTGTAACGAATTTCTGTTACCTTTATTTTGTAATTCAGTTACGCAACGCCGTTACATGTAACTAGTTCCTACCCAACACTGACGATCGCTTCTATGTAGATTGATTGCACGTCGTTTCTCGAGCGTGTTCTCTCAGCACCGCTGCTGCTACGTGAGTAAATTGATGATTTGCTGTCAGTCTGAAGCAAAGAAATAAAAGTGTTCTATATTGAATTGTAGATTTTTGTTTCCCATTGAATCGCATTGAATCAGAATCAGATCGCACTGCACCGTAATGGGGGAATCGTATCGGTAGCTGCTTCATATGCTTTAATGTATCGTACCTTTGGTTATGCATTGGCTATGCAAAGTGTATGTGTGTGTGTGTGTGTGTGTGTGTGTGTGTGTGTGTGTGTGTGTGTGTACATTCTAATACTCTCACAGATAGGAAGCTTCAGCTCACACATGTCCAACCTTGCATGCATTTATTCAAATAAGCAAACACACACGCGCTCGCTCTCACAAGTACGTAATTAAATCAGAATAAAGGTGGAGTGAAAATAAAAGCCACAAAGCGAGGAAGACGTGATTGCGGAGAGCATGATATGATACGAATAGTAAGAGAAAATAAGGAACATGAATTTATACAAGAGCAAGAAAAAAGAGAGAGACAGAAAGAGGTGAGAGCCGGCAGACATTATTAAAGAGCAGAAAAGAGAGAGAGGGGGGGGGGGGGGGGGGGGTGAAGCACACACAGCCGCAGGCAGACAGAAAACAATTGTTTCACTGCTTTCCCACAACCCACTTCACCCTTAAACAGCAGATTTCTTTCACTCAATTAATTTCTACACATTGGCTGTGTCTGTGTGTCAGAGGCCTTTATATCTCTCCCTCTGCTTTTTTTGCTCTCCCATCTCCCATTTTCCTCCTCTCTATCTATCTATCTATCTATCTATCTATCTATCTATCTATCTATCTATCTGTCTATCTATCTTTTTCTCTTTTGCTGTTTCTGAGTGTCTTACACTTTTTTCCCTCTTACTCCCACTACTTCTTCTCTTTTAATCGGTATATATTTTTCACTTCAGCTTCTCTTCCACTTTCCATAAACAGTGTTTTTGAATTTTGCAGAGTTTAAAGCATACAAAGGTCCTATTGTAGCTTCTCTCTCTCTCTCTCTCCTCTCTCTCTCTCTCTCTCTCTCTCTCTCTCTCTCTCTCTCTCTCTCTCTCTCTCTCTCTCTCTCTCTCTCTCTTGCTCTCTTTCTCCGCTCTCGTATGCACAAAACATTTTACCATTTCCATAAATTCCAGAAACAGCATTCAGATTCTGACACGCCAAAACGTCGTGACACGTACACGCATTTGCATTTCTACTCTCCTCCATATTATTTATTTATTTATTTATTCTTTGCTTTGCTTTGCTTTGTATTCCATTACCAAACCTCGCAGAAGTGCAAACGGAGGTGCGAGCCGTAACAGTTACTGGGGTTTGACCTTGCAGCACCCGGAGACACGAGACACTGAAAAAGACGAATTTAATCTCTCTCAGATAATTCAGCTGTTCAATCAAACACAAACCCAGTTCAAATGGAGAATGGAGGCTGGAATTTCGACAGATAAAACTTACATCAATAGTATGAATATTTGCTCAATTCCGAGTCCCTATTTTTTCAGTTCTCAGGCTGATGCACACTGACCTGTGAAACTCGCTTTCGCTCGTGCGGAAAATATCCATTGATCTTGATTAAATAGAATACATTGAATTACGCTCATTCATAAGAGAAAAGTATTCCACTTTTATGTATTTGACTGCTTGCAGAACAGCGTGAGCTATTTAAACCAGGGCTTCTCAAACTACATCCCGCCCCTACATGTAGTAAAGCCTCCTGAACAAGGCCAGAGACCAAAATTAGAAATATGTTTTTACACAAATCATATCTGCGTTTGATAAAAAAAAAAAAGGTAGGCTTTCAATCTACAATATCTCTTATTATAGAGGTCGATGGCATTGATAGTTAATTATTTGATTTACCATCATTACAGGCGAATCATTGACACCATGACAAGTGCTATGTTATATTTATTAATGATCATTTATTCTTTATCGAATTAGAATTATTAATCAATATATCCATATTTGCTTACGTTTTTTTTAGTATTTTATTGTAATAAAGTGCTATTTTACATAGTGTTTCTTTTTTTTTATCCAGTATCCAAACGATTGGTTGGTTAATTGTTGTTGGCGAGTACGATCCAACCTACAGTATCTACCAGTAAAATTCGACGTCTGGTTATTAATGTAGCCTCATTAATTTTTAGATTCGCCTGCCAACCACATGCATATGCGTAAGTAAATGTTTTGATTTCAGTAGCAGTGAATATGAAGAAAGCCGTTATGATACTATTAATGCGCTTCTTATAGGCTCTTGAAAAGTAAGGCTGATTTGTCTGTATGGTGCAGAATAAAATAATAAACGAATCTACAATTTAGAGGCAAAATAAATGCATTAACATGGCTAATAAAATCTGCTCTTTTTTTAATAGTCGCTCCAGATCCTATTAAAGAAAAGAATAATGTGGCCCTCGTGAAAACAAAAAGTCAGGACCTCTGAATTAAAGCTTAGAAAACACTCATATAAGTCAAATAAACGTGTTATTACGTACAGGAGATAGACGTATATAGACTTATTGCGAGGGGACGCAGATGCACATATGAAGGATAGCCATTGCATAAAGAATTATTGAAAAAAAAAAATCTAAAAAAGTACAAAGGACAGCCCAATCCTCATACGGTGCAAGTGTGAACATTACAACTCTAAAACATGTCCTTCTTGGATAATAAGAATGATCATATGAATTCTTAATATTATTATTATTTTAAAAAATAGGAATAATTCTCAACAAAACGGAAAGTACAAATGACAAACACGTGCCACTGCGCAGTCAGTTTTATTTGTCGCTGTGCAGAAATACAATACAAACACGCAATTTCCTCAAATAAACCCCATTCAACCGGATTAAAAAGTGGTTTTTGCGAAAGGGGTTTGCGATCATTGCCGAATGGCTTTCTTGCTTTGTTAGTAAAGTCACGTTGGCTTTCAAAAAAAATGTCAGCCTCCCAGCAAATCAAACCCACTGCAATTTCAAGGTCAGATAGGAAGGTCGGACCCCGGTATCTCCAAGCTGCCGCACTTGAGCAAGGCCCTTAAGCCTCCAGTGCTCCAGGGGGCGCTGTATCATGGCTGACCCTGCGCTCTGACTCCTGGGATATGTGAAGCAATAATTTCACCGTGCTGTAATGTATATGCGATAAATAAAGGCTCTTCTATTCTATTCTATTCTAAGAAGAGCTATTTATGCTGTGTTACAAATGTCCCGCAAGAAGTCTTTCAGGAGAAGTGTACACTTATCACTTCCCCTTATCACTGCAAACATCTTCGAAGGGTAATAGAGTGTGTAAAACATTATTGATGACCCGGCGCTTTTTTACCACCCACCACCCCTTCACCCGTCCCCGTCCCCTCCTTCTTTATCCCGTGAACGAATAATGGAGGCGCCCGGGGAAACACCTGGTCTTTTAATTGATTATTACAGCTGACATGTCGACCGTTCCAGATGCTTGGCACTGTATCACAAAGACGTTCCTGTCCCTTCCCTCTCGCTCGCCAGCTGTTCGGCAGCTGATAAAGTGACCCTCTAATTCTCCAGCCATTCGCCGCTACCAGCTCGCCGCTCTAATTAGTAACGTTTAAACTTACTGGGAGCTTTAGAGCTGAAGAAGGCAGGCATCACTCAAACCACCATCTTCCCGTCCGCGGAGACTCCACACACGCACACACACACATACACACATACACACAGAGTCTCTTCCGGGTCTGCGTCTGCATAATTACCCAGGTAATTACTCAGTAATCGGTGCCATCACCTGCTCCCAGGACGCTCCGGCATTGTTTTTATCAACAGCTGGAGTTTTAAACCTGCATAGCATCATCACGGAGGGATGAGGGAGAGACTGAGGCACAGTGAAAGAGAGGGAAAGAAATGGATGCCTGAGGTGGAGTCCTTCCTTGTTTAGAATGGAAATTTATGGAAATACGTCCTGCCTACAGCATGCGAATAAAACGGTAAAAAAAAGGAAAGAAAGGTCGGGGGGGAACGACGAACGAGGGGAAGACCCAAAATGGAAAAGTAGGGAAATTGAGTGAGAGGATGAGGGGGTTGGTGGGAAGGACGGGCATGGGGAGGGAAGGGGGGTGCAGTGAGAAAGAAAAAAGAGTGAAAGAGAGCATTCACAATGGGTGAGAGGAGAAGAGAGATAATGTGTGTATGCTGGAGGGAGGAAAAGTGGTGTCAACTCTATTTCTTTCTTTTTTGGCTGCGGAGGAGGAAATGGAGCAACGTGGTTTAAAGCGTTTTCCAGCATTATTCATCCTCTTCAACATATTGGGCTGATTTTCGTTACGGGGGGAAAAAACAGCATGTGTTTCTTTTGGGTTTTTCTTTCTTTCTTTCTTTCTTTTGAAAGCTTACACTGACAGGAACTTTCCGGCCTCGGCGAGCGCACTAATGACATTAAAGAGAGCAGATGGATTGACACCTCGAGGCTGTAGCACCAAGCGCAATCGTATCGACTTTGCACGCCTCTCTGTAATGATCTTCCCATTTCTTTCTTTCTTTCTTTCTTTCTTTTTTTTTCATTTCAACCACAAGAAAAGACACCGCCTACACGGTGTCCTCCAAGACACACACACACAATAAATAATAACCCAGGAAAGCACAGATTGCAATAATTCACACGGACACACAAAAGTGTGTATAATGCATTCTGTGGAACTTTACTGATGTCCACTTATTTGTTTTTGGGTGTTTTTTTCCCCCCGGTTTATGATGTATTTCATATATACAAGGAGAACGTGAAGGTCAAGGTCATTGCTGTTCCAGTGAAATTGAAGCGTTTGGGGGAAAAAAAAAAACAAGGTGACGGGTAGAAATTGTGCACTTTGGCAGAACTGTATCCCAGAGGTAGGCACATGTAAACAAGCATCGTAGACACACACACACACACACATTTTTTTTTTAGTTCTGCATCTGCTGGCACACAAAATTAGCATGCTGTTTATTGAGGGCCAACCTGAAATCATCATTATAGTCTGGAGCAACGGTCGTAAAAAAAAAAAAAAAGAACAGGGGGCGATAAACAAACCGGGGCGATGAGGAAACGGAAACCAGAGTCCAGGAAGTGCTTCGAAACAGGAAATTTATAGCAGTGGGTATGATTATACAATAGAACAGCTGATGTCAACAACAACAACATCAGGAGCACAGGTTGCATTTAATCCCCGAACACTTGGAAGTGTAATGAATGAACACGCGGTGTTGAGGATGAAGTTTCTCTGAAAGTTTCTTTCTCATACTATCTCCTTCGTCACAGATGCTCATTATAGACAAACTTATTATAAGAAAGATGTATTATAAGAAACATACACATTCTTTTATAACCCCTTTATAGGAGTAAAGCAGCTCTGAGACAACATCTCTGGGTTAAAGCGTTCTGCAAATAAAAATGAATTGAATTTGGTGCTGTGACTTAAACTCCAGCATCTTCTGGGGAAATTAGGAAGACTGGAAAACAAAAGGATGGACCTTAACGGACATTGGGAGTCTAGAACGCTCACTGGAAACACAAATGAATAAAAGGTGAATACAAGGGAGGACAAGCTAAATCAATTAAAAGGACACGGGGCAGATACCAGACACGGTCCAAATACAAAACACACACACACACACTGCCAGATCACTTGGTGTAAACAGAAGTTGAGACACAGAAATGATATTTAAACCAGTGTAGGAAGATTGGGAATTACAATATAATCTAACACAGGAAAGGAAAGAAGCCATTCATTCTTGTTGCATTACTCCAACAAATCTCTTTTAATGGGAGGTGGTGTCTGCTTAGTGATTAAGGCACTTGCTGAGTCCTTGAGCGAGGCCCCTAACTCTTTTATGAGTGAGATTAATGTAAGGATAGTGTGTACTGTTCGCTATTGACTGCGCATGTCTCCTAACTTGTTCATAAGATATAAGCTATAAAAACGGTAGTTCACTGCACTCTTGAAAGCTGCTCTTATGAAAAGTTATAAAGACAGTAACAGTAATACATTTAAAATAAATAAAGTGTATAAAATAATACAGTAATGTATACAGTAAGACGACGCTCAGGAGCAGCACTACGTCTGATAGACTCTGCGTTCGTTAAGCTCGTTTTTTTTTTCAAATCTGAACAAATTTTACTTTGTGAACTGATTTGTTTGTATCAGCAAAAGTTCATAAAGTGTCAGTTTGTAGGGTGGGAAGTGTCTCTCTCTCTCTCTCTCTCTCTATATATATATATATATATATATATACATTGATTCATCTTCTACCGCTCTATTCGATCTTCCCTCGGGTCACGGGGAGCCTGTGCCTATCTCAGGCATCTATGGGCATTAAGGCAGGATACACCCTGAATGGAATGCCAACCCATCGCAGGCACACCACACTCACATTCATACACACATTCACACACAGGGACAATGTTTCCAAGGTGCCAATCAACCTACCGTGCATGTTTTTGGACCGGGGAGGAAACCAGAGAACCTGGAGGAAAAAAAAAACCCTGAGGCACGGGGAGAACATGCAAACTCCACACACACATGGCCGAGACGAGAATCGAACCCGGACCCTGGCGGTGTGGTGATGCCTTATATATATATATATATATATATATATATATATATATATATATATATATATATATATATATATATATATATATATATATATATATATATATATATATATATATATATATATATATATATATATATATATATATATATATATATATATATATATATATATATACTGTATATACAATGATAATGATGCAAAAAAATGCATAAATATAATACATATCAATATAAAAGCTTTGCACAATGGGCGACTGTAAGTCAGGAAGTATCCATACCTGTAATCACAACATACTTCTTCCGGAAATAAAAAGATGAAACCCTGCTCTTACATATGAACGCTGATCGTTTCTTTGGAATCTTCAGTGAATATTTGTATGTAAACACAGACCAGATATTTTTTGTGCAATGTGAGTGCAGATCAGCCCGGACCACTCGCTGTTTGTCTGAATGTTACTTTGGTGCTTGGTGAACCATTTGAAAAAATCCCATACAGTCAGAGTTAGTTCATTCTACTACCTGAGCGTACACAACAGCAAAGAAATCATTCTCGATCCTTGTCCTTTTTTTGCGGTTCGGGTGGTTGAGATGCGGCGAAGGATGTAACTATTGCCGTCTAGGACACGCTGTTTTTTTTTTATGTTTTCCACATTGCGAGTTGAGGATACTCAGCAGCCCAATGACACGAGCGAACGGAGTAAGATTGGAGTCCGCACGCCTGCTGCACTCTGAATCGCTCGCGAGGAACCCGGCGTTCGCCCACGCGCACAAAAAGACCGGCCAGGAGCGAAGCCGCTGATGTCTCGAGAGGATGAGGCTGAGTGTTCTCCTGACAGTGGCTACTCCTCCGCCGTGTTGCGAGACCATTTTCATGTTCTTTTTGTCCTTCAGACGAGACACATTTTTTCGCAAACACATCCACTCGGCCTCATCCCACTCGTCCCCAATCATCTCATCATGTCCATAGCCTTCCACTCACACACACACACACACATAAACACACCCCTATGATCCGGCAACTGGCATCATTCCAGTTTACAAAAAAAAAAAAAAAAAAAAAAAGAAAAGAAAAAGCCTACCGTGGCCCCTCGTGTGGAATAGGGGCTACGCTCCCTGAGCTTCAGGGAGTAATGAAGAGAAATCCTCCATGCTCAATTGATTTCAGAGGTGAGACGAATAAGAAGGGAAAAACAGCCAAACCATTACAGCTGGCAGCAAGCCGTTGACTGGAGAGCGAAAGTAAAGAATGCAAAGGGTCAGAACAAGAAGCATTTACCATTTCGACTCGATGGAATGTGCGTGTTGAGCTTTAACACCTATTAGCCCGTGCGCTGAATCACAGGGAAAATGAAAAAAAAAAAACACACACACGCACACAATGGAAAAACAAACATCGTCAAAGCGAACGAAGAAGAACATGGAGCCTAACATAAAGATTAGATGATTCCATTTTTATATATATTTGATTTCTTGCTCAAAATCAATCGAGGACTTTTGCTCTGTGCTTTTGTCAATTACAAACCCAATGTCTATTCAGAGTCAGATCCTGAAGATCCTCAGTTATATATTACCTCAACGGTGATTTATTGTCCGAATACTTGAAAACGAATGCGGTCCATTTTACTCCGACATTCACCTTGTCCTGAATATAAACATTATTTTGAAAGATTTCCTAGAAATTACTTTTACAGTCGAAATCATAAACCAGGCAGAGATAAACAAACCGTGAGGATGAGTAAACATAAATGGGAATTACGAGTGGTTAGAAGCAGGAGAACATTCATGGCGTTCGACACGGCGTTCTTATACTTGCGAACAGTCTACAGCAATGACGCGGGCCAAAGGGCTGCATTTAATCTCCTCATTAAAACATCGTAACGACCGCACACCTCAACAGGAAGAACTGTAATGAATTTCCATTTTGAGTCTAGCTCCTCGCAAGGTTTCGTCCTCATCTTGTCTCCTTCATGGTCACATTAGGCGCGTTTCCATTGAAAATTTTTTACTACATATTTTCTAAATGTCGATAAAAAACTGTTGCGAAAGGTGCAATAGGGTGTCTTGTAACACCTGCAGCATCATGACCAAGGCAAGGCAAGGTGTATTATGTGACCTGGAAAAGCGAAGAAAGCGTTCCCATTCCAGTTTTGCGAATTATTCCTTTTTCGCATCGTCTAAAAAAATCTGTACATGTGTGTTTTTGCGGATCTGATGCATTTCCATTAGGCGTATTTTCAATTTGCTAATAAATTTGCGCATTTTGAAGGGCAATGGAAAAGCCCTTAGCGTCGACTTTCCATAAAAGGAGACATGCGGTAACAGGCAGTCTCATTCCAATCTTGAGTAGCTTTAGAGTAATATTAGATTTATAAATATAGATTTATAAAGCAAAAAACAAGATTTTTTCAGAAAACAGACGATCTCCTGTAGCCAACGGCGATTTTCCTGGTATCAGTATTTTACTTTTCCGAAACGTTTTTTAATTTCTCTCATTACATGATTTACACAAATATCTGTACTTTCTCCTCCGTAGATTTTCAAATCAGGCTCGTTACTTTAGTTTTTAACTCTTTCATTGCCCGATTTTTTTTTCAGTCTACCACTGGTGTATCATTTCCTGTCTATCACACACCACAGAGATAGGCTAGTTTACAAAGATAAGAGCACAGCAGAAGGTAACAAGAAAGTCTGGATGAGACAGAGGGAGTAGGATGGTCACCTGATCATCATCATAATCTTATATTCTATATGGTGGATGTTCAGCCTGGGTACACTCATTAGAGAACAACATGTGAAAGTATTAATATATTCATATGATGTGGGGTCAAAGGACATGTCAGAGACCAAACGTCTTTATTTTAACTTCTAGCCAGTACTTCAGTAAAAGTACAGATCCTGATGTTGTAAAAGTTGAAGTCGTGGATGTTGCCACCTCTGCTCCGAATGTATGTATGTATTATTTTTTGTTCTGAATTCTTTCTGCCTTTCCAACTTCTCCATATTGCCTCCCTGTGATTGGACGTTACCCCGGTCACACCAATGCAAACTCCCCCCAACCTACCTCCTCCCCCAATAGCATTTCTACACAGACTACATTTTTTCCCAACCAGTCCACGATTCTTGTGTCCTGACCTACAGGTTTTTTGTGTGTGTGTGTGTGTGTCGGCTAAGTGTTGCTTCTGTCTGCAACCGGCTCCGGCTCGATTTTGAAAAGGCCAGCATATTTGTGCATGGTGGGAAGAAAAGAGCGCCCGACCTTTTGGAAAGACGATACCTTTATTTTTTATTTATTTATTTATTTTTCTCAGTTTCTCTAAATCATTCACCACATTGCTCCATCTCTTTGCTTCTCCATCTTCGCACGTTTTCTCTCTTTGACCCAAATTTAATCCGATCCCGAACACACCCGGATTCCGGAGCACCCGAACAATGTATCTCATCTCCCGGAACAACGGCGAACGTCTGGCTGCTCGTATTTCCTCTCTGACTCATTTACCATCTCATGCTGCGACATCCTCTTTTTATGCTAATGCACTTGTCAAAATCCATTTCGCTTTTTGTCTCTGGCATTTGTTTTATCGACAAATGCCGGCTTGCGTTTTTTGCTTTCTTTTCTAATCTCCAGCACCTCGCCTTTTGCGTGTTTTAGGAAAATTAATAGCGGTTGAAAGTTGAAAGAAACTTGTGAAACGTCTGGAAATGTCTTTTTTTTTTTTTTGCAAAACACACAATTTTATTTTCAATCTACATCTTTTTTGAGTGTTTTTTTAAATAATTAATCCAGTATAGCTGTGATGGAGTTCAGCTGGGAAGAGTTTTTATGCCACCATCTCATTGTAGTCAGTTGTGCTGAACATAGTTTCATGCTTGTGGGTGGATTTGAACCAAGATTACAGAAGCTGGCTCATGGGATAAATTCTTCTCTGTTCGTCTCAAATGGATTAAAGCAGCGTGTCATCTCATGGCTGTAAAAAAAAAAGCAAAAAAAAAAAAAAAAAAAAACAAAAAAAAAAAACACACTGTACTGTCTTACTGTTGCGTCTGAATGCTGTTGAGCTCGGTGGTCCTCGGATGAATTCTCACACAGAAAAATGCTGTTTGATTTGTTGGGAAAGTTCCTCGTATGCAGGACTTTGATTTTCTAAAATCACATGCATTTCACAACACAACTGTTGGAATGAAAACCTGCACCCACACTGGCCTTTGGCAGGAAATATTGTACGCTAGTGAGGATTCGTTCCTGAGCGATTCATTCATTTCCAACTGGTCTTTAATGTGACTCAGAAAAAGTCATTTTAAAGAGTTAATTTTCTACTGGACACGAACAAGCAAAGCATCACTTGTAGGTTACAGGAAAATACAATCGAGTACTCTTCTAGTCCGAGTCCTTTATTGCGTAACTCCCCACGCCATGCAGTGCATTATATACAGTAGCAAGCAAATGGTCCGACTCGTTAATTTTTCTATCATATGAATTGTATAGACACCACACAATGCAACAGATAAGGGTATTTATTTTGTCTGCATCTTGACATTATTAATACAATAAATGCGTCATGTGACCAAAAAATCTAATGACGATATGGGAAGCGAAGCTACTCATTCTGTTTATCATAATGGATGCATTGTCATGTTTTCATATATTGGAACTGTATGTAGACGTTTTGCGCATCTGCTTATTAATAGCACAGTTTTCTCATCACAGCAGCGAAATGAACTATATGACTCGTTCATTTTGGCGAACGACATTCAAAGAACCGAGTCGCTAAAGTGATCTGAATTTCTATACACTATTAGTCTTTCATTCATTCATTCATTCATTCATTCATCTTCTACCGCTATATCAGATCTTCCCTCAGGCGGGATACATCCTGGACAGAATGCCAACCCATCGCAGGGCACACTTACACACATTCACACTCACATTTACACACTAGGGACAATTTTTCCAAGGTGCCAATCAACCTACCGTGTATTTGGTCCGGGGGGAAACCCGGAGAACCCGGAGAAAAAAAACTCCACACACACATGGCCGAGATGGGAATCGAACCCCGACCATGCGAACGTGCTCATCACTAAACCACCGTGCCCCTACTATTAGTCTTATGAACCATTATTTCAAGATAAACATTTTCCTTCGCATTAGAAAAATGTAAAGCATAGCAAATACAGTCCAGAAAAGCAAATTTTATTTTCAAATTCAATGCTATACAGTCTACAACAAAGATGCATGTGTTTGAAAGGTCATGAGATCACGGCGGAGTGTGATATTTTACACTATATATATATATATATATATATATATATATATATATATATATATATATATATATATATATATACAAAGACATGCATGGTAGGTTGATTGGCACCTTGGAAAATCGTCCCTAGTGTATGAATGTGTGTGTGAATGTAGTGTGTGTGTGTGTGTGTGTGTGTGTGTGTGTCCTGTGATGGGTTGGCATTCCATCCAGGGTGTATCCTGCCTTAATGCCCATAGACGCCTGAGATAGGCACAGACTCCCCGTGACCCAAGGGAAGATTGGATAAAAGCGGTAGAAGATGAATGAATGAATTAATAAATATATATATATATATATACAGAGAGACAGCAATGCAATTCCACCATATTTTAGCATAATTATTATCCTTTAATTTCTTTTTATTAAGACACTAATACATTTCCAGACTACTGTGATGGATTCATGCAAATCTGCTTTGCCATTACAAACACAAAAAAAACACCCTGATCTTCAACGCTGTAATCTGCAAATCCCTGCCCAGTTCAAACGCTTCGTCACCACCAATAAATGGATACGCACACTCGTTGTGCACAACGCAAATGGTCATTAAAGCTCCTTCTATTCTCAAAATGGGACGACAATTATTCAGTCGGACCACAACTAAGGTGGAGCACTAAAGAAACGTTCAGTCGGTGCCCTTCAAAGCAGCCCTCTAAGAGTCAGTAGATGACGTCTCTGTCGGACAGATCCAGGAAGCATTATGGGGTCCTCATCCTGCTCCTGCCTCCAGGTGTAAACATGCACAACGGTCCTGCTCCTCTTCAACCCTAACAGCAGGGAAATATTCTCACGCCATCCTGTAGAGGTGAGGAGCTAAATATGGTCGCCACCTTATAAAAAAAAAAAAGACCAACCTTTGCAAAAAAAAAGTCGAGGAGATTAAACAGAGATAGGAGACGCTTTGTGTGTATGTGTGTCTACTGTATATATGTGTGTGGTGAGTGTGTGCCCCAGAGATGTCCTTAAATTTTTTCGGTTGTGTAGCGGCTGCAGGCTGCCGCGAGATCTTATTTTCTGATAGCGAACAAGCTGACTGGGAGCATGTGCTCTTCTGTGCAACAACCCGGAGAACAAGCCTGCAGCCCATAGGCACGGCAAATGGGGGGAAAAAAAGCACAACTGCTTACAACTAATCCCTCTGACAGCCGCCATTGGCATACAATGATTGGTGTGTGTGTGTGTGTGTATGTGTGTGTGTGTGTTTGTGTGTGAGTGTGTGAGTGAGCGCAGAGACTGTTTATCCCCCGTGATGATGTTTCGATGGTGTCATTTTTATTAGACCCGCAGTAAATCCAGGACATATTCGTAGCGCGCATCTCATTTAGGAGGCCGGCGTTAAAGAGTGTGACACCGAAGCTGGCAGGGCTGAGGCGAGGAACGCGCGAGGAACAAGACAAAGGGCCAGATGAGGTGGAGGACCAGCAACCGCAACAACCTAATTAAATTAACCGAGACACATGTCGTCCAGTCAGGACAACCAGGCAGCTGTCGTCTGTCTCTCTCTCTCTCTCTCTGTCTCTCTCACTTACTCTCTCGAGGCCTGTCGAGGAAGAGGAGAAGTTGGGCAACGCTGGAACTCCGATACGCTCCAGAGCTCAAATCATTAGAGGCATTCATATTGGTGTCAGGACGTCTGCTATCCTGTGAAGGCAGACTTATAGGTGTTACGGCTTTCTTTTATTTATGCACGGGAGAGAGAGAGAGAGAGAGAGAGACAGCAAGGTGTGAACTACGGTTCATCGTAACACAAAACTCTCACTATGTGTTCCTTGGACATCGAAATCTAATAAAATAATATAATAATAATAGAATAGAATAGAATAAAATATTCTACGCAAGTAAGTTAGTACTGTTACTACAGTGAAATTTGACAAGTTACTGTTCTAAAAAAAGATCTTCTCAACTAAAAGTACAAAATAGCTCAAAGTTTTGTGTAACATGGGGGCTGATGGATTGAAGTGCAGTGCAAAAGGAGATAGAATTGTCCACCAACTAGTTTTTATTAAAGGAAATAAAGAAATCCTCAGGACTGGTGAAATTCAGTACTCTTCAAGTTATGACGACTGAAATAATGTTTCTGCTCGGCAGTGTAACTCGGTACTTTACGAATTCGTTGCACTCTTTATAGGTCTCATGGTTACATGAAAACATTAGTATAGTTACATGCAACCATATCACCGTGTAACCTGAGACTGCTTGCCAACTGAAGCTAAGCAGGGATGAGCCTGGTTACTACCTGGTTGGGAAGCCACCTGGGAATACCAGGTGGTTGCTGCTGGAAGAGGTGTTAGTGAGGCCAGCAGGGGGCGCTTACCCTGTGTCCTGTGTGGTTCCTAACACCCCAGTATAGTAACGGGCCCACTATACTGTCAAAAAGCAGTGGGCCATCATTAGGATGAGATGTTAAATCGAGGTCCTGACTCTCTGTGGTCATTAAAAATCCCAGCATGTCTTTCGAATAGACTGGCTAAATTTGCCCATTGGCCTCTGACCATCACTGCCTCCTAATCGTTCGCATATCTACCGATTGGCTTCATCATTCTGTCTCCTCTCCACCAGTAAGCTGGTGTGTGGGGGGCGTTCTGGCACACTATGGCTGTAGTCATCATCATCCAGGTGGATGCTGCACACCGGTGGTGTATGAGGAGATTCCCTCTCATAATGTAAAAGCGCTTTGAATGTCTGGAAAAGCGCTATATAAATGTAATGAATTGTTATTATTATTATTATTATTATTATTAAAGAGATCCTTGTATAAACTGAAGCCCTGTACAAGTCTAATTTACACAGTTAGTGAAAGAGACCATTTTAGCTTGAATTCCTGCACGCTCATCATGTTTTCTATCATTTTCACCAGTTTTGGAGAGAAATACATACAGGATATTTTTCAGATATAGTGCGATATTAAAACGTCTCTTTATGGCAGTTTTCTGCGTGTACAATAATACAGATAGATTTGAAAGCACTATAATAAAGACACAGATCCTGCACTCAGGAGCTAAATTATCTAATAAATTATTAGATCATTTATCATTTTTATCATTTATATTTTTAATTGTCTTTCCAGACAGAATGATTTTTCGTTCATTTTTTTTTTCTACATAATATTGGAATAAAATAGAATCATGCTCAATCGAATGACATCATGTTTGGAGCATATCTTTATAACCCTAAATAACGTATTATTATTATTAATTAAGCATTAGTCATACAATACTCTTCAAATGGCATTGTATTCGAATAATCAACATAACCCTGTGATTTAATGCAGGAGTTTCGGACCAATCAGAATCAGAATGATCTCATTCTTTAAGAAGCAACACCATATATTTGTTTATCCCTTTGCTAGTAATAGAATGAATAAAACTCTACGGAGAGAGCTAGAATCAGGATTTATAGGTGTGGATATAAGAGCATCCAGCGATGGTTTAAAGAGGATTGAGAGAGAGCAGCTCCTGAGCTTCACTACTGTACACCTTCTGGGCTTTGGGAGTTTATACCGCGCACTGACCGGGAACCGGCTGTAAATTTTCCCCAAGATGAAGCAGGTTTACTGTTTAACAAGTTTTTTTTTATTCGTTTGTTTATCTTTCACACTCGCCTCTATATGGTTACTCGAAGCTCGGCGAACCAGAGATGATCTATCGAGGATACTTTCTACGGGTCTTTTCTTTCGTAGACGCAAATTCCCCATCAGTCTGCCAAATAGCATAAATCTAAATGTATGGCAAGGAACTATTGTCACGTTACTCACTCAAACAAACGATATTTATTAGGGATATTACTATATTTGTATTTATTCATTACAATTTATTGCATTGATGTTATTGTGCGTTTAAGAGTGCGTTTAAAACGCATGCTGATATAATGAGGTCTTTTTCATTCGAGAGAACGGATTGTTGTAAACGTTTCCCCGTGTCATGAGACATCAAGCTTTTCCAGTCCAGAAGCGTGCCAGGAGCACTCAGCCAAAAGTCGACACTAAAGCCAGCCAGACAAATCTGCGACCTTCAGCCATCATTTATGAGCTTCCACAAAAAAAAACGTGCACATTTCCGTCTTTTCTTCCTCCTCTCATTTCTTTGGTAGGAGTCTAGGATAGCTTGATTAATACTGTAAAACCACTGGTGTCCATGTGTGTGTGTGTGTGTGTGTGTGTGTGTTTGCTTTCTTTCTTTCTGTCTTTTTCCTTGTAGCATTGAAGCGCAGCAGTAGTGACAGAGTAAACTAGTTCACAAACAGATCAAAAAATGAATACGAATTCCCCCAGCCTTTTACCCGAGCGGCGCAAAATAAAACCGAGCAGGTCACGTTCCTGCCCCGTGCAGACGCAGTGACGCTTCCATTATTCAACAGCCTCTTTGTTTTCCTCTCTCCGGCTCGTTCAAAGAATTTATCATCTAATCCTGAGCTCTTTAATTGCTGTTGTTTTCCTCCGCCGAAGACAAGAGTCGGTATTCTACTCGCAGCGTTCCGGCGCGCGGAAAATTGTCTTTTACAGCAAACACGCACGCTAAATTTCTCCCATAAATCCGGCAGAATGAGCTCGGAAATGCCAATTACACACATCGCATCAGGCTCGATCTTCATGCAAGGACAAGCCCAAGTTAGAGAATAAAGATTATCACTAATTCAGTTGGACGTGAGGAAGGTTTTTCACCTGGTTGTTGTTTTTCCTAGCCAAATAAAGGGCATCTATACAACAGACACAACATTTACAGACCCAATTGAATTTCTGTAGTCATGAAAAAAAAAGACACAATATATGTCAAACAGATTATAAGCTGTTTATAAGAAATGTGTACAGAAAATAAGATCACTTTATATATAGATAAATACAATATGGACTCCAAAAGTGGAAAACATAAACGCATCCATGATGAAAGAAATGTTTATTTGCCACATCATTTTATTATAAATAAAAGTGTCTATATATATATATATATTATATATATTATATATATATATATATATATATATACTGTTTAATAAATTCACTTTAATGATATTTTATTTGTATTGATTGTAAATATTGTCCCAAAGCAGCTTTACAGAGAAAATAGATGTTAGAATGTGTTTAGTGCTTAGAAGTTTAGTGTAAGTTAAAACTCTCTGAGATGGTATAAGAAGTAACCTTGAGAGGAACCAGACTCGGTTGCTGATGCATAGATTTTATCCTGAGTTCATCTTCCTCTCTGTATCTTCCTGTAGGTCTCTGGTTCTCATTCCCCATCCTAAAATAGTGTGGGATTAGTAGGTGGATTAACTTGGATTGAGGGTGTAAATATGTGTGTTCGATGCCCCGTGGATCGTCCTGGATGTGTTCCTGCCTCATTATTATTTGTATTCACGTAATATACGAAAATGCCGCTACACTCACACGTCTCAAGGATTTCACAGCAGCGCCAGGGGAATCACGGGAATCTTCCCCACATGCGCAAACGCGCATGACTGATTATTAACTGAAATTAACTGCAATGTTTTAAGCTTTCTCTCCCTCTCTCTTTCCCTCTCTCTTCCTCCCTTCAACCTAATGCGTTCCGCCCCGAGGCCCTGAGGCCTTTTGTCCACTCGAGGCTAAAAAGCTGTGATGCTGTGTGTCATAGAGATCGGAGGTTTATTGAGGTTAAAGAGTGGATAGTTATCTCGGGTTCTCTTGGGCGTGTTTTTTTTTTTTTTTCCTTTTTCCTTTTTTTTTTATTAAGCTCAACCATTTTCATAAAGTAAAATAGCGCTCCCTCTGACCTCTGCCTGCAGAGCCACAGTGTGCCAGCTCAGTAAAGCGAGTAATTACTTTAATTAGACAAGGTTGCAGAAAGTAAAAACATCACCTTGCCTCCCTATCCACACACACACACACACACACACACACACACCCTATATTCCTTTCTATTCCTCTACCGCCTCTAAAAAAGAACTCCAAAGTGTGTAGCAACGTTGATGAAAGCTTTGTGAACAGTGGTGTACCTTGTGATCATTATGTAGATCATTCTTGGAATCCACAAGAAGGATGCTTGCTTAAGTGTTGCCACCCCTCATGATCCTTACACCACCCCATTTCCTCAACCTGCCCCCGGCTGTGAAGCACTGTGATTTTAACTATACTTGATGGGAGGTGGCAGCTCATTGGTTAGGGCATTGGATTCAAATTTTCCCACCACTAAGCTGTTGGGTCCTCGAGCAAGGACCTCAACCCCCCACTTGATCAGGTGTAGGTCGCTCTGGATAAGGGTATCTTCTAAATGCCTTGAACAAAAATCATGTCTGTAACATTTGACACATCGTTAATGATACGGACAATATTTGATCCTCGCACCGCCTGCTGCTCTTTCACATCAGATGCCCGGATCGTAGCGGATTTTAGTGACGGACAAAGAAGAGAGTGGTCAGTGCCTCGAATCACCAGCAGCCACATGCTTACTGTTGGAAAGAGCTCCAGTTTGGACCATTTTGCCTGGCACTGTTTTTGATTTACCTGTGACAAAGCCGGCAAATGAGCCAAGCAAAACCCTCAAGCAGGTGTTACCCTCGGTGCAGCCACCAGATTTCCCGAGCAGCATGATGGCATTGTCCGCGCTCCACGACTAGCCAAGCCCGAAGCTCTAAGCATCATTACGCCTTTCACGCTGTCCCAAACTAACCATCAATCTCGAGCCGAGATCTCTCTGACCGTCTCTCCCGCTCCGACGTTATTTATCTTCGCTCGCCTCGTAGGTCATTGCTAGTGGCCTTGCCAAGCCCCACCTCCTCCATCGGTCCTCCCATAGATCTGCGCTCACGTCCCTAACAGCTCGCTGCCAGGCATGATCAGTCAAGCCCCGATGAGGGAGCCATTAAGTTAGGTAATGAAGGCGGCATGAAAGGGTTGAGGTGCACGCCTTTCTTCTGGGTTCCTCAGGCGCGGGGTGGGGGCAAAATAGGCTCCGGAGACGAGCAATGAAAAGCATACTAAGCTTATCTCTCTAAAGGCAGGCCTGCTGCAGCCTCGGGGTTCAATAAACCACCCAAAGTCAGCTGCAGCCCCGAGACCTGCCTTCCCTTTATACACCGGAGATCTGTCACAGCTCAGCGCTGAGAGAGGGCAAGGGATAGGAATGAAGAAACGTGGGAGTGAGAGGGGCCTCAGAAGAAGCTTTTGTATTCTCACTCTGTCCCTCTCCAGCTCTGTCTATCCCTCGATATCTCTGCAGGTGGATTTCTGTGTCTTGAAAATGTATAGCCACCATGTTTTTCCATTTCACTTTTTTCCACCCTGTTTGTCTTTACTCGTGCCATGCAGGTAATGACCGTTATGTATCATTTACATTACATTAAATTTATATTCATCAAGAATGAAGAAAGAGAACAAAAGGAATGAGAAACAGAGGACGGGGGGAGGATGAAGAGAAAATGAAGAGAGAGGATAAAAGTATTATGAAGACAGGAGAGAAGTTGGATGAAAAGAGAGAACAGAGGGATTATTAACAAAGAATGAGGATAAAAAAGGAAGTATGGAGAAAGGACGGAAGGATAATTGGAGAAAATATGGAGAATGAAGAGAAAGGGGGAGGACAAAAGGTGTATACAGAGAAGAGAAAAATGAGGAAAAAAAAGGACCGAGAGAGAGAGAGAGAGAGAGAGCATAGAAAGAGGATGAAAATGGAAAGGTATGCGGAGAGTCGAGAACGAGGACGAGGAGAGAGATAACAGATGTATGAAGACAGTAAAGAATGAGGAGAAGAGAAAGTGTGTGCAGAAAGGATAAACAGAGGATGAAGAAAGAGGACAAAAGGAGTATGATGAAAGTAATGAAGGAGAATGTAGAGAGGGGACAGGACAAGCATGAAGAGAGGCCAGAGAGAGAGAGGGAGGAGGAATAGAGACAGTAGAAAGAGAATGAAAAAAAAAGGAGAGGGTTGTTGAAGAAGGAGGATAGAAGGAAGGATGAAGAAAAAGGTGTGTTCGGGAAGGGGGGGGGTTGTCTATCCTTTCTCTGAGGACCTCCCTGTGCCCCTGAGTGCCTCATAAAGCAGAAGAGCACGGAGCAGAAAATTGAAAGCATGTCCGAGGTGTCACATCTCGCCCTGGGCCACAGATAAAACACCCAGCCTGGGTCACAAAGGTCACAGTCTCTCTCACACACACACACACACACACACACACACACACACATATTACGTAACAGACATCATCAGGTCCTGAATGTGGTGGTCTAGCCTGTGATCACACTCTTTTTTTCTCTCTCATCTGCTCTGTATTGTTCCTGAGCGCTTTGAATTACACACACTTGTGTTTTCCCCCCCCCCATTCATAAATCAATCGGAATGCAGGTCACATGACCTCGAGCGCACAAATCAATCCATGTTAACCGAGGGTTAATAAGTAAAACCTGTTCTTATTTCATGTACAGGTGACAGGGGCAAGGGGTTAGCGCAAATGTACCGCCATACACACACACACACACACACACGCACACACGCCTGCACACTCTCACTTTCATTTTCATTCTTTCCTTCCATTGCATCGTTATTCTTATTCTGTTTACATCTCTTTCCAGATCCGTAGTTGCTTAATTGGCATGACAGCGATGGAGGACCGTAGTGATGTATATGTAATGCGTTACTGTAGTTTTTTACCCGTGTGTCTGTATTTGGACTTCACTACAAGTCAGATATTTCTTGAACTACATTTTGAACTGCATCAGCCGTTTCTTTTTATTTTTGAAGATAAAAACAGAACGGGTCAAGCACACAGCGAGCCACCAATCAAGGTAGGGGGCGCTCTGTTTTGAACTTGTACTGATTGGCTCTTATCGACTGATTAACGGCATACAGTTCAACATCAAGCAAAACATTTAGAGAGGAATAAATGATGGAAGATGCCCATTAAGATGCCCTTAATGCCCATAGACGCCTGAATGAATGAACCTAATGAATGAATGATATATGATATATATATATATATATATATATATATATATATATATATATATATATATATATATATATATATACCGATATGACCGTGTATTCATGTGTGTGTGTAGCTCGCTCACTCCGAAGTGGCAAGGTGACATTTTGTGTCATATCAGCATTCTACCACTGTTTCCCCCACATCCTCTCTCTCTTTCCCTCTTTCTCTTTAGTCTCCCCATCACTCTCTTCATCTCTCTGTCTATTCTGAGGATAATTACTTCCTGTAGACTGAGAGCCTCAATTTGCCATGAAAGAACAAGAGCTTCAGATAGTGAGAGTGAAACTGAGAAACAAAGCGAGAGAGAGAGAGACAGAGCAAGAGAGAGAGAGAGAAAGAGAAAGAGTGTGTGGGTGAGTGTGTTTGAGTGTTTGTGTGTGTGTAAATGTGGGTAAATCGGTAAAGGTTGTAAAGGTGTTGGGTGACACGTGCCAGTGGAAACCATGCTTACGCTCTCTCTCTCTCTCTCTCTCTCTCTCTCTCTCTCATTTCATTCAAACTATTTTAATTTCATATTCATTGCTTTAATGGCATGATAAACACATTTTGGATTGCCAAAGCAATGCAATTAACTCAGAAAATTATTTAAAACATCTAAAGACATAATAATAGAAATATAAACATAATAGAAATAATAAAATATTCTACTTATAAGCTAATCAAGAAAATATGAAATATATATATATACAACAATACAAAATTATATAAAAAAAGTTATGAAATTACAGTATTTGTTAGGTTTCTAACAATACATGTGTTTTCGATGGTACGACGCTTTTTTTACGAGCATAACAGATTTACAATCTCAGGAACTAATTGCGCAAGTTTGTTTAGCTTCTGCCTCACACTGTCAGCACTTTGATCTTATTATTATTAAACTTGAAGGCATCAAATCTATGAATAAACACATAAGGAATTATGTAGTAAACAAAAAAATTGTGAAATAACTCAACATGTCTTTCGTATTTTAGATTATTCAAAATAGCCACCCTTTGCTTTGATTAATGCTTTGCACACTCTTGGCGTTCTTACAATGAGCTTCATGAAGTAATCACCTGAAATCGTTTTCTAACAGTCTAAATGCACTTGTTGTCCCTTTTTGCTGTCACTCTTCGCTCCATCTCACACACATTCATACACTAGGGACAATTTTCCAAGGTGCCAATCAACCTACCGTGCATGTTTTTGGACCGGGGGGAAACCGGAGAACCCGGAGAAAAACCCCCTGGGGCACGGGAAGAACATGCAAACTCCACACACACACGGCCTAGACGGGAATCGAACCCAGACACTGGGGTGTGAGGCGAATGTGCTAACCACTAAGCCACCGTGCCCTGCTCCTGTTTACTGTTTACTACGTAATTCCATATGTGTTAATTCATAGTTATGATGCCTTCACTGAGAATCTACAATGTAAACAGCTAATTATTCATCATTAAATGGGACCATTAAATGGGAAGGTGTGTCCAAATGTTTGACTGGTCGTGTACATGACAATGCATGGAGTATAAAAAGAAACTAGCAGTAGCACTGTGGCTACTCGCTCCATAGTGGAAATACAATTTGTTGTTTTGCACATTCGTCAAAACACGTTTACATCCGTTTAGAGCTAAACATTCTGTAGCGTTTGCTTCTAAAATTTCTAGTAAAAGCAGAAAATCCGGACAATATCGAGAGAGTGGATGAATGAAGGATGGAGTAATGACATTTGATAAATATGCTGCAATATGCATTTTTATACTCAAACGTAAATTCAGGCATACACTTATATACACAAAGAGGGTCTAACAAATGTAAACTATGTAATAAAAGTGGTCCCTTTATTTCATTTCATTTAATCAATTTCATTTGTGCACAAATGAACCAATTACCTAGTTTAATCAAGATTATAAAAATGTATTACGTTATTTAGAATAATATTATAACCATGTTATTTATTAGATTTTTACTGAGCTTATTTTATAAAGTATTATAAAATATTAGGTTGTATATTCATTAAAATAAGGCATTTTATTGAATATTGTTTTTAAAAGGAATATATACAAAACTTCAGAAATGCTAATAATAATAAAAAAAAGGCAAGCAATTTTACTTTTACTAATTTTGTGCATTTCTTTCCACCGAACTGTACCGAAATGAACCCGAACCAGGAATCCAGTGTACCGTTACACCCCTAATAATTACATCTAATGTTGTTTTGGGGGGTTGTGGATGTTTTATTGGGTCTGTGTGTGTCTGTGTGTGTTCTTCCTTTCTTTCTCTCGGTCTCAAATGTGCAAACCGAAAGTAAAGTGCGAAGCCGGAGCGCTTGCTCACGACAGCGATATATCTGTCCGCTTTGTTGTCTTTACTCGGACCGCCTCCCTCCTTTCTGGGTTTTGTTTTTGGTTCTCGCACATGCACTCCATCAGTTCCTCTAGGATCTAAACAGAGCACCTTGAGTGAAGCTAATGGTGTGTGTTGTGTGTTATGTGTGTGGGTGTGAGTGAGTGAGAAGCAGCTGGACGATCGCGCTCGTACTCCCAGGCTGTTATCGGTGATGAAGAATGAGATTCCCCCGATGAGGAAACGGTGTTCGTTTTAATCGTGGGAGCTCATAAATGAGCTTCTCGTTCTTTTTTTTTCTTTTTTTTTGATTGGATTCCCGCGCAGAATGACAGGCGTGTTAATAATTGATAGTGAGTAAACAAGAGTTTGTAAAGCGGGACCAGGCAGGCCAGGGAGAAGCTAATTGGCTCATTAAGGCGAGACACTGAGAAGGAGTGAGAGCCTGGCCACAAGCCTGAGGAGCCACCAGGCACAGCCCAATTAAAGCCTAATGAAACAGGGAGGCATTCCCATAACTAACAACCCACAATCTCTGGGACAACCATGGTGTCTTTTCGTGTTTGTCTGTGTGTGTGTGTGTATGTGTATACGTGTGTGTGTGTGTGTGTGTGTGTCCGGAATAATACTCATGCAAGCCGATTTCATTAGATTTATCCGAGACTTTTTATGCAAACACACTCATTTTGAACTTTGGCTTGGATTCAGACAAGCAGCATCAAATTTATTGTCGTACTTTTCGAAAAAGTAATGTTACTTTCAGGAGCTCAACAGTCTCGTAATCAATCAATCCAATTAACAATGTGTGTTTATTAAAACAAATGAAATTTTGCTTATATGAAATGCCCTTAATGATAATCGGCCTTCCGCAGACAAAATTTGATAAATATTAACGTTGTTTCAAAAAGGGAGTGATAGAAGTTCAGCGGTTAGGACGTTAATCAGAAGGTCGTGAGTTCAAATCTCAGCTGCTCCTGCTCGCTCTACGGCTCGGCTTACGGAGCTTTTTATATATATATATATATATATATATATATATATATATATATATATATATATATATATATATATATATATATATATATATAACCTATATAAATATATTATATATATATAATATATATATATATATATATTTAACCATAGAAAATATCAAATCTATAAATGTCCATATGTTCTACTTTACTTTCATTTCAAATAATCCTCCCTTAGCCTGAAGAGCAAAAGTTGGCGAAGGTGTTTGTGGCCTTGTGGTCCAGTTTGTGGTCCAGTGCAATAGGATTTACAGTAGGTGTGGTTTACTGGGCGCCTCATTCCATGTTAGATAACTCTCCAGACTCTTGTATGAATGTATTCGTCACTACGGCTCATATAGCGCCTTATACCGGGTCGAAGCTGGGTTTAGTGAGAGAGACTGATTGTTTTAGACATATAGAAATATGGAATGGCAGAAGCTTACTCGCTCCAAAACAACATAAACCATTAAGCTTCCACCATTCATGATGATCCTAATGATCATACGTTTGACTATAAACTGAGTACAACCTGGCATTTGGGAAATTCTTCTCGTATGGTATCAGAAGGGAAACACTCGCTGTAGTAAACGAAACCATCAGCGTTAACGCGCTAACACTAACTGCGCTTCGTCACACCGAACCCCGGTGTTAATTATTTTATTAACAGCATGACAGCGACGCTTTCGTTCCTGAAATAACTCTTCAAACTCTTTTATCCCCCACCACCCCTAAAAAAACGCTCTCTATTTACTACACATACACATACGTACTCCATAATGGTGCAAAGTGCACTGTATTATTAATAGAACATGAAGATTACCATCAGCTGCGATAACAGCGACAGTGGAGGCTCATTACCACGATCTCCTCCACTTTATACAGAAAACTCGCTTATACGCTATGTTTACATAATAAAGCATTAAACGGCGCAGGAGTTCTGTTTCAGACAGCATGTGTGTCTGTGTGTGTGTGTGTGTGTGTGTGTGTGTGTGTGTGTGTGTGTGTGTGTGTGTGTGTGTGTGTGTGTTCTTTTTAACCCTGTAAGACCAAATGAAGATACATGTTTTCACCCCTCAGCTGTTAAGGTAAGCACATTTTTTCTTTACATGTATGTTTTAGTCACTTTTTGGGGAAACTTTGCACAATATTGCGACACTGGGAGCAGAATTTCAGCACTCACACTGTAAGGTCGCATATACACGGGACATATGAAATAATGCTCCGAACTGAAAACTATAGTAAATAACATGTAGAAATTGTGAATCCTTCATTTTGTTTCAATGTCAAATTCAACTTTTATTTATTTATTTATATAACACATGTAAGTGCAACGGGAGGCACGGTGGTTTAGTGGTTAGCACGTTCGCCTCACACCTCAAGGGTCGAGGTTCGATTCCCATCTCGGCCATGTGTGGTAGGTTGGTAGGTTGACTGGCAAAATTGGAAAATTGTCCCTAGTGTATGAATGTGTGTGTGTGAATGTTAGTGTGTGTGTGTGTCCCCTGAGATTGGTTGGAATTCCATCCAGGGTGTATCCTGCCTTAATGCCCATGAGATAGCCTGAGATAGGCATGAGATAGACACATGCTCCCCGTGACCCGAGGGAAGATTCGATATAGCGGTAAAAGATGAATGAATGAATTTAAGTGCAACTTTGAAACATCAATATAAACACAATTTCCCTGCTTTGTTTCCCTTCTGAGAAGATATAGCTACTGAGAAGCTATATCTAAAAGCAAGGATAGTAAAAGTCCACACATCCTTCACTCCAGCACAGCTCGTCATGTTGTAAAAGACTCGGGTGAAAGTTGGAGTACTGATTATAAGTTAAAGTAATGAAGTCTCGCTGGTAACTGGACCGCACATCATGTGAATATATTAATACTAAACCAATTTCACATGTAGTTCCGTAATGAATGTATCCATGTTGAAAAGAACACCAACAGAGAAAACTCTTAGACTTAGGCTCCTCACGTCTAACCCACGTTATCCAGACTTCTTACATTTATATATAGAGCGACGCACAACTGAGCACAACTGAGGGTTAAGGTGGTGGTGGTGTGATTGAAACCAGAGATCTTCCAGTCCAGAAGCCAATTCCTTGACCACTGATCTACCACTGTTCTGCTTACATTCTTCTGCGTTTGTCGTTAGCTTCGTAAAATGGTGTGTGATGGACAGGAAACGATACGCGATGTAGTTTCTGCGAGAACACGGGTCTTACAGGGTTAATGATCTTACCTCTTGTTTAAGTAGAATCAAATGAAAGAGCTCTTTTTCACATCAATAAGCATAGGCACATTGTGTGACCTCTGTGAGGTACCGACTCCGGACATGGTACAGTAATGAATATTAAGAAAAAAAGGGCAGATTCCGATCGTAAGTGTTCGTAAAAAAAAGAAAAAAGCCTCGTAAAAGCTAAAGAATTATAGCCATTCAGCATCTTCACAGTACGTCTATAAAACTGATATCTTCATCCTGATCATCACCTCCCCCAGAACCTCTCATCATCTCCCTTATCCACTGATCCCCACCCTGATCCGCCCCAACGGTTTTCGGGCTGCAGACATTCTCCTCGCTCTCCCCCTCCATCACCCCTTCCTCCTTCCTCAGGGTGTAATAACGACCCCAAAAGGTTCTGCTGCCTCCTGAAAGAGGTTTCAGCTGCATCATTTGATCGAGGGAGGAAAAGAGATAGAGATATAAAATTGATTCGCCCACAAATATTATTGGAAAACACACACACGCTCACACACACGCTCACACGCTCGCGCACCGGCGCGAAGATGGAATAACACATTAACAACTCGTGCGCAGATTTCCGCGTCTCTCTGGGGAAGATGAACAGATCCGCGTCTCGCTCCGACGGCATCATCACACAGCTGACAAAGCAGATCAACTCCATTACCTTCTTCATTACCACTCATTATTCCACTCTTCTCTGCTGGACAGCAACCTTCTCTCTCCTTCCGTCTCCTTCTCTGTTCTTTCCTCTCCACTCTTCTAATTCTCTTCTCTGTCTTTTCCATCTTCTTCTCTCTTATCCTTTTGTTCTTCTCTATTCTTCTACTCTCTCCTCCCTTTCCCACTCCTCTTATCTCCTTCTTTCTCATTTCGTCTCCGTCTCGCTCCTGTTCCTCTTAATCATCTCCCTTTTCTCTGCTTTCCTCTTTTCTTCTCCTTCTCTCTGTTCTCCTCCTGGTCTCCATCTAGTTCTTGTTTACAACGTGACATTATTTCATACGCTATTGAGTCCCTAAGCTTGTTGAGGATCTGCTTTTGAACTGGCTGTTACCATTTACTACTCGACTTGACTACTACCAGAGTACTTCATTACTACTTTACTACTCGAGTTGAATGGAATGAAGACCCTTGATGCCACAAGGATGTGACCTACGTGTAAGAAAAGTGTCCTCTATATTCTTCGGTTCAGACTCCACATTTGAGCAAGTATTTGGACTCCTCTGGCAACAAGGAAAGATTTAATTCCGTCTCACTTTTACAGTCATTTGAGTAACGCTGATATAGAAGAGCGTATTCCCTAAGTGAATAGGAGTGCGCTTCAGTTCAATTTCAAGCATTTTGTCTTTTCGTGGAAGCCCCTTTGAATTTATTTGATTCAGAATTTGGTGATTTTACACTAATATTCAGCTGTTCAGTGGAGAGATGTGTTGTTAAAGGACATGAATCCACTGTAGGGTCGTGCGATACGTACGGAATTTCCTTTTACGCAACATAACTTCACACTTAATGCTGTGGAACATCATTGAGACATGATATGAAGGTTCTGTTTTAATCATTTGATCGCAACCAAAGTCACATTGTCATATTTGCACCCTAAACGATCCCCCAATTTCAGAAATAGTACAGTTATTGATATTACTGACACTGGAAAAAGGTCTCTTTTTGTGGGGAAAACTCTCACCACAATCACAAGGCTAGATTTTTCATGATTTTGATCAGATTATGG
>JACRUU010000013.1:11084978-11107478 GCA_030449085.1 Kryptopterus vitreolus | reverse complement strand
TCTTACAAAAGCTTGGCGTCGACTGAGATCGATGAACTCCATTCGCGCGCTCGTCTCGTCGCTGGAACCGGAGTGTTTGTTTTTAATTACACTCTTCTTCTCCATTGTTTGCCAGATGATGATGATGATGATGATGGGTGTGGCCTGCGTGCATCCATTTTCTTTTTGGTATCTTATTCGGGCGCTCATAAGACTTTTCTTTTATTCAATGTGCTTAGCGACGGCGTTTGCACGTCGTTTGTCTACATCCCTGTCACGTATTGAAGTTGCTGATGAATGTGTATGAAGAATGCACACACACACACACACACACACACACACACACACACACACACACACACGCACGTACACAAACGGCAATTCATTACACCCCGACACAAAGAGGAGTTAGTATTACTAAAGTTAATTATCTTCAGCTTGGAGTGATTGATTCCATTAATACAGTATGTCCCCGACTTTGCAAACTTTTGAGTTGTGTACCTTCACAAACCTTCACATCGCTAACATTCGCCGAAGGAAACAAATCGCGGAGACGTCTCGAATCGCAAAGCAAACATTTCAAAAAGAATTAGGAGATTAAAGTGAATTCCATTCATTTTTATTTGTTGAATGCTTTTACTAATTGTATTTACAGAGGTAATAAAAATATGTAGGAGTCGATCCCTAATGAGCGGCGACTGTGGTGTCGGAAAACCCCTGAGAGAAACGTCAAAAAGGGGGAAACCCGGATGGTCTTTCGTTACAGTTCTCTCATTGTTAAGGTCAGGCTGAGGTGAAAAAATGGTAAAAAGTCACTTGCTTTGAATCATTGAGTGACTTAAACTGAGCCATTGACGGTTAAGGGCCTTGCTCAAGTGCCCACAAACAGCAGCTTGGTGGTGATGGTGGTATTTGAACCTGCGATCTTCTGGTCCAGGGGCCAATGCCTTAACCACTGATCTAATATTGAGATACGACACTGGATGTTTGTATCGAAGGTGTACACACACTTTGTTGGCCTTACGAGCAGCTAATTTGTAATTCGAAAACTAATTACACCAAGAACTGTTTTTTTGTTGTTGTTGTTTTTCCAGTCAAAAAAACGTTGCGTCTGGCTCATTCTATCTGTTTATCGTTACATTTAACACTATCCTCGTTCTATTCACACTTACGCAAGTCTTTAATGGACATTATTACGTCAGGGCGTTTGTATAAACCTGTCCAGCTGTCATTCAACACTTTCCAGCCAATCTGTTTAGAGAACTAATGAGCGTATTGCTGTTGACCTTGCATGACCTTGCAGAGTTTATGAGGACAATGTAGGAAGCTGCTGTGTGTGTATGTGAGAGAGAGAGAGAGAGAGAGAGAGAGAGAGAGAGAAAGAGAGAGCGAAAGAGAGAGAGAGTGAGAGATGGCCGTGGGCATCATAAGGTAGTGCGCTGAGTTGGAGAGATGGATGCTGACAGGCGCTGCTCTGTGCATATCATTCACACCTCACTGCACACACGAGCCATCACACACATGCTGACCACCTAAGAGCAAACCCGTTTCACGCATGTGTATGTGTGTGTGTGTGTGTGGGTGTGTGTGTTTGGATGTCTGCCGGAATTGTTTTATAACAAACACCGCAGCTCTTTAACCAGATACAGCCGAGCGCAGAGCACGCAGAGCTCAACGTCCTTAACGCAGGCATTGTTGGGATTTGGATATCAGGATAGAAACGCATCAGCCCCCGAACCGAATTTCTGCGTGCAGGAAAACCCTGCGCATGGCGACGACACTCGTATTTATTAAAGGCGAAACAGATACTGTACGTCAATCAGCTGCGGCTCGGAAAACAGCCTGAAAGACTTTCTGACTGACAGCAGGCTAGCGGTTCAGAGCTAATCTGTGACCCACGTACTGCCGCTAGGCTGCTTTTTTTACAGGAAACCTGCTGGCTGGAACCGATACCGAGGACGGGGGAGGGGAAGAAAAAAAACGAGAAAAAAAAAATCACTGTAACTAACCGCTAACTACTTCTTCGAGCGTGCTCAGTAGATTCGATTTATAAATCTCGGTAACGCTTTTGAAAAATCACGATCGCTTTTTGCCTTCAGCGCGGCGAGAAGTTAAGCCGGTTATGTGACTTATGAGATTCCAGCCTGCTGTTACGATCCGTACGTTTTCACACTGTACAAGATGATCCCGGGAAAATCTGGGCAGAATTCTTTGCCGTGACACGAGTGGTTTTTTTTTTTTTTTTTTTTTTCTTATGGATTATATGATGCAGATCCCAGACCTACGGTTAATGCTGCACAGCGTGAGTTCGGTGAGCTTGACTGGAAACGTCGTCAGTTTGTGAACGTTTGTTTGTTGACTGTATGGTTACGGTGCCTATGGAAACCTTTTATGGGTTTTGGGTGCTTGTTTCCATGCAACAGATTTGACTCCGGACAAACGAATCTATAAATGTGCAATTTATTTTCAGTGAGAAATCCTCCCTTAGCAGGAAGAACATGTTTATTCCCACAGTTCATTTCACCAATGAAATACTGCCAAAGAATAAATCTCCAAAGATCTTCTTCACTAGTTGGAGATTTCCTCCCAGAGCAGTTCAGTAGGATTTCGATGTGGTGACTGGGAAGGTCATTCTATGAAAGATAACACTCCAGATGCCTGTTTACTCTCTACAGAGTTTAGCCATATTCAGTTCATTTTGGTTCCAATGAGTCCGGAAAGAATTGCATGGTTTTTAAAGTATGGAATGGTTGCCATGTTGGTAGCTTTCACTCGCAATTCACGTTAAGCTTCCACTTATCGAGTGTAACTGTAGGGATGATGAGGTCTTCTCTTCTCTCCTCTTCTGCTTCTTACACAAGTTGCTCTGGTATACTAAAATATCCCGTTCGGGCTACACAGCACTTTTCCTCCACTCATTCACTGTTTAATTCTTGTCAGTTTTTGTCTTTTACCAAAAGGCAAGGTCAAATGTCAGATTTGGTTTTCTTAAAAGCTTAAAGATTTCCTTTCCTGTTTTGTCAAATGTGTTCATGCTTGAGGCTTCCAGACGTTTTTTGACTTTCTTAAAAAAAATGTTACTTTTTAAAAAACTTTTTTTACTTTAAAATTGTTAGTCTGTTATCTCATAAGCGTTCGACGGCGAGATCTCGTCCACCAGCTGAACTGATTACATCAAATAAAACATGATCGAGGTTTATTTTTATTTTTCTACGGAGGAAAAGATTCCTCAAATAATTCAAGTAAATTGATTAAGAAAACAAAATGTGCTCAATGCTTGATTTATTACATTTATTACACACAAAACACCTGGTTTCCCCAATGACCCTTAATACTGACGCCCCACCCGCTAAACCACCCTGGACAGGTAAACACAGCCGATGCTGCAGAAGAAGAGGAGGGGTGTAGATCAGTGGTTAAAGTGCTGGGTTACTGATCAGAAAAAGCCAAGCTGCCACTATGGGTCCTTGAGCAAGGCCCTTAAATGTATCATGGCTAACCCTGCACTCTGAACCCAGCTGCCAAACAAACTGGGATATGTGAAGAAACTATTTCACTGTGCTGTAATGTACATGTGATAAATAAAGACTAGTATTCATTCATCAAATGAAAAATGAAAACAGTGAGGGGTGAGAAAAAACATTCATTCATTCATCCATTCATCTTCTATCGCTTTATCCGATCTTCCCTCGGGTCACAGGGAGTCTGTGCCTATCTCAGGCGTCTATGGGCATTAAGGCAGGATACACCCTGGATGGAATGCCAACCCATTGCAGGGCTCACACACTCACATTCACACACACATACACACACTAGGGACAATTTTCCAAGGTGCCAATCAACCTACCATGCATGTTTTTGGACCGGGGAGGAAACCGGAGAACCCGGAGAAAAATCCCCTGAGGCACGGGAAGAACATGCAAACTCCACACACACATGTCCGAGACGGGAATCAAACCCGGACCCTGGAGGTGTGAGGTGAACGTGCTAACCACTAAACCACCGTGCCCCCGTGAGAAAAAACAAACAAACAGAAAGTTTGTAAAAATGTCAAGAAAACTTTATACAGTGTGGTTACTGTTTTAAAAGTAATATCAAATTCATTCATTCATCTTCTACCGCTATATCCGATCTTCCCTCGGGTCACGGGGAGTCTGTGCCTATCTCAGGCGTCTATGGGCATTAAGGCAGGATACACCCTGGATGGAATGCCAACCCATCGCAGGACACACACATACACAATCACAATCACACACACATACACTAGGTACAATTTTCCAAGGTGCCAATCAACCTACCATGTTTTTGAACCGGAGGAAACCGGAGAACCCGGAGAAAAACCCCCCTGAGGCACGGGGAGAACATACAAACTCCACACACACATGGCCCAGATGGGAATCAAACCTGGACTAAGCCACCGTGCCCCCGTAACATAAAAAAAGATGTTTTTTTTATATTTTATTTATATATTTGATGCAAGATAAATGCAGTAAATGGGTTTAGGTTATGCAGATATTCTTGCTTGCAAATTAGTTTTTCTAAAAAGGAAACAAATTATTTGTTGATTTAAAGCGACGTGCCTTGTTTTCTCTTTTATATTTAGTATTGAATTTGAATCATTTAAAATTACCGATCCTGTCCGATTAATCGATGGAGCAATCGATTAAAATACTATACTGCCCGACACTTTTTCAAAATTCTAGTTTAAAAGCCTCCTGTCAGTTACAGCATTCAGTGTTGGATCTGTAACCTCGTCTGCATGAAAAAGTGTGAAAAGAAAATATGTTTTGCAAAAGCAGATGTAGTCAGGAACCCAATGAAGAGCTTTTCACCTGCTTTACGAAGACTTAATAAGGGATTTTTGTTAAATATGGGGCCGTAGAGGCTCATTGCTCCAGGCAGGCCTGAGGCGGTTTGGCCCTAAAAAAAAAAAAAAAACACACTGTGCTGTAGGATAAAATGCAAACATCCCTAATCTGTCTCTGTCTTTTTTTCTCCTTGCTGTGGTTTTGTCGTCTCAGCAGAACGTTAGCTTTTATTGGTTAGACGTGTGAGATAAGCGAAGGTGGCTGTAAAGTCCAATCCACGACTAAAACTGGAGCAGAACCTGTTTGGGTCTGCCATGTATGAAAATCATTCCCATTCTCTCTCTCTCTGTCTCTCTCTCTCTCTCTCTCTCTTTTGCATTTGTTTAGTTGTAGATTAAGCAGCTTGGAAGAGTCCGTATTTACAAACACGCAGGCCAAAGCTCACCCGAACACAAATGGCTTTTTCTTTATCTTCTCCAAAGCATTGGACTTTAAAAAAAAACCTGTTTGTTGTTCCTCTTCTGACGCACAGTAAAATGGAGCTTTTTCTCTCCCCCCCCCCATAAAACATCAAGAATGCCATTCTGCTTTGAGTCGCCTCTCATTCTCGTTACTCATCTCTAAATCTTTGTTTTCTCACTCTCTCTGGGCTCTTCCTCCTTTTTTCCGGATCATTTCAGGGTCAGACCTGTAAATGTTTTAATTGTGATTTATGGGCTCACAGGACTCTCAGGTTGGAAAGAGCTTTTCTTAATTGATCACCCAAAGCTACGTAGAGCGAAAGCACCGGCGTAAAGTTCGGAAACGATTCATCAAGCTGTGAGATCACCTGACGCGCTCTCAACCCATGCCAAAGGTCACGTGTACCCTTTTTCATCATTTTCATATAAGCCCCCCTTGAATGCAAATACATATTTATCCGGGGGCGCTTCATTACTTCTTCCTCATGTCCTTGCAAGAAGTGGTTTTCAAGCTGCCGCTAGAGGGCCCTTTTACAAGGCCCTTCACTGCACTCTCTGGATAATGTGCCAAGTGCTGTAAATAAAAGGAAAATGCATTCCTTGCATATGCCAGTGTCGTTGTATAATAAATTGTGGTACTTTGGATACGACACCTGCTCAAAACCGCCTTGTTAACTGTAATTTATCAGCGTTGAAGCTTTGGCTCCGCCCACGTCTATCTGACGCGTTTGTTTTCTGCCATTAACTTCAAAAACATGGACATAAATAAACAGTGTGTGCTTTGAATGTGCTGAAGAAAATCAGCCAGATTCTCCCACAAACAAGAAAAAGCCTAACCATACGGCAGTGATCGCGCGAGCTATGTGCGGTGGGAAATCCGGCCCGCTTCATCAGCATTCTCTTCACCTCATTCAGGTGTTTAGAGAATGACAGCACACTCAGCATTGTCCCGTACACACACCATTGCCCTGAAGCACTGCTGCTTCCCTGGCTGACCGCTATCTCTAAACCCATCCCCGTTCAGCTGGGACATCTGCTTCGCTTCTAAATGACGTCAGGCCCCGGTCTTTGAACCTAAAAGAATGAAGAAGAGCAGAAGGAGCAGGACGAGGAGGAGGAGAAGGAACCCTAACCTGATAAAACCTGCTGATTGAGGCTGCTTTGAAGGAATTCAATTCCATTTAATTTTTTGGCGCATTGCCCAGCTCCACCTATAGGCTACTATTAACATTACACACACACACACACACAGTCTCTCAATGTGTCTCTTTCCATCAGCATCACCAGTCTAGTCCTCTACACTAAACGTTCTTGATTGGTCAGATGACGTGCATTATTATTTATGTTTATCGGCATGGACAGTACTTACAACTGTAACCTAGAAAAGCAAGGGAGGAAGGGAGAAAGGCAGGAAGGAAGAAAGGAGGAAGGAAGGATCTTTTTATGTACAGTACAATTTGCATATTCCAGCTATATTTGGAGCATAGAGGGTTCAGGGTCTTGCCCAGGGGCTCAATGGTGGCGATCTGGAAATGCTGGGTATTAAATCCCTGATGTTATGATCAGTTACTCAAGTCTTGGCACCTTTTTCATTATATTAATGCATTATATACTTCTGTACTGTTATGTTACCACTGTTATAGTAACACCTCATACACATGGACTTTTTATGATGGATGCACTATATAATACTAATCACTGATGTGGGAAAAGAAGAAATTCGTGGATGAAGTTTCCAGTTTCATTGCTTTTGTAACAGCCATGGAGTTTCCTCAGGACAATTTGTGGTCCAGATTCTATTCCGCTAAGCTTGGGTTTTTGAGAAAGAGAAAGAGAGATGGTTTGTGGTAGAATGACTGCTTTAAAATAAATAATAATGGGACCTTCCATGTAAAAAGCATGATGTTGTTCGTTAATAAATGAAATATCGCACTGGCTGGTTTTGCTGTGTGAGCAAAATAAAAGTACCATGTGATTACATGAAGATAATACACAGCTGAGTGATAACCCTGTTATTTTTGGCTGAGACGAGACGCGCGTAGTCTCCATTTATTCCGACGCGTAATACTAGATCAGCTATAAAGCGTTCACCTTTTTCTCTCTCCAAACACCTGCGTCCTGATAACGTCCTCATTTCGAGTCATATTCGCAGAGGATGGGAATTAGTCGCTTTGCCGCCAAATACTTCAATCTAAAGTAGCATCAATTACCTTTAACAAACAGCCTGCCACACGAGACTATCGACCCTGGATTGTTCTGCTTTATTGGGTTGTTCTCTTGGTGGAGAACCTTTCCTGCATGCGCGTCAGATCCATTCCTCTAACCAAGAAATAATTGTGGCATCAGACTCAATTAATTAAAGCCAATCAATAAGGAGCTGCTGCGAGCACCAGGCCGAGTTCAGCAAACACACATCTCTGGACTGCATTTCTATGATAAGATTCAATTCAAACGTTTACAACGCTGTCAGGGTGGAATCTCATCGTGCTCTCGCTCCAGAGTAACTACAGCTACTAATGAACTCCTGAACTGATGCATTTATACCACAGCGCTGTTAAAAAAAAAACTCAATTCTGATTGGTCAGGAGGTGTTGAGTGGTTTTCTTTAACAGGGACTTGAATGGTAGTGCAGCTGCAGGTCACGGGTTTTTGTATTAATGTGGACTAAATGTGTTTATTTTGCAAATGCATTTTCAGAAATAAAATAAATGCAAATAAAATTCATTAGTCTGTTAATCGCACATTTGTATCTGTTCTATAATTTAAAAGAAGTGTTTAATTCTCTAATTCTGCAAATGTGTGATTATTATTATTGAAACCCAACTCAACATAGAGCATGAAGATAAAATATACATGTAAATGTTTTAAGTCATGATGGTACTTTAAATAGCGTAAATCAATAAACGCGCTTTAAATTAATAAATGCACTTTAATCAAATTGTGCCGCTACAGTGGATTTGCGTGTGTTATTAACGCTTTAATATTGGCAGCACTAAAAAAATATAAAGTATAAAAAAAGATTCTATTATATTATGTAATATATAATATAATTAACTATATTTTTTATAATTAACTTATACTTTAAATTTATTATATATTATTATATATTTATTATTATATTAAAAGTATAATCTCTATCACTATAAAGTTATGGAAACGAAACATTTATTGAAGGAGTCTCCGGTTCCAGTACATTGTAACATTATGTCTACAAACCTTGACAACGAAGAAGTTCACTCTTTGTCGTTTCGAAAGAAAAGAGTGAAAATTCATAGAAAAAAAATGTACTTGGATTGTTAACTGGCATGTTTTCTTTGCTTTTTTTTTATAATCTTATGTGTCATGTGATTTGTTTTATACAGATCTCTTTATATGTACAACGGTTTTAATTGGATTATATGCATTTTAGTTCTTTCAAGCTGCTCTATAGTATGCACTAGGAAAAAATGTAATAAAAGAAGAAAACGTAAATTACCTGAGCTACGGTAGAAGCTGTGGTTTAATAAATAAACACAAAAGAAACAATTGAATTAGACCATTTCCTCAATGGGAAATTCCAAGATACAATACAGCAATTACACCTTCTGTTGTTTCTGCGAAATGAATGCATGCTGCAGCTCTACCACATCCTAACATCCGCGGGATTTGATTTCTCTAGTAAATTAAAATTTGTAAACGGAAGTCGGAGTTCAGTATCATTCCAGGGTTTCGTTTCAGTGTCCGATGCATCATTTCCACAAACCCCTAAAAAACTGTCGAATGTGATACAGACTAACGAGGGTTGTGTTTACGCAAAACACAATTAGCATGAAACGGTATGAGCGTGAATCCACGCCCTCTCTGATGTCACAACATGGGGCGTATACGTCATGCTGGATGTTCCTCATCCAAATATAAGATCTGAGTAGGAAGTATGGAAACCGTAGATAGTAAGGAAATGCTGAAAGGCACCTTGCTGCTGTGTGTGTGTGTGTGTGTGTGTGTGTGTGTGTGTGTGTGTGTGTGTGTGTGTGTGTGTGTGTGTGAGTGTGTGTGTGTGTGTGTGTGTGTGTGTGTATGTGTGTGTATGTGTGTGTATGTGTGTGTGTGTGTGTGTGGTGTGCACTCACATCCGTCTGTGAAAGCATGTTACAGTGCGTAGGAGCTGCTCTCAGACTCCATGCTGGGCCTGATCTAATCGTGTGAATGTAATTAGGCTTTAATTGCCCAGCGTGTGAGACTCTGGCATCTGTCTGGGGCCTAGACGGCAAATAATAGCCTCTGACGCTGTCATTTCTTAATCACACTGTTACCAAACACGCCCATGCAGCCCGCATCGCGCCGAGCAGCTGAGAGAGGACACGAGAGCGCGTTCCGCTCATATCCACTGCATTCCCGTGTACGCGACTGGAGATGAATCAGGATGTAAACCCAATGTTTTGCCACATTCGTATAAACAATCTATTTAATTACAGATTTGATTCATTTTTCCCCCCAAAATAACAGCTTTTACTCGCCACTCGCCACCTCGAATCTCTCACGCATAAAGCATTACAGCGATTTACACTGGAGGATATATATATATATATATATATATATATATATATATATATACAGTATCTTATATATATATATATATATAGATATATATATATATATATATATCTATATAGATATATAATATATATTTTTTATTATAATATACAAACAATTCAATATTCATCAAAATAAATTCTGTAGCATAAACGTCTATAAAAGTATGATGTTTTTAATGAAAAATTATTCACTGCAGGCATTTAAGTGTGTATGCACACAGTGACTGTTTATTCCACTTCAGTTTGATGTGTGTGTGTGTGTGCGTGTGTGTGTTTGTGTGTAATATTATGTGTTAAAGACACCTAACGTGTTGAAGTAACACCTACCAACATACAGGATCCATATAAAGGCTGCTTCATGCATGTCACATTTACAGCACAGAGAAATTCTTTCTTCACATGTTAGAAAGCAATGGTCCGAGTGCAGGGACAACCATGAGGGAAGGAAGGAAAAAAAGTAGGAAAAGAATTTGTATAAATACCATGGAAAAAAGGAATGTAGGGAGTCATTTTTTTCACAGCCCATAAACAGTAGAGGATGGATGGATGGATGATTGAATGGATGGAAGTAAGGAATGAATGAAGAAAGGAAGGAAGGAAGGAAGGAAGGAAGGAAATATGTTTAGTAAAAAAAAATAATAACAATAACAACAACAACAAAAGATTTCTTGTTTATGAGAAGCCTCCTCCGAAAAGACGGACCTCGTTGACTTTATTTACAGTGAAGGTTTTTGTAAAAGGTTGAGCTTTTCAGATTCCCTTTCCATCACAAGAAACGAAATCACCAAAGTAACTCAAATGCTACCGTATCAGGTTTTTAAATCATCCTTCCGTTCTTCTATTAAGGAAGGGATGGATATGGTGATGCCCCATTCTACATCTTGCTCTTAATGAATGCAAGAATGAATGAATAGTGACACTGCATTAGTTAACTTTGTTTTCTTTCTTTTTCATTTTAATGGATGTAATAGAAGCTCTACACATAGTTCACAGGCGGAAGTGAATATCTGCTGTAACATCAACAGAAACTTGTTTTGAAGTTGTACTCTGACTTCAAATGTAACTATAAGCAGATAAACAGTATTTCCGTTTATTATATGAAGTGTAAGAGGAATAAAACACAGCTGAAACAGACATAAAGATGAGAAGCTCACTACATCATGTGTGTATAGGAATGTACAGTGTTTTTGTATGGTGTGTGTGTGTGTGTGTGCATATGTGAGACTGGATGGATGGGACAGATTATGGTGCTTTAATGTGGTTAAAAAAAAAGTCAGTGGCATGAAAACATGTTTTGATTTTCTGCCTCATGTATCTAGAAAGGTGTACTCAAGCGCAGCCCTGGCACCTGTCCGCTGGAGTGACTGTTTGTGTGTGTGTGTGTGTGTGTGTGTGTGTGTGTGTGTGTGTGTGTGTGTGTGTGTTAGACTAATTCCCGATTGCACTGACAATGTACCATGACTTTCCAATCCCTGCTCCATAAATCTGAAACAATGTTTCTGGATGTTTCTGTGTGTGTATTTGGAAGCGAGCCTTTTCATTTACACACGCTTTCTATTTTCTGACTTGCTGAGTGTGCCGTTATGCCTGATAGCGAGACCGTAACCTCATCCCTCGTATTCAATTAATTCCCGTAATCCCGGAGCCTGTTTAAGGTGAGCGGCGGCCCGGGCAGCTGCCTTCTCACATGCTCCCACAGCTGAAAATAGCGTTCGAGTCGATCGCCTGCTATCGACGAGCTCAGAAGGACTCTAGACAAAGCGAGGGACAGAGACACTGTGATATGTGAAGAGGGGGCAGGGGTTCTGTTTGCACTAAACTCCAAAATGATTTCGATTATTTTTAGAGTCTAATTTGTTTATTAAAGACATTTGAACCTGCACTGAACATTACCAAACACAAAAATATCATGCAGGCTTTAGCTGCGCTTTCTGGATGCGGCTAAGAATTCATCTTACCAGGTCATGTGACTCTTCTACAGCTGCATGTACTTTTGTAGCTAGCTTGTTTTATTGAATCTTTTTATTTTTTTTAAAGTAAAAGTATTTTAAATTGGATTTTAAATATAAATTAATAGAAATACAAATTAAGTTATGTACATATGGATCACTAGGGAAATGGGATTGGGACGTCAGTACGCAAGTAAATATATATCTGAGTAAATCATTATTATTCCATAATTTTTTCCATTAGAACATCATAATACACATCTTTTTAGACAACTGAATGATGCAGTCTTGTTAGTGAGACGGTTTCATTTCATGCACATGCTTTTCTCCATAAACTGTGTTCATAAACTGTGGGAAGAATAACTGCATCTGGAAACAATAAGAATGAGTGTATAGGGGAGAAATAATATGTTTAGTAATGTGTGTGTGTGTGTTTGTGTGTGTGTGTGTGCGTGTGTTTGGTTTTCACAGTGTCTGTATGGGTGTTACGTCCACTCCTCCATAATCCCCACCTTCCACCGCAGATGCTACTGGCTTCTCCAGGTAAGACCAGTAACAAACTAACTAACTATCTATCTATCTATCTATCTATCTATCTGTCTATCTATCTATCTATCTATCTATCTATCTGTCTGTCTGTCTACCTGTCTGTCTGCGTGTGTGTTTTTTGTCTGTCTATCTATCTATCTATCTATCTATCTATCTATCTATCTATCTATCTATCTATCTATCTGTCTGTCTGTCTGTCTCTCTACATGTCTGTCTGTGTGTAAGGTAAGACCAGTAACAAACTATCTATCTATCTATCTATCTATCTGTCTGTCTGTCTGTCTATCTATCTGTCTGTCTGTCTATCTATCTATCTATCTTTCTATCTATCTGTCTGTCTACCTGGCTGTCTGTCTGTCTCTCTGCCTGTCTGTCTGCATGTGTGTTTTTTGTCTATCTATCTATCTATCTATCTGTCTGTCTGCCTGTCTGTCTGTCTGTCTGTCTGTCTGTCTGTCTGTCTGTCTGTCTATCTATCTATCTATCTATCTATCTATCTATCTATCTATCTATCTATCTATCTATCTGTCTGTCTGTCTACCTGGCTGTCTGTCTGTCTCTCTGCCTGTCTGTCTGCGTGTGTGTTTTTTGTCTATCTATCTATCTATCTATCTATCTATCTATCTATCTATCTATCTATCTATCTATCTATCTATCTATCTATCTATCTGTCTATTTGTGTCTGTCAATTGTTCTATCTATCGTTCTATAAAGAGAGGTGAGAGAGCTGTTGGACAGATTGAAGGAGGGAATTCTGCTGTTCCTCACACATTCACTCTTTCTCTTTCTGATTGCCAGAGGCAAAGTGTGTGTGTGTGTGTGTGTGTGTGTGTGTTTGTTTGTGTGTGGGACAGCACTAGTCTGTTGCTGTGTCACGGCTCTGCGTCTGTTCCCCAGAACACGGCTGCTGTAGATGAGAAATCTTGGGAACAAACTGTAAAAAAAAAGAAATAAAAAAATCTTTGAAGGCGTCTAAACCCAAGCGCAGCGTGCGGTCCGTTTCTTTTTCTAAACTGTGGTATTGCTTCGAGACTGATCATAGATTTATGGAGGGTTTTTCTCCCCGCTCGTCTTGTCTGAAGCACATGATTGATCACAGCGAGTGAGAATAAGCGCATCAGCGAGAGACCTGAAGCACACGGCCGTTCCTCCAAAGTCAACCGAATAGCAGGCAGTGTATTAACCGTTCTGCGTTCCACGCCCGCTTTCTCTTCGCCACGCGTGCTGTGTTTACTGGAACCGTCGTGAAATTAAAGGAAGCCTGCAGTCGATTGACACATGGCTTATAGACATGATTACCGCTGCTCCAGCTGCTGCTCCAACCCGATCGATACGCTCCCATCCACCAGAGCAATCACTCGAGCTCAGATTTCACAAATGAATAGTTGTCAATAACGCGCTCTAACTGCACAGAACAATCCGAGTACGCTAACGGTGCGCTAACGGTGTTAAAGCCAAGGAGCGTAGAACACGGCACATTTTTCGGCTGGCTAGCGATGAGCGAAGTGTGTGAATGTGTACACGTCACAGGATGCTGGGCATGGGCCTGACCGCTCCACTGATGCCTGATATTATATATATATTATATATATATATATATATATATATATATATATATATATATATATAGATATATATATATATATATATATATATATCAGAGAGAGAGAGAGAGATATATAGATAGAGATAGAGAGAGAAAAGAGAGAGAGAGATAGAGATAGAGAGATAAGAGAGAGAAGATAGAGAGATAGAGAGATAGATAGATAGATTTCTCACGATCCTCAGTTCATATCTCAAATTGAAGTACGAGGTGGTACCAAAAGGTTTTCCGGAATGTTGTAGTTTTGTAACACACCAATAGATGGCAGCACAAGGCTGCACACACAGTGACAGGGAGCACCGACCTTCATAAGTCCATGTCCCAAAAGACAGCTGTGTAACCAGAGATATTCTAACCACCCTTTGTGTACACCCTGACATTCACTCGCCTTCATTACTGACGTTCAAGATTCATTTGCACTCATTCATCAATCCAAGACTAATCCAAAAAAAGTTGAATAGAAATTTAAAATTCGCATATTCTGCAAAATGAATTTGACATATTTTGGCGTCTAAAACTATTCAGGTGAGAATATATTCTGATCAACATGAACATAAACAAGCGATAATGTAGGAAACATTCAATGAGTCAATGTATAAAGAATTCGTCAATTTGATCAAATTTGATCCACGATGTGAACATGTAGTTTCGAGCATTTCAATTCTGATCTGAGCAAAAAAGCTGTGCGGAAATTACAAAGCATCACGTTAACATTTACAGACTGTGGAGAATTCCACACCGTTCTCAGTCTCCAGTGGGAAACCGGTGCTTTATTCCCGCCTTTGAGAAATAAAGAGAAAAAAAAACAAACAAAGAAATTAAAATATAAAACGGTATTGATTTTCCCGCCCCTTACACGTTACGGTATCTTAGCATGAGGGACACAATCTTTTTTTCCCCCTTGAGTAGGCAGAAAGCAGGAAGGACAGGCGAGGGAGGAAAGAAAGTTAAGTCCCTTGTCCTTCCACACCTCGTCCTTACGCTGTTTGCTTGCTTTAACGCTTGAGCGACTCCGTGCCCTTCGCCGGTGGTAAATAAATTCCCTCTCATAAAAGATGCAGGCGACACACTGCGCCGCGGTAAACAGTAATCATGTAGTCTGCCATTCAGCCCATGGTGACTAATGTATGTCTTTCACGTGTGCACTGGCTCAAGTCAAACATCTCAATGAATAAATAAGTTTCGTGTTTTGTTTTTTTTAACATCACACCTTTTTTTTTTTTTTGCTCCAAAGGCTGCGTGTGAAAATATCCAGCGACATCCATAAATAAATAGAGTAATGATATTATAGACCATCGCGTGGTGATAAATGTTCTTTGGTTATGAACTGAAATATGTAAGGGGGCGGGGCTTCCAGAGAGCATTAGATGACATTCGGGGGATTCAAAACACCAATCATTCAAGGTTTGGAAGTATGTCGGTTAAAAGAAGATCTTATTTTTACGCCGAGTGCAACAGATTTACTCCAATTTACGCCACTTTGCAGACCCCCCCTTATTCAGAGCGACGTACAAAAGGCTCTATTAAAGAATAAAGTTATTAAAGTTTATATTCTCCGTTGCTTTGGAGCGCTTCTCTGATCAGAAATGAAATTCTCAAAACTACTTGTTCGCATTAAAAAGAGATGAACTGAGCATATTGAGAGGAGTGCAGGCTTCTCCTGGAAACGCAGTGTGTGGCTTGTACAGATTGTTTTGAGAAATGCACTTATATTAAGAATGATTCGAGAAGGCAACTGAGAAAAAATAAGAATGAAAAAGTAATACCTTAAAAAAAGCCTGTGCGATAAACGATTAGACATGTCACGTAGCCCTTAATCACATTGTGAAAACAGGCGGGGGATCCGTCCGAGCGGTATGAAGGAACTGGAATTGCTTTCCATGTGACGCAGCAGAAATGTGTTTACTGATTCCTCCGAGATCAGGAATTTAAACAGATACAAGATATCAAAATTGCATGGTGGAGAGCAGTCAGTCACAGCGATAACAGCTGATCCTGGACATCCGAGAGCTCCACGGGCAAATTCGGATGATCCTAAGAGGCGGAGCTTAGACTTGATATCTGATTGGTAGCAGCCCTGGTCTCGTAACAAAGCATGAGGAGCGATCAGGAACACGAACATGACACAGTGTTTTTCATTGTAGCTCTGACAGAGAATTGGTTTTAAATCCATGCACTAGCTTAGGAAACGACTCCCGCATATATTTTGCACACACACACACACACACACACACCTCCTGAGACTGGTCTGTCTGATACCGCAGACGGGTGTGGTAAACGCTGGTGCCAGTGTGTTATTAGCAGAGACTCCGAGACTGGATGAACCATTATTTCTCTCTCCACAACACACACACACACACACACACACACACACACACACATATATTACACTACACTTTAAAGTCAACAGACTCTGACCCAGGACTCCAAGTTCATGTCCTCACAGTGTGAATACTGCGTAATGCGTTCCTAAACCTGAGCGAATGAAGAAAATAGTAAATATACGTCAGCTGAAACTGGAGACTCCTTCCCTAAATGGTTAATAAATACATAATTTCAACAAAAGCAGATATAATTCAGAGATGCCACTATGCAAAACTAATTCAACCAGTCAGAACGTAGAATTCGACAGCACTTACTAAGTAGACGCATTTGGCAATTTGATCACTAAGCATTCGCGCTAGCGAAGTATCCTCTAAGAGCGCAGCAGAAGTGGAGAAGGGAAACAGCTGGAAAGCATCACCGCCTCAAAAAAAAAAGAAAAAAGATAGTTAAAAAAAAAGCCTGTCGCAATATCCTCAGCGCTAATTGAAAAGAGAGCAAATTAATTACGGTAATGAAGCAATTAAAAGACTGTCACGCACCCCGGCTTCTCATTCAGACCAGTAAGCATTTTGTTGTTGGTTTATTTTTTTTCTCTCGTCTCTTTTTCCCCCCCTCGTGTCCACATGCGAGATCTGTTCTCTCTTTGCTTTTCAAGTTTCTTTTTTTGGATCATTGAGATGAGGACTAGGCAAGAGGGTGAGCTCAGGGTCACTCAGGATGTGTGTGTATGGTGTGTTGTGTGTGTGTGTGTGTGTGTGTGTGTGTGTGTGATGTTTTACATAAAATTAATGCATAGGATTTTTTAAAATCCTAAATAGCATCATTACAGTGTATAGTATTAGGTTGTTTTCTGTATATAACTATTTGTGACAAATAAAATCTTGTATTATGAGGTAGAGTGATGTAGCTGAGATGGAGGAACTGTCAGAGAACATTATAATCAAATAAAATCAATTAATCCCAGCTTCCTGTTCAGGCCACACCAACTACAGGTCTACATCTGAATGAAGATAGAAAAAGGTGAGATGTATTTGTGTGTGGTGTGTGTGTGTGTGTGTGTGTGTGTGTGTGTGTGTGTGTGTGTGTTTTTCAGAAGAGAAGAAGGCCAATCTCTGTGTGTTATGGTGACATTAGCCACAGGATAAAATGTGATGCAAATCACGTGTCACATAAGCACAGTCCTCTGCCTTTGATTTCCATACTCAAGGAGGAAATTAGGGTGCATTAGGAAGGCGTGTGTGTGTGTGTGTGTGTGTGTGTGTGTGTGTGTGTGTGTGTGTGTGTGTGTGTGTGTGTTGTGTGTGCCCGCTATATATTTATAAGCAGTGTAAATTTCACAGCAGACAAATGGAGAGAAAATCGCTTTTGGGGTGTCTGCACTCAGACATGCACACACACACACACACACACACACACACACACACACACACACACACACACACACACACACACACACACACACACATTCTCATACACTCTCTCGCTATCTCACACACACACAAACACACAGATTTCTCTCTCTCACTCTCTCTCAATCGCACATACATACACAGACACACACACAAACACGGACACTGGCACACACAGTGGGGGCGGGCTCAAACACTTTCAAAGCTCTCTCTCTCTCACACACACACATGCTCATGCACTCTCTCACCCACATGTGCACAGACACACACACAGACACACACATTCTCATAGTCACTGGCTCTTACACTTTCAAACTGTCTCTCTATCTCACACACACACACACACCACACACACACACACACATTCTCAAACAGTCACTGTCACTCTCTCATACACATACATTTTATCTATTTTTTCACACACACTTTCACACATTCGCTCTCTCACAATTATTAATGCACATCTCTCTCTCTCTCTATCAATCCCTCTCAATTTTTTATATTTCAAATATCAGATATATTTACATTGCCAAAAGTATTAGTATTGCCAAATCATATATAAAAGAAACCAAAAAAATAAATAAATAATGTATATTTGAAAATAACCATGAAATTGTACAAATAGCAGGTTCTCCACTTGGGGTCTTGGTGTTTGTTTGTCTGTCTGTCTATCCTGCAGACTCTCTATATACAAGACAGATGTCTCAACTGTGGGTGTGTGTGTTTGTGTGTGCAGTCATGCGTATGCGTGATGCGTGTGTGTGTGTGTGTGTTGTGTGTTGTGTGTGTGTGTGTGTGAGTATGCACATTTTCATGAGCAACATGGCTGAATGTCAGGTTTGATACGTCAGTAAATGAGATGATGTCATCAGAAGAAGACAGATTTATAGTCTCGAGTGGATTTCTTTTATTGGCCTTTGTAGGTCAAGAAAGCTCCAGAGAGAAGCTCCAGCGCACTTGTGCTTTACACACACACACATACACACACATGCATAGAGGCTGGGCAGCTAGGCAGATAGGCTATATCTATATATATATATATATATATATATATATATATATCGTGTATAGAATATATGCTATATATAGAGATAGATATATTAATAGATATTATACAGTGTATTGCAAAAGTATTTCCTCTTTGAATATTTCCACATTTCGTCACATTATAACTACAAACTTAATGTATTTTATTGGGATTCTATGTGATAGACCAACACAATGTATCGCAATTGTGAAATGGAAGGAAAATGATACATGGTGTTAAAGATTTTTAATAAATAAAAGTCTGGTGTGCATATGTATTCACCTCCCCGAGTCAATACTTTCTTTACAGTCTTTTTGTGTACCAGCTTTAAACTTCTAGGGTAATTTTTGCCCATTCTTCTTTGCAATACATTTACAGTTAAATCAGATTTGATGGAGAACATCTGTGAACAGCAATTTTCAATAGGATTTAGGTCTGGGCCATTCGAACACATGAATATGCTTTGACCTCAACCGTTCTATAGTATCTCCGGCTTTACGTTTAGGATCGTGATGTCCTGCTGGAAAGTGAACATCTGCCCCTGTCTCAAGTGCTTTGCAGCCTCTAATATGTCTTCTTCTGGAATTGTCTTCTATCTAGATCCCTCCATCTTCCCATCAACTCTGACCAGCTTCCCTGTCCATGCTGAAGAAAAGCATCCCCACAGCATGATGCTGCCACCACCATGTTTCACAGTGGGGGATGGTGTGTTCAGGATGATGTGCAGTGTTAGGTTTCTGCCACACATAGCAAATTGCATGTAGGGCTTTTGACCAAAGTTCCATTTTGATCTTGTCTGACCACAAGCACCTTCTTCTACATGTTTGCTGTGTCACCTACATGACTTGTGGCAAACCGCAAATGGGACTTCTTTTTCTTTATTGTCAACAATGGCTTTCTTCTTGTCACTCTTCCATCATAGCAAGATTGGTGGAGTGCACGACTAATAGTTGTCCTGTGGACAGACTCTCCCACCTGAGCTGTGGATCTCTACAGCTTCTCCAGAGTTACCATGGACCTTCTGGCTGCTTCTAAGATCAATGGTCTCCTTGCCCGACCTGTAGGTTTAGGTAGACGGCCATGTCTTGGTAGGTTAGCAGTTGTGCCATACAATTTCCATTTTGGATGATACAGGCGTACATGATACAGACTGATACAGATATACATTTTGTATAAAATGCAGTCATGCAGCATTTAAACAGCTCCGAGGTCTCCTGCAAACGCCACACAGAACAACACAGAATAGCAAGGACAAGATACAGATATATGTTCTGATATAATCACACATACACACACACACACACACACACACACATACACAGTGAGAGAACCCCTATTCCACATACACAGAGACAGAGAACCTTTATTACCCACGTTAAAAGGAACCCTATCTCTCTCATCTCTCGGGTGGACCTCCTCCCACACACAGTGGGTACACACACACACACACACAAACACAGAGTGAGAAAAAACTCTTATTCCACACACACTCATACAGTAAAAGGAACCCTTATCACACATACACACATATACACACACAAACACAGAGTGAGAAAAAACCCTTATTCCACACACACTCATACAGTAAATGGAACCCTTATCCCACATACACATAATATATAAAGATGGCCATCATAAAATCCCCATAAAATACATTTATAGCATGGTTATAACATGACAAAATGTGGAAATATTCAAGGGGTATGAATAATTTTGCAATGCACTGTACACATACACACACAACACTATATATATATATATATATATATATATATATATAGAGAGATAGAGAGAGAGAGAGAGAGAGAGAGAGAGAGAGAGATCGATAGATAGGTAGATAGATAGATAGATAGATAGATAGATAGATAGATAGATAGATAGATAGATAGATAGATAGATAGATAGATAGATAGATAGATAGATAGACAGACAGGCAGACAAAGCAATGGATATCCGTAAAAGAAATTGAGATATTTTTATGACTAAAATGAACAGCAGATTATATCCCTGTCTTCAACACAATACCTACACCATAACTGGTTATATGTGAAAACAAAAAAAATTCATTGCAGAACCTCACATCCTTCTCACGCGCAATCGCTCAATTTCTCGCCTGTACACCCAGTCTCTCGCTCCACCTCTTAATCCCCTCCCCCACTCCTTTTTCCCCCTCGTTACTCGTCTCCACAGAGCGTCTAGCAAACTTTTAATGTGAGCGATGTGAGTGGTGAGTCGTGCTCAGCAAAGTGCCATCTCAGCATCAGTGCTTTAATGATTAATGCCACACTGATGTCCTCAATTAATTTCCTATTACGACACAGAAGGCCGCAACCAGCCGATTCCAAATCTCTCGCATCTCCCCATTTGTTTAAGAGTGATCTCCAGTCTGGTGGCAGATGCCTGTCGGGAGCTCTGACTGTCGTAGTGTGTGTTTTTGTGCGCGTGTTTGAAAGAAAGACTGAGAGTGACGATAGAGACGTCTGTATAATATTTGCTCTCGAATTGCTAGTCGAAATGTTTTTTTTTCTCCTCTCACAGAAAATCCCCCTAAGACACCCGCTTTCCTTGCACGCATTTTTTTTTATTCTAGGTCTCTGATATAGATTTAGCCTGACACATACAGTCAGCCATCAAATACCCCTGCTTCGTAAAGCAGTGAATCAAATTTTATGCATTGGAATTTCCTTTCTTGTTTTTCTTTTCTTTTTTTTTGTGCTATTTTTTCCCCTTGAAACAACACTGCCCCCTCAGGACTAATGGTGCATTACAAATCCTCTCTCTTTTTCTCTCTCTCTCTGTTCATGTGCTGAAAGCGCTTCTGATAACGCAGCTCTCTTTGATTCCATTATGTGTTTTGAAGACAGCTGATGGGAGATTGCAGGTGAAACGTCTGGATCTTATCGACTCCTTGCTTCAGTTTATCGGAAAGAAACCAGCCTGGCACCATGCTGTAGTTATGGTGTGTCCAATGCCCTGGGATCAGACATCACTGAGGGAGAACGCTCCTTTCAATACCAAACAGCCCCGCCCTTGCAAACCCACCACACTTCACCTCTACATTTCTCTATAATCATATTCATTAGGTTAATAAAAGCACTCTTAGTCAGGCCAGGGTTATATACATTCATTCATTCATTCATCTTCTACCGCTATATCCGATCTTCCCTCGGGTCACAGGGAGTCTGTGCCTATCTCAGGCGTCTATGGGCATTAAGTCAGGATACACCCTGGATGGAATGCCAAACCATCGCAGGGCACACACACACACACACACACACACACACACACAATCATTCACATACTGCGGACAATTTTCCAAGGTTCCAATCAACCTACCAGGCATGTTTTTGGACCAGGGGAAACCGGAGAACCCGGAGAAAAAAAACCCTACCCCAACCTATCCTGATAACCTAACCTAACCCTCCATGCTTTGTTTTATGTGGACCAGGTATATATATATATATATATATATATATATATATATATATATATATATATATATATATATATATATATGTACATACATACATGTGTGTGTGTGTGTGCTTTCAGTCTGACCCTGTGCTCTGTAATGATACGGGGAGCAGGTGAAGATAGCCTGTTTTATAGCTTTTAATGCACTGCATCTTCACAATTCGGTGTCCGCGTACATAAAGCCCTCAGCGTGTGTGAGGGAAATTGCCCTTGAAATGTATGTGTGTGTGTGTGTGTGTGTGTGTGTGTGTGTGTGTGTTAGCGCTGTGCCCTGGGCAGCGGCCTGCTTAATGATGGTCACACAATGCTATCTATCATCACACACACTTTGTAACCAGACCA
>JACRUU010000013.1:10999978-11079978 GCA_030449085.1 Kryptopterus vitreolus | reverse complement strand
AATACAACTTTTTAAAATGGAATTAAGTCTATTCAATGAAATCCAATCGAGGAATTAATTAGACACCGATAGGGTTAAGTATCATTTTATCGATTACAATTCCGATTCCACTTATCGATTCCCAGCTTCGATTCCAAGCGGTGAACCATGCTTAGTAATGTTGGTCATGACACCTTGTTTGCAACATATTAGTTTATTACAATAATTACACTTCGCTTTTGTCTTCGGTTTGTACAAAGTGTAGCCACACTTTTGCGCGCTTCCCGCGATCCTGTTAGCGACGGGGTAAATAAAGGATCCGAGGCGTGACGCAAGGTGCAAAAACAAAAGATCTTAAATAGGAATGATAATCCGAGTCAACCAGGAGGAAAAAAATCCCAGATTAATAACCCGGCACCGTGAAGCTCTTAAAGGTCCGATCCCGGACGGTTGTGCCTCGAGACCTGAGGATCCTAACATGTCCATCTTGTAAACTGTTGTTCAGATGCCCATGTGAGGTCCTGGCAGGTTGCCAGGTGAAAAAAAATGCACCCAGGGATCGACTTTTTTTTTTATTTAGCAAGAATCCGATTCTTAATCTTACGTATCCGATTCTAGAATCGGAATTGATTTTTCTCCGCGGAGTCATGCATACTCATTTTTCATCGAACCAAAGAAAAGCAAATTGATTGTCTAAACAAATGAACTAATCCCATCTCACATCCTCACACAGTTTTATCTCTCATACAGCCGTAAAGAAAAAGGAAGAATATTTACATTGTTTTTGCAGTGTTTTAATTTCTATACTATATCTTGGGACAATTTCAGGAAGTACACACCTTCCTGTAAATTACTATTATTTTATATTATTAAGTTGTATTATAAAGAGTAATTGGTTAATAAATAATTAACACTATACTACACCTTACCATGATTACTATTCTGTAAGATTCCTGGGTAGACTAGGCCATCTCTCAGCTGACAGTATTATATGATGGGCTCATCAGAACACATTAACCTCATAAACTGGGGACTACAACATTAATCATTAAATAAACAAAACTCATTTTAAACACCCATAATACAATATTTATTTACAATAAATAGCATATTTGTCATGAGTTAACTCACAGTGTTCTAAATCTACTTTAAATGAATACTGTAAGTGCTAATCAACAGGTGCAAGGACATTGATGCTTTATGCAAATGTGTGATTATTATTAGTGAAACTAAACTCAACATAAAGCATAAAGACAACATATCCTTGTAAACACTTTGAATGGCATAATTGCAAGCACGGCCATATCTGCCACACATACCATCCATTATCCATTATACTTTTAATTCTTATCCTTATTCGTCCTCCATTCTTATCTCTTTTACACACTACTACTACTAATACTTTTATTCTGTTTATTTCTTTCTTCTTTCATGTTTACATGTACATAAGAAGCATTTCACTGCATGTCGTGCTGTGTATGTAAGTGTATGTGACATATACTATTTGAATTTGATATGATTTGTAAATCATTGGAAAAGTCAAAATACAATACAATGAATTTGTTGCATGTAAATAATAATAATAATTATTATTATTATTATTAGTAGTAGTAGTAGTAGTATTATTATTATTATATTGAGATCATTGCATTTGAAATATTAACAATAATTAAGTGGCATAAAAATCTCTCTATATAACTTCCTCTATATTATCTAAATCATGTTAATAAATGTGTCTCCAGTGTCAGAGCTTTGTAACAATCAAACATTTTTGGATATTTTCATGACAGTGACGTTTGTGGGAACACTATAATGTTCTATTTTGTTGCATTATTAGTATTGAAATTAAAAAATAAAAGGAAAGACGGACTGCTCAAATAATATCCGACCCTCACTATCGTCTACACGGTACAAAAAGGAGCATGAAAGATTGCTCTTGTCTGCTTTCATGTGAAACCAGGGAACACTTCTCGCAGTACCTGGTGCTCAGGCGCGGCTGTTAGGCGCATCGCGTGAACACGAGTCGATAGGCATATTTCCTTCGAGTCTTCTTGCGTGCGAGAGAACTCGTTTGATTACTCGTTTGCAAAAGGGATTGTAGCCAGATTGCGGTGGTCCCCAAAGCGAATTCGTATCCCCCTTTTCGTACGGTCGATGAAGCCCCAGGCCAGCTTAATGTGCTCTAAGCAATACCTATTACTCATACGCTGTCAATTTAGATAATTTATTGCCGTAATTCTGCCCTCGTATGAATTGTGGCAGTTCAGAGTTTGTAAATACTTTGAAGTTAATTGAGGGCATCAGTTCCTGGGAGAACGAGCAAGGTGTGTGCGAGAGATTGTGCATGCTTTTCCAATTAGCATCTCTCCCACCTCCTGCTTTCCAATCTCAAAAACAACTCGCAGCATTTAGCCTCCCCAAAGCTTGTTCCAGATTCTTTACCCGAACGGAGAACGCTCGTGTTTGTTCGTTGTTTTTGTTGTTGTTTTTTTGCGGAAAGTTGCCATCAAAGTCGGGTCTTTTTACATCCTCCGCCATGTGCGTCACAGATTTTCCACAGCACACGAACCACGTAGTTGAGATGCGTGAGGTAAAATGTGACTCCAGTCAAAATATTTGCCCTCTAATGTATCCAGTGTACATTGATTTATGACGGCTATAATGTTTCGATTACCATTATTGTCATGAGACACTTTGCATAATAAAGTCGCTTATTTTTTCCTTGACTCAAATCAACTCAACTCAAGCTTTATTGTCATTCTTTCAATAAATAAATAAAGTGCGAGTGCACAGTCAGAGGCGACCGTGTGCAACGTCCATCGTCCATCATTAACAGAATGAGCGAATGTCTATAGTAAACAGTTAAAGAGGGCAGATGTGCTACAGCGTCAGATGTGCATTTTTAATGTACAGCAAAAAGTCTGAATGAGAGTGGGCATTAATGTCCATGTTATGTCCATTAACATCTTAAGTGCATAGTTAAGGAGGAGGAAGCAAGGTCATGGGTGGCACCAGGGTGTTTAGCACTGTGATTGATTGGAGCGGGGTGGGGGGGGGGGTGGGGGGGGGGGTATAAAATTCAAAGATTTTCAACTTTGAAATGTAGTGACGGGGGCACGGTAGCTTAGTGGTTAGCACATTCGCCTCACACTTCCAGGATCCGGGTTCGATTCCCGCTTCAGCCATGTGTGTGTGGAGTTTGCATGTTCTCCCCGTGCCTCAGGGGGTTTTTCTCCGGGTCCAAAAACATGCACGGAAGGTTGATTGGCACCTTGGAAAATTGTCCCTAGTGTATGAACGTGAGTGTGAATGTGTGATTGTGTGTGTGTGCCCTCCAATGGGTTGGCATTCCATCCAGGGTGTATCCTGCCTTAATGCCCATAGACGCCTGAGATAGGCACAGGCTCCCCATGACCCGAGGGAAGATCGGATAAAGCGGTAGAAGATGAATGAATGAATGAAATGTAATGACGTCTACCCGAATGGAAATACTTACTGTGCAGAGACTTGAAAAAGATATACATTTACTTCCTTACTGTCCAACACTAATTATCTCTAAAGACTTTATTCGACTCCTTCAGTGTGTTTTTTTCCCCCCACACTCTCTATCAAGGACATTACCTTGACCTGTGGCTGTCGTCTTTTCTTTTCAATTTCCATTTGCTTTTGTCTTCTTTCGACTGCATCGTCCTCCTCCGCCTCTTTCCTCTCGTGTTATGTTCATCAGAGAACCGTATTTTTCATCCCCTTCCTCTCTTTTTTTTTCCCTCTTTCTCTCCCCACCTCAGAACCCGGACATCGTTCTGGTCCACTACCTTAACGTCCCGGCCATCGAGGACTGTGGGAAGCCGTGCGGTCCGATCCTGTGCTCCATCAACACAGACAAAAAGGAGTGGGCCAAATGGACCAAGGAGGAGCTCATCAGCCAGCTGAAGCCCATGTGTGAGTGTTTTAACGATGTCATAGAGAATGTACATATTCCCAGGTTCATTCCGCTTTCAATTCAATTCATGTAAAAAACGAATAATAATAACACTCCGCATCAGTTTCATGGCAATTATAACACAATTAAAGCCGTCCATTTAGCTGGAACAAAGATTAACGCTTGTAAATCGTAAGCCAGGGTTTAGAGGGGTTTTTTTTTCCCCCATCTCCCTTAGCGGTCCATCACGTCTCTCAAATTAGAGAGAGCAAGTTGCCAAAAGCCTGACAAACTGAAGATCACTCCTGAGTAGTTCTGACAATGCTCCCTGAGCCCGCTGTGCATATGACCTTATAGAAACCCGTACAGAGGATCGACTCGCTCGCCCCATTGACAGGTAGCTGTCATTTTCAGCGTCAATCCTCAAAGAGAAGGACACAGAGATAAAAAATAAAAAAAAACTTTTAAAAGTCAGACCACGACTCGTCTCGCGCCGATTTCTCGGCCACTTCATTACGCAGTCTGTAAAAAGCGCCTGTATATTTGAGTGACTTTTAAATCTCAACACACTTCACTGCGTCATTAACTTCATGATGTGATGTGGCAATGAGGAAAGGGCAAGCAAACACCCGCTCACATCCAAATCTCTTTGACTGACCTTCTGGCACACAATTGAGCCATCCGTGCTGCGACACTGCCATCTAGTGCTAGTATGGCAGTATTGCAATATTTTGATTTTTTTTTTTTTCGCAGACTGAGGCAAAAAAAAAAAAAAGAAAAAAAACCTCAGTGGATCTGCTGACTATTCTGCTTTCACTCCCCAAGTCATGAATTTTAAATGACTCGGTTATGCACCAGATTCTGAGGTTTAAATACAGCCCTCCCTGGCTCCCTCCCTCCCTTTGCTGGTCCATATTTGGTTAGCGCCCATTTGCTTCGCTTTACAATTTCAACTTCTTTAGTAGCTATTGATTGGTAGTCATGTCTGTTTTCGCTCCAGCAGATTAAAAAGGATGCGGGTAATTGATGAGGTGCACGCCCGTGCTGCGGAATTCAGATTAAGGAGCAGACGGCGATAGCTTTATAGCTTTTGCTCCGTGTTAGCTCTTGTTCCGCTCCACTACCAATCCCATCACGGCGCACTCAGCACACGAACAGCATGGCTACACTCTGATACTGGAGGGAGGGGGGGAATAAGAAGGTGCGTTACGCGGAGCTGTTCGGCACACGCCGTCGCCCTTCTCCACATGTTCACTACATGGCACAGAGTACAGGAGGAATACAAGCAGCAAAGATTACTAGAGAGATTCCGGTGAACCTATAAGACGTAAAGAAGAAAACAAACGCAGATGAAATGCAATAGATTATGTGACAATCTTTTCCTATGATTTCTTTTGAACTGTTTCTAAAATGACATGGAACATCCAAAGGTACATTAATAACTGTTCTTAATGCGGTAAAAATCCAGTACCTCCCCAGCCTCTATTTTGAGCCACATTAGAGTAAAACCTTTAATCAGGAATAACTTTATCACATTATAACATTATGCGTGTCGACGTGAATATCTCTTCATCGTGACACCTGTTAGTGGGATATTGTTAGACAGTAAGACATTGATGTCAGAAGCAGAAAGCGTAAGGATTTGTGCTGCGAATTGTGATGTCTAGACGACTGGGTCATAGCATCTCCAAAACTTCAGCTATTGTGGGGTGCGGAAGAAACAGTGGTGAACCGGTGTCAGGGTCATTGATGCACATGGAAAGAGAACACTGGAGAGACATTTCTGAAGAGGTTAATGCTTGCCCATCAGGAAAAAGGGAACCAACACCATATAAGGCAGCTGGTCATAATAACTGAATGTTATGACTTTTTGATGTGTTCGCCATACAGACAGACAGACAGACAGACAGACAGACAGACAGACAGACAGACAGACAGACAGACAGACAGATAGATAGATAGATAAGCAGACAGAAGGTAAAAAAGGGCCTGGACCTTGTAACCTTGTATCTCCTCCTGCATGGAAGGTGGTTGAACAGTATGTGACAGGGATGTGAGGAACTCCCTGATGATGTCGTGTTCTCTGACAGATAGCTACTGTGGTGAAGATGCTCAGTGGCAGGTAATTGTGTGTCAGTGATGCGCTGGGTGGTTTTCACCCCCTCTTGGCAGAAATTTCTTTTGTCCCACATCACAGAGCTGCCATAGCACACTGCTCATGACATGCTCAGGACATAGTTTGAAGGTCATATCTCCTCCAATTCAGTGTTATAAAGTTCACAGATTTTACCTTGAATATTATCGAACGTAATTGGTTGCTTTTGATTAAGGACCCCTCATCAATGTAGTAATTGTAGCTTATTACTACAGGTACTAATATATATATATATATATATATATATATATATATATATATATATATATATATATATATATATATATATATACAGCTTTAGATTCTGTTTTGTTGATATTTGTTGATCAACAGGATTTAGGTCTGGACTTTGACTGCGCAACATGTATATGCTTTGATCTCAACCATTCTATAGTATCTCCGGCTGTATGTTTAGGATCGTGATGTCCTGATGGAAGGTGAACCTCTGCCCCAGTCTCAAATCCTTTGTAGCCTATAATAGGTCTTCTCCCAGGATTGCCATTATTTAGCTCCAGACATCTTCCCATTATCTCTGACCAGCTTCCCTGTCCATGCTGAAGAAAAGCATCCCTGCAGCATGATACTTCCACCACCATGTTTCATAGTGAAGATGGTGTGTTCAGGCTGATGTGCAGCAAAATATGTATGCATGTAGGCCAGAAGGTTTTGGTCTCCTCTGACAATAGTACTTTCTTCCACATGTTTGCTGTGCCTCTTACATGATGACACAGGGCTTCTAATTCCTTTTTTTGTCAACGATGGATTTTTTTCTTGCCACTCTTCCATAATAGGCAGATTGGTGAAGTGTACGACTAATAGTTGTCCTGTGGACAGACTCTCCCACCTGAGCTGTGGCTATGTTTTTATAACCGAACTCTGCTTTTAACTTCTCCACAACTTTATTCCTGATGTGTTCTTTAATCATCATGATGCAGTCAGGCCTTCATAGAGCTGTTATTATATTGGGATTTAAGTACACACAGATAGACTCTGAAGGTAGTTGATTACACTGGATTTACAGGAGAAGAGTGATCTGTGATAGAAGGGTATCTGCAAGAGTGAACATTTCTAAGATGGTGATGGGAACTGCTTTGTTGTATGGCATTAAGAAAAAGACAGGTGGTTGTTGATGGAGGAGTTGATATAAAATTCATAAGGACAAGGAAGAACAGGATTAGAAATGAGATTATTAGATGCTCTGAGCACAGGATGGGGCCTATAATGAAGGGGTGGAGCTATGGGGTGGCCAAGAGTGTTTGCTCCCCATTGTCTACATAATTGTACAAGACAAAAATAATTTCTCAAATGCTGATCCTGGATAGTGGTTCTCAGGCGTTTTCTGCCAATTTGGAGGAGGGTGGATTTTTAAACCCCACCTGTCTTCCTTTACCTTCCAAAATGTTAATGGAATATTTTATCATCAAATAGAATCAAAATTGAATATAAGTGGAAATAAAAATGTAGTGGTTTTATCATTTTGCCGCTCTCTGTCACTTTGCAATGTGGTCAAAAAAGAGCGAATGCATTTGGCAAGAATGATGAATCTAAAAAAAAGAACAAAAAATCATTTCAGCTCATGATGTGTGGCAATGGTAAAGTGTGTTTATTAGTTAACTATGCTGCAGTTAACTTGCCAACGGTAAACCATTATATCAGCACAATGGTTCCATTTTAATATTTTTACTTAACTTGCATTAAAGGCCTAATTGTTTGTTTGTGGTTGCTTTGAGTGTATGAACTTTGTTTTAATAGAATAATATAATAGACTATTTTAATAGAAAAAGTCATTAATGAAGATTAATGAAGAACACTGAAAATTTCAATAAATCCTGCCGTTCATACCGTTTTACCTGTCATGACTTTATTCCTCACTAGAAACCAAAATTTAAAAAAACAATTATTTAGGAGATTATGTCTATATGATAATGTCAGGAGCGCAAAGATTTCCAAAAATAGCACGGATTTCCAGCATTCATAAGAAGGTGTGACACGAGGAGTACTAAATCATTTCTTTTCCTTTTCCAAAATTAAAATATTGCAATTGCACATTATAAATCATTGTGATTTGTGCAGCTACAATAGTTTTAAAAAGTATTTTAAGGTTAGATGAGTGCCATGTTTGTTTCCATAGTTATATTTTCTTAGACACCATTGGGAATAACTACTTGCCCCTGGGGCAAAAAATTTAATTGCCTTTGGAAAAGCATTATTTTTAATTTATTTAATTTTTTTCATTTTATTAATTTTTTTCTCAAGTTTTCTCATTTTGTATCATTTTATTATCATCTTTTAGTCCTTGTTTCTGTTATGCATGTTAATAGTTTTTCCTTCATTATTCCAGAGCCTTCAGTGCAGTAGTAATTCTATAAGAGAAAGCAAAAGGACATCTGGTATCAAAAAAGAAAATGTGAAAAGAAAATAATTTCAGCTGCAGTGGGAATGCCAATACTCGGTCATATTGATTCGATTTGTTTTCTGTAAAGAGAGCTTTAAACGCATTTACAGTTAAACCTTAGGCCATCGATCACTCAGGCCCATTGGCTCGACCATGTCGGTGTACACCACGCGGTCAGCGAGCACAAGGCTGTCTCTCCCTTGCAGTGCCAGTAGAGGGAGCTGGCGAGGTGGTGGGCGCCGATGCGCCGCCCGCTGGTCTGTGTGGCTGTCTGGCTGACGTCTCTGTCTCCTCCTCTCTTCCGGCAGTTCATGGCATCAAGTGGACTTGCAGCAACGGGAACAGCAGCACCGGCTTCTCGGCTGAGCAGCTGGTGCAGCAGATCCTGGACAGCCACCAGACCAAGCCACCTCCCCGGACTCACAACTGCCTCTGCACTGGGACGCTGGGTAAGGGAAATGCCGGGCGGAGGAGAGATGAGGGAAGGCATGATGGAAAAGATTAGTATTGGGCTTGACTAAGCAATGATGTAACATTTGGAAAGTCAATTAGTAGAAGATGATATTATTCCATTTGGATGAAACGATGGCAAAGTAACGAATGGACAAAGCAACAGAAAATGCAGACGGGTTTTATTTTATTAGCGTCTGAAGGAGATTTTTTTTTTTACGAACTGAATACACGAGAGGGTGTTTTCTCGGTGCGTGCTGAATCCACCCTTCTTTCGGCACAGAATTTCCTAGAAGTTGCATCATTTTGGCGTATTGCGTTTAGATAATTATCACAAAGGGGAGAATTTGTTACTTTGAAATAATAAATGTTTCCCTTCACTGTCTCTCATGTGTAGTATATGGATGAGCATTAAATCATTTCCAAGAACACACACATGATCCCCTGGTGATTTTTCTTCTAAAGTAAATGTGATTAAGGAGAGCGCATCTTTAATTATTTGCACTTGATTTCTTAACATGATTTAAACATGTTAAGAAATGATTCTGAACTCCTTGAATGTCTTTGTTTTACCAGGATATAAAACACAATTTCAAGATTGCAGGTGATTTTATATGAAAGGCACAGTATTGAACGTAATGCATAATTTTATTATTATATTATTGCATCTTTGATATTTGTTGCCAGACTCCAGGATGCAATCAGACTCACTTGTTTTCTGTGCAGTATAGATATTTGTCACTAGGTGGCAGCCTTATTACAAGGTAATTCTGGTCAATGTATGCTGGTATATATATATATATATATATATATATATATATATATATATATATATATATATATATATATATATATATATATGCTATATGCAACAATAATGTGCCGCTAAAATAAAATAATTGCATTAAACATATTGATCTATAATACATTATATATATATATATATATATATATATATATATATATATATATATATATATATATATATATATATATATATCTATATATATATATATATATATATATATATATATATATATATAAAACCAGTACAAGCAGCAAAAATTCATGCCCTTGAAAATTCTGTTCCGATGTCTAACCCCTGCATCTGTTCATGTGTTCCAAATGTCCACAGGTGCTGGTAGCAGTCTGCATCACAAATGTAACAGTGCCAAACACCGCATTATCTCCCCGAAAGTCGACCCACGCTCTGGAGGTGCTTACAGCAGCACTCACTCTGAAGTTCAGAACAGCGATGTCTCCGAGGGTAAGACGGAGCATACCCATGGATCAGGCAAAAATGTCAGGTCGACGGGCGACGGTCCGGGTGGGTCTACGGCCCGAGAAAAGAGGAACAGCAAAGGACCGAAACCGGCTCTTCTTCATCAGAACAGTATGGAGGTGTCTTCCACTAACCAGGTCGAAGTTCCTGACACCACCCAGAGCTCCCCTGTCTCCATTAGCAGTGGGCTAAACTCCGATCCAGATATAGCTGACAGCCCCGTGGTGACAGGTATGAGCCATGTGGCGTCTGTAATGAGCAGCCTCTCCCAGTCCGCCACTGTCTTCATGTCAGAGGTCACGGGCGATCCCGTCTACAGCATGTCTCCCACCGGAGATCCGAATGCTCATCTTCTTGGCCCTGACACGGCCTCAAGCAGCTTGGTGCTGGCAGTTGCTGCTGATAGTCACAAATTTGCTTTTCCAGGGGCTGTAGGGGTGGGTTTGGGAGATGTAGGGTCTACAGAGCGGTTGGCTATGCTTTCTGCAGCTAGTATGTCAGAAGAGCTGGTCCTCTCCAGCAACCTAGAATCTGGGAGCATCAAGCTGCCGGAGACAACCATGAACTTTGACCCAGACTGCTTCCTGAACAATCCCAAACAGGGACAGACGTACGGGGGAAATGGGCTGAAGACAGAGGTCAGCAATGCCAGTAGCTGCAGCAACGGAGGAATCCGCTGTTCACCTCCTCTTGCTGATAATGGTTACAGTTTCAATGCCACGCTGGTCAAAAATATTAAAACGGAAGACACATCTTTCGAAGAGCAGCTGGCCAAAGAAGGTGGTTACCAGGTCGGAGAGGTGGTCAGTGGTGCAGGTAGCATGTCCAGCTCCTCAGGCAGTGGCTCTACCCAGAGCTCCCTAGCTTTAACCCCAACTAGCTCATTGCTCCCATCTGGTGGTGGCCTGAGCCCGAGCACTACACTGGAGCAGATGGATTTCAGTGCCATTGATGCCAAACAGGACTATTCGTCTACGATGATGTCTGCTACAAGCTACAGTCAAGCTATACCAAGTCCTCAGCTGGCTCACCAGAGCCACTCTCCAAGCTTCTTCCTGCAGGGCTCACCCCAGTCTACCCAGACTCATACCCACCAGAACACTAGCGCTTCTGCTCAGAACTCGCACGACTCCGCTGCTTTCATGGGTTTGTCCGTGGTCAAGACTGATTCGACAGGCACCAATGGGCATCACCAACACCACCATCATGCTCATCAAGGCCAGCACACCGCGTCGAACTGCAATGGCAGCTCTCCAGTAGAACGAAATGGCCAAGGTAGCACTCTGCAACTTATGCAGTACCAAAATCGCTTCACAGGTACCAGCAAGGAGCATGAGGAGGTTGGAAGTCTTGAACAGCCCACCAACTCAGAAGGGCAGGACACATGCGGACAAGAAAAGAACACCGAAGACTTGCTGAAGGCAGGAGATCACCTGCAACACTGTGTCGGAAATGGGGCGGACGGCAACAGAGCTACAGAGCACTACCTCCAACAAACAGAAGGGGCGAATATGGGAGCAGGGGGAAGCGGAGGAACAGGAACGGGTACCAGTAATGTAGCCCTGTGTAACGGCACCGATGTCAACAGGGCAACTGGCAGTCCACATCAGCAGCTCCAGCCTCTCTTACAGGGCGCAGGGCTTGTCCAGGGGCTCTTTAACAACATGGCAGCCCACCAGGCTCTGGCCACAAGTGGTGCCAGCGGAGGAGCGTCCATGGAGATCAGCCTTGATCACTTCGATGTGTCTTTTGGGAATCAGTTTTCAGACCTCATCAACGATTTCATTTCGGTAGAAGGAGGAAACAGCGCAGCGATCGGGGGACAAACAGGCAACACACTCTACAGCCATCAAATAATGACCCACTCAGGCACAGAAGCTCAAGTGTCATCCGGGGCAATCACCCAACAGGTTGCTGAAGAAGGACCCACCCATGGAACTACAGGGTACAACTCTGCAGAACTCTGCCTCCAGCCCTGCTGCAGCCCCCAGTCTGCCCAGCCGGGTTCACTTGGAACAGACACTGGGCAGTTAGCATACATGCAAGTAGAGGAGGTCGTGTCTGCAGCTGTGGCTCATGGGACCATGGGGATGCTTCATAACACTGGGAGGCTCTTTGTGGTGACTGACTACTCCCCGGAGTGGTCTTACCCAGAGGTGAGTAATAACGGTATCTGTATGCTTGGGACGTTTGATGTTTGAGGTGTTGAATAAAAGGGAACCTATGGGGAAACATCTGTCACCTCACAGCTCCAGCCAAGGAAACTATTTCTGAGCGTGAGGTGCTCCCTGTTCCGAGTTCTTCTCAATATTGACATTGTTTTTTCGTGTAGTTTGTGCATGTTTTATAGCAACCACAAGATGGCAGCAGAAATCAAGAAATTAAACAAGGCAAAGCAGTACAGGACTGGTTTTTCTACTACTTTAAATCATCTGGAAATCTCGCAAGATCACGAAAGAAATTAAGTTTCAAGATTTATTTGTTATATATACCGTCAGTGACATTTTGTTCAGTGAAATGCTTAAGCAAACTACAACAAGCATTAAACAATATTTAAAAAGTACAATGAAGAGGAAACGAGATAGAAAAGCAATCCTTAGCTTAGTTTTAACCATCTTAATTTTTTTTTTAAACATAGTACTCTCCAAGTGTGTGCGGAAAGCTTATGTATATATACAAATAAATATTTGTATATATGACATATACTGTATATATTAGAATGACGCATTCTAATCCCATGTCGTGATCACGAGAAAACAAGAAACGTAATGTACTCTTGTAATGTACTCTTAGGACCTACATAGTCCTGAGAGCATTGTTTATAGTAACACATTAACAATGGACTAGGTTTTACGAATGTAAGTCAGTGACTCTCAAACCTACACAACACTTTAATAAACTACTCAGACATATTATTCACAAAATGTCCTGATCTATAACTCAGAAAACCCTGTTGTAAGCATCAGATAGAGAGTAAGACGTGTGTTTATATGTTGCAGGGTGGAGTAAAGGTTTTAATCACAGGCCCATGGCAGGAGGCTAGCAGTGACTACACATGCCTGTTTGATCAGATAACAGTTCCTGCCTCGCTCATTCAGCCCGGAGTGCTGCGATGTTACTGCCCAGGTAGGACATACATGGACCTCGAACCATTCTGCACAAGGGACAGACAGACAGACAGACAGACAGACAGACAGACAGACAGACAGACAGACAGACAGACAGACAGACAGATAGATAGATAGATAGATAGAAATAATACAATACAAATAATAAAAATAATACAAAAAGAAATATAAATAAGGGTTTAAAGGTAATAGAAATGGTAAAATGAAAATAAAGAGTTTGGGCAGGAAAACTGATTTCGTGACGACTGCAATTTAAGATTTAGTGAAAATTGAGTCGAAAGCAATCAATTTAAAGAGTATTTTATGTAGTATTTTATAAAGTACAATCTGAGAAAATTTTCTCCTTAATTCATAAAGGTGCTTTTTCCATAGCATGCTTGCCGAAGGTTTTGCAAATGCCTTAACTAAAAATACATTTTACACAAGTAGGACAGATAAAGGTGTCGTATTGCAGGTTGGATCCTGTCTCAAATCTGACATTTACATTTATGTAATTTAGGAGACATTCATACAACTGAGCAGATTTGGTATTAAGGACCTTGTTCAGGGGCCCAGGATTGGCATTTTTGTGTGCCCTTTCCAGTGTTATAATGGTCCATGGCGACAGAGTAGATTGGAAGAACTTGTCAGAGCCCTGACCTCCTCAATATTACTGGGATGATTTAGAACAGATCTTCTGCTGTTTCTACAGCCGAGCTCTAAAACCTACTGTTGACTGAGCAGGATATTAAGTGTGGCCATGTGATCATTCTGCCCGAATGTATTATGGGTGCACAACTGAGGTGTTTACATGGATCATTTGAATTCAGATTGTACTTTTAAATCGATTACAATGGTCCATGTAAACGTACCTCCTAATGCATATGTAGTTCTAGTGCTATTAGTCCTTATATGTAACCGGCGATAGCCTTCAAGGCATTCACATATGACTTTATTCTCGAAAAATATTTTCTTTATGTTATTGATATATTCATCGGTTCATTGTGTGCACGAGCAATCGAAAAATTACACCTGTCCAAATTAAGTCTTATTTTTAATTATTAATTGTTGATTTAAATTTCTTTTTAATGGCAGTCATAGTACAGTATATTTTGTTCACTTTCCGAAGATTATTTGGCAGATTGGACATTGTTTTCTGAGTAAGGAATACAGTAATGTACACAGAATCATGTCTCTGAGGAACACTGGAACTCCTGGTAATGCTGCAACAGTAATGAGAGCATGTGTTTCCTCCTGTAGCTCACGACACAGGCCTGGTGACCCTTCAGGTGGCAGCCAGCAGCCAGATCATCTCCAACTCGGTGGTGTTTGAATATAAAGCCCGCGCTCTCCCCGCCCTGCCCACCTCTCAGCATGACTGGCTCTCCCTGGACGGTAGGTCACCTTGTTCACTTCATGCATTGTCCACTGAGGTGCTCCTGTTTTTACACATGGATTAATGCGATTAGTTGGTCAGTTTGCCTTTGTTCTGATCCTGGATTGGTCTCTGCTGTGCGATGTTGTTTATGATCTTTGCTGTTTTTGTTAGTTGTGACTAGCTATTACAGGCAGTAAGAAGGCAGTTGAGCATTTGTTTGCTCAACTACTGTATATGATGCTATTTGTAAAAATATGGATTATATTTACGTATTCTCAAACGTGATTGGTCCATAAGTAGTAACTGGTTTTATTTGGATGTCAGTCACAGTATGAAAACAGTAGTACAAAGGTACACAGATAAAAATCAATAGTAGCTGTGAACAAGTTGTATTATCTGGACGATATGTGTGTATCCTTATACACACACACACACACACACACACACACTGTATCTCATTAATTCTGATTCTGGGCCTTTGAGGACTTGGTGCCTTTTATGTCCTTAAAGGCATTAATATACAAATTAATCCAGAGTTTATGGTTTTCAGAGCATTTTGTATCGCTACTACAGTTACTCTGCTCACTGTTAATACAGTCACACATGCGCATTTGTCAAAAGGGAAAATATTAAAAGCCATTATGAAACTAAATATAGACACTTTGAAGAAACGTAGCAGTCGGAAGTAAGGGCACGGAAAATAAATGAGTTCAAAGCTAGGTACGACATCCCAACAATGATGTGTGTTCACTGAAAACATAACAAGCCCTTTACAGATGGGGAAATAGTAAAGGAGTGCATGGAGGCTGCATGTGAAACACTTTTAGATGTAAAGGAAAGACATGAACTGAGAGCAAAAATTAAACACAAACACCCCTTTCATCTGCAAACAGCTACAAGGAGATATGAAATATTAGAACAGGATGTGCAGTCACAAGTTGATGCTGCTATTCAGACTGCACTTTGTATAGCTTTGGCAGGTGTTAAATCTACTGATAGTAAAGGCAAACGCTTAGTTTGTGAGGTACATATTAAGATTTTACTATGCAGAGAAGAAAGACCTCATTGAGGATATCTCAGGTGTTACAGCACTTACAACACACAACAGAGCAGAACACATATAATTGGCCAAAAAAGATCCCTGAGGCTGCTCCCTCTCTTTTATGACCAAGTATATGTCTTCTACTCAGTTGTGCTATAACACACTATAACAGTGCTATATAAGATATCCTCAATGAGGTGTTTCTTCTTTGCATAGTAAAATCTTAATATGTACACCACAAGTTAAGCCCTTATTATCAGTATATTTATCACCTGCCAAAGCTATACACAGTGCAGTATGAATATCAAGGTGCAGTATATATATATATACATATACATACACACAAATACATTTCTCTGCATAAGAGGTAAGGAGGAAAATCAATATCAAATACCAGTGGTATTCAGGAATTTTCGATCTACAGGACTTCATCCGGCACTGCATTAGAACCAGGAATGCACTGCTGCAACCACAAATGCAGGTTAGAGCTCTCTGATGTAGAGAAGAAGCCACATGTGAGCATGATGCAGAAACACTGCTGTCTTCTCTGGCCCAAAGCTCCTTAAAAAAATGGACTGAGACAAAGTAAAAACAATTAATATCTGTTCTGTGGCCAGCCAAATGGCAATTTTAAATTCTTTCTGGACGCTGTGTCCTCCAGGCTAAATGGAATTTGCAGTTTTCATAGTCAGAGTACTGAGTACCAAACTGGCCTCCCTGCAGTCCAGACCTTTCAGCATTTAAATACATTTGGTGCATCATGAAGAGAAAAATCCAAAAAAGAAGACCCAGGACAGCCAAACAGCTAGAATTCTGTATTGATACAAATGAGGAAACATTCCTTTCCCAAAATTCCAGCATCGAGTGTCCTCATTTCCCATATCAAATGTTTAATATAATATAATATAATACATTATATAATATAGACTACAACAAACCGTGGATGCTACACAGTGGACCCAAATTTTTTGTGACATTTACAAATGACATTACATTTTTTCATTATAATGGTGCATTTGCTCAGTTAAAATATGTTGTGTATTCTACATTCTACTGTGAATAAAATGTGGGTTTACGAGATTTGTGCATCTTCGAGTTCTGTATTTGTGTATTTTAATCGTTCCATTTTTTCTTAATGAAAATAAAAATGCACAAAAATGCACAAATACAGAGCTCAATGATACACTTACATAATTCCCTATGAACCATACGTCCTTCTACAACCCTAATCTCTTGGTTGACTAATGAACCATACAATTAGAAACGGCTTATCCATTGGTTTTAGGAAAAAACCTTGCTAATCCATTACAAAATAAAAAAAAAAAAAACATATTTGCTGGTTGAATTTGGTCATTTAACAATGTTAGGTGTTTGTTCAACAGCTATTATATTTACATGCTGTAAGTAGTTAGAAATTTTCTCATTTTTCTTATTCATTAGTTAATATTTGTACTTTGCAGAATTTTTTCTAATGGATTTGTGTTGGCTATAAAACAGGATTTTATATGCACAACTATAAATATGTATGTATTTCTTTGTCAATTTTTATGGAAAAATACATTTTTAAGGTGGAAGAAGATTCTTTTGTGCCACTGTAGCAACAGTGTGTTAATATCTTTTTGAGCAATCAATTTTAAATAAATATTATTATAATTTAAATAATTGTAATATAATATAATTATATATATAATAATAGAATATTAAATAATATAAATATATAATAATATAATTTAAATAAATAACAGCATCATTTAGACCTGTTATTCAGGGTGATTTCAGTAGGGTCATATAGTACTTCATATTTAATCTCATATCGGGGTGTTAACATTTTTTTTGTCAAATTATTCATAATTACGCTGAAAAGTTTATTATGAAGCATTTCTGGATTGTCAAAGTGCGTTCAATCAGTGACCACGCCTCATCACAGATTAAACAGATCTGTGTATGTGTATGTGTGTGTATGTGGTTCTGTCTTTCAATTCTTGACCTGATAAATGGTTTTGTCAAGTTTTGCTGTAACGTGTACGATTTAGAAAAAGAAAAATCACTTTTCTGTTCCAAAGGCCTTCATAATAATTAGCGATATAATGGTTAGTCTGTTAGTCTGTGAGAATAAAACACATTCCGAAGTGAAACATTAACATTCGTGACTGCGGCGTGAGGGAGAGCGTTTCACTCCTTTCTTCCGTGTTCTTTCTTCCACAGCACAGATGTGCACAACACGACTATGTGCGTATGTGTGTGTGCTGAGAGGGGGGTTGGGGGGGAGGGTAGTTGTGAGGCTTAAGCACACAGTGACAGGATGGTGCTAAAGCTGCAATGCAGGGGCCCGTAGCAGGACCACGTGTCTGAGTGATGGTCAGGGAACACCAGCACAGTGTGGCCCACTATTGTATCAATGTACAGCAGTGTATACATCAGTGATTCTAAACACATGAGAAAAACTGAGAGCAAACTGGGATTTGACATGTGAAGTGATGATTAAGTGACAGGACTGTGCAAATAATCATATACGAAATAATCTGTGCAAATTGTGTTTAAACTGTTATTGCTGCACTAGAACGTGTCTGTTTCTCCTGTGGAACCAAGCTGAGTTGTATTTATTTTACCTTAACAAATAGATTCAAATTGCAGCATAAACACAGGATTGCTGTGTATTAATAGGAGAAGTTGTTGCGGTATTCGCTTTGTCTTTTCTGTACATAATAAAAAAGAGAGTGTGGGTCTGCTTGTGTTAGCAGCTAGGCCAGTAGAAACAAAAAACATAACAAGTCCATGCTATCAGTCATCTCAACTTTCCATCTGTTCTCAATTTGGTTTTGTTTTCTTTCATTGTCTTAGACAAAACTGGCTGACCTGCAAAAACACTTAAGTACATCCACATTAATCCAGTCTGATCTGAAAGCTGTTTATTGTCTTTTTTGTTATTTTTTTCACTTTGTTGTCATTTCTAAATATCCATGTTGTTTCAGTTCACACTATGACATGGAAAACAGGGTTTTCAAATATATCAATTTTGGAGGGGCAAAACAGAAAGAGAACAGGATGCTTTTCAAATGTGCCTAGTTTAATGTGAACACATAATTAAGAAAATATGATTTTCATGTATTTATCTATAACAAAGTGCATATTTGAGACGCACTCACAACCCCATACATAACATACCCCTACCTGGCAGACATAATGTTGATTTTCTTCCACATATTGAGATGCTGCATAATCAATTCCCAGTTTCATATATATGTTTAATGTATGATCACTAGAAGTTATTACTTGCGTACATGAGTGGCCATACATGAAGACTAATAGATGTCGATAGAGGCAGGAAGCAGTCTGGCCCATGCTCATGGGAGAAGCAGCAGACAGGATTGTCAGAGATGCCAGATTGGGATTGTTTAAAAATACTTTTCAGTAACCAAGCTCTTGCTTTATAGAAAAATAAAGCAAGGTTATAAATATATTGGGGTTATTCATATACAGTCTCCTTCAACTGCTCCCATTAGGTGTCTCCACAGACAATGGATTGTCTTTCTCCACATTACCATGTCCTCTACATCTGCTGCTTTCTCCCCAACTACCTTCACCACATCTATAAATCTCCTCCTCTGCCTTCCTCTTTCCCGCCAGCATTCTTCTCCCTGTGTACCCCATGTCCCTCCTCTGTGGACTCATTTCTAATCCTGTCCATCCTCATCATTCCCAATGAACATCTCAACATCTTCAACTCTGCCACCTCCAGCTCCGCCTCCGGTCTTTTAGACAACAACAACACTGTCTCTAAACCTTTCCCTTTCACTCTCACAAATACCCTTCCATCAAAAATCACTCCTGCTGAGGTTTTTAATGTACAGTCATCATCACCTCTTTCCGTTGCTCCGGTCAGGGGTCGCCCCAACGGGTGTTCTGCATATTTGCTTTGGCATATGCTTTACGCTGGATGTCCTTCCTAATGCAACCCTCTCCATTATAATCCAGGCTTGAAATGCACAGCACTGCACATAAATCAAAGATAATGTTTTGTTTTTTTTTAAACATAATTCATTGAAATATTTCGTATAATAAAATATATCTGAAAATTAGCTGAGGAATCTACCACAGTTCTCAAATGACTGAAACTCAGCAAATGGAAAAAACACACACACACATAAAAAGTAACAATTAGAAATAGTTAGGGTTAGAAAATTCTATGTATTGTGTATTTAACTCACTTTCCTGCTGCACATTTTCTCCAAAAGCTAGAAAATTAATTCATATTTAACAAATTACACTCTAAAACATGATTTTTATATGCATTTTACGAACCTTCTCATAATGTACCGTTTTAAAGTTAGGGATGTCTTGTTTTCAACCATTGCATGTCTCCTCTGAAGTACTATTACTGTTACTTTAACAGTTGGAAATAATATTTATTGCTTTCTGAAATTGCTTGCACTTTCATGAATGAAACAGATTCGTAAAATCACCTAAAACATTTGAATCAAACTTAAAACCAGTAAAATATCTGCTATTATAAATAATCCCTAATATTATCACGATGGAGGTCCAGCATGCGACTGCTCCCCTTTCTTCATTTCTGCATAATGTCTCATTTAGTGAGCCAAAAAAATGAGGAAATGTTACATTTTTTAAAAAAAAGAGCATATTTTATATGGGGTGGATAAAACATTTGTTGTTCATCCATCATGGACGTGTGTGAATCCAACCTGCTGCCTCTTAGCATCCAAAATGCAGGCTACGTGTGAAATTCCACTAAATGGCATTGCTACGACACACACACACACACACACACACACACACACACACACACACACACACACACACACACACACACACACACTCGTACGCACATGAACCCGATAACCCGAGTGTTGCGTTCGGTGTGGACGCGCGAGAGAAAGCGCTCTCCGCTCCCCGCATTGTCATAATGCAGTGGGGAAAACGCGATTATCCGCAGCGCTGCAGCTCCACAATCTCAGGCACAAGCCAGACGAGGGGGCAGGGGTGCACAAACTATCTGCCCGCTAACCCCTCTACACGCACCACACACCACCACAACGCACACACACACGACACCGTACAGCGAGAGCTCAGCACCGGAGTCTGGCTGCAAAGAAGCGCTTTGTGGCGCGGTGTCGGACCGGAGCGATGGCGCGACTCCGACAAAAAGCGCAGCGCCTCGCTTAGCGCCATCATGTGGACCTGAATTTGTGTAAGGAAAAAAATGCAGCAGTGTAATCAGACGAGATTTAATTAAAAAAAAAAAAAAAAAAAACCTAAAAGACTGAATTGAGAGCAGCGCGAAAGGCAGGGTGCGTCATTTTGGGCATGTTGGGTTTATTGTTATTTTGTGTTTATTTTCTTTGTTGTACTATTCTTTCCCTGCGTGACTTCTGACGTGCACAGAGTGTTGCGTGTCGTAATTTGTTCGAATGTAATAAACAGTGCAAGAGTTTAAAGAAGCGGGGGGGGGGGGGGGGGGGGCGGCTTCGCGCTTCTTGCGTTTAAGCGCATGGATGGATAGAGGGGGAGGAGGATGGAGAATGGAGGAGGAGGAGGAGGGTCTTTATCTTCCTCTCCACTCCCCTCACTTCCACTTTGTTCTATTGTTGTTGGTTGTGTGGTGAGCTGCTGTGTTCCAAAGCGCAGAAGAAACGCATCTGTGAGTGACAGGAAGCAGCACCAGGCGTTCCGGGTTAGTTCTTATCCCTTCTTTTGATTTTTCTCTTTGTTGTGTGTGTGTGTGTGTGTGTGTGTGTGTGTGTGTGTGTGTGTGTGTGTGTGTGTGTGTGTGTGTGTTTAATCCTCTTTATGGAGCGCCCTAAAGTTTGACAGTGATGAAGCGCCTGGTTCATGAACAGGGGGTTTACATGTGATGGTATTCTTCCACACGTGAGTAATGCAGAGTGCAATGCGAGGAACATTACTATTGTCTGTGCTTTGTCTGGAAATGTAAATATGACCTACTTATTGGGAGAACTTGCACAAGTTGATTCAACATTTTGGAAGCCAATCAGGGATTTATTTTCCACCCCTGCCATCTCTGGTTGTGTCCTTTTTTGTTTTATTCCAATCAAACTACAATTTTTTTTTACCCTGTCCTGGGTCATGTGACACTGGATTTAGATCAGATCAGTGGGAAGTATAGACGATCAAGCATGACTATCAGGTTATCGGATGATTTGTCGTCCAGAAGAAGAATGTTTCACAACAAGACCTCAAGGAATGTTATAATCACTTTAGAAATGAAGATTGTTTACTTGTTGAGTTTTCTTTGTCAACAAGTCCGTATAAAACGATTCATCCCTTTCTTAGAAGTTGGATCGGGATCACTGGAATCCAGCCTTTCTGGTTCAAAGATCCGCGTTCCACACTGATGAGATTTCCTGCACAGATTTGTTATTAAAGCTTTCGGTCTGGCCTACCCTTTCAGCACGACTCTGCAACTCAAACTTTTATGTCATTCCATCTATTCTTTTTTTTTTTTTCGAAGACAACCCTAAACTGGGACAGCACACTCGTCAATGAGCGAGCTCACACTTTGATCTCTACTCTATACCATTTGTAGGAGGAGGAAACAAACGCCACCTGTCTCTGTTCCAAAACACACCTCTTAGCGGAGAAACACCTTTCTTATACACAAGGCAGTGTGGAGTGAGTGTCTCTGGAAACCCGAGTGTTTTTTGTGAAACTTTTCTGAAATGAAACCTGTCTCCACACGTTTCTCGTGGTGAACAGCGTCTTTACAATATGCGTACAGCCGCGAGGAAAACAAAAGCAGGAGGAAAATCACATTGCAATGCTTTCTCAAACTTTACCCTCGCTTGCTGAGCATTCTGCTGGCTGAGAATCATTGTGGTGAAGAAGAACAAGGCGTTGGAAGAAAAGGCGTTCTTGGACAGCTTCCTGTCCTACATGCAGTGTTTTGTCTTTTGGAGGATGAACTCAGAGAATTAACCCACACAATCAGTGCTGGGGATTGTGATCTCAGAGCTAACGCTATTACCCTAAATCCATTTCACCTCCCTCTGAATTTAAGACCACGGGCACCTGTCCGAGGGTTGTAATCCACCGACTTGCACAGTATTAAGACCTGTTATCCCAACCGAACTAAATCCTCCTGAGACACAATCACAGTGCATTACTCTCAACTCCAAACCAGATCATCACAACACATAATCATGATGCTCTACAAATCCTAATCCCTCACAATATTGAATTGTTTAGGTTTATGATAAATACACATTTTCTTGATGTCTCAGCCTATCCTTCTTGTTTAGTTATTTGTTTGTTTGTTTGTTTTTTAGTAACTGTACCCTTTAAATAGTTCTGGGGTGAATACATTCACATGCCGGACATGCTATCTGTGACTCATCTGTGGATTCAATCAGTAATCAAACAGCCAGCTGCATTTTCCCGGCACAAGCAGAGCCCTGAGTGGCGGGCAGCAACAAGTGTGCGAGCGCCTCAGTAGAGTTTAGGACGAAGAAATGGTGCAAGATCCCCCACTTTAGAGCATGATGCAACATCGTGATGAAACAGGGAAACTGGGCTCTGCAGCAGGGTATATTAGAGTGAAATACACAGAGAGCCTGGCAACAGCGGCTTTAGCGTCTCGATCGCAAGCTGGACTAACGCAAGGCACATGAGATCTGACTGACCATTTGGACCTGCACGGGCCGGCGGACTTCCTGCTCTGATCTCTGATGCAACAAACTGATAAAGAGGGTAACGCTGTGCACTTACTCATCTTTTTTTTTTTCTTGGTGTGGGCTTTAATCTGTGACAGTGTTTGTTTGCATTTACGTTGTTATTGAATGGGCATATTGATATTTAGAGCACCTCATAGTATCACGTGGACTTACAGTTGTAATGTTCTTTTTGCATTTGGGGGAATTTAGAATGAACAATGCTTAAAAAAGAACATGATGCCTTGTGTTATTAAGGGGTGGAAAATATACAATATATAGGGAAAAATGTCATTCTTTGCATGGTATTTAACAGAAACTGCAATTTTTACACGGCAGTGTTGCATTGTGTGTGTGTGTGTGTGTGTATGAGAGAGAAAGAGAGAGAGATGCTCACGATGATAATATCTGTACGCAAGGCATAGTAAAGGTTTCGGTCTTTACCGAAGCGCTGACCCTTCGCCGATTCGAGCCGTGCCACAAAGCTCGTGGTATTTAGTAGCCCGGGTTGCTCTGTTTCTGCCCTCGTCTGATTCGCTGTCTCTGAGCTGTGGGAGGCGTCGTAAGAGGGAAGGGCTGAGCGTTGATTATGTCCAGGCATTGTTGTAATGTCCCTCCTTTCCCCATCTTTTCCTCCTCCAACCTGTTTTTTGGTGTACGTGCACCGCATTCTGAGTCACTCCGAGTGGACACACAGAGAGAGAGAGAGAGAGAGAGAGAGAGAGAGAAAGAGAAAAGGGAGGGAGTGGGAAACGAACAGCAGGTGGAGATGACATCATCTGCACTGCACCAACACTGCAGCACTGTTCGAACAAAGGCACGCTGTATAGCCGCTACAGCTTATATAGAGCCGCTCTCACACTCTCTCTCTCTCTCTCTCTCTCTGTATCTCTCTCCGCCTGTTGATAGAGTGGAAATGTGCAGAACACACACACACACACACACACATACATATGATTATTATTACCGTCCTGTATTTGCTCTTCCTATCCATTAAACAAAGCCTTTTTCCGTGCTCTCATATTTCAGGGTTAATTTCTTTCCTTAATAAAGGTATATCAATCCCAAAGCCTGGTGATTCTTTTTTCCCCCGAGAAGAATATATCCACGGGTCGGTTTAAAGGAAGCCTATAGACATTCTCGTTAACGCTCATCGACTCGTCTCATGTTCTTTCCGTAGACAACCAATTCAGAATGTCGATCCTGGAGCGCCTAGAGCAGATGGAGCGCAGGATGGCGGAGATGTCTGGCCAGCAGCAGCAACAGCAAAGCAGCGGAGGAACATCTGAAAGTGGAGTAACGGGAGGAGGAGAAGGAAGAGGCAACTCTGATCAAACACAAGTGTGTATCGTCACATAGTTAACAATTTAACAAAGTCGGTTTCTTACCTGAACTTTCTCCCAGAGTGCTGTTAAATTCTCGACCCCTATTGGTCGGAATTGGACTTGGAATTACTCCAAGTTACAAAGAGTTGTTGTAATAAGACCTTCCTACATAAAAACCGTAATGTGGATCTGTTCTAACACATGCATGTTATAAGGTATATCGTATGCGATGTCCCCTCAGCTCTCCCCGGGGCAGAGTCAGAGTCAGGGGCAAGCTGGAAGCTCCTTTGAGAGCCGTGTCGTGGTGGTGTGTGAGAAGATGATGAACCGAGCCTGCTGGGCAAAATCCAAGCACTTAATCCACTCCAAAACGTTCCGTGGTATGACCCTGCTCCATTTGGCAGCAGCCCAGGGTTACGCCAACCTGATCCAGACCCTCATCAAGTGGCGGTAAGGGTCTTTCAATGGCTTTGTATTTAAATATAGCCACCATGGTAGTAGTTAATGGTGCTGATTTTTATGTCTTTTTCCACAGCACTAAACATGCAGACAGCATTGACCTGGAGTTAGAGGTGGACCCTTTGAACGTCGACCATTTCTCCTGCACCCCACTGGTTGGTTTTTGGTGTCCGCGTAAAATGTTGTATTTTTATTCCAAACAAACATAACTTGACTTGGTTTCTTTCCCCAATAGATGTGGGCTTGTGCTTTGGGTCACACGGAGGCGGCGGTGGTTTTGTATAAGTGGGATCGGCGCGCCCTGGCGATCCCAGATTCTCTCGGGCGTTTACCATTAGCCACGGCACGTTCTCGCGGCCATACCAAGCTGGCTGAGTGTTTGGAAAATCTACAAAGGGAAGAACAGCAGCAGCAGCAGCAGGCATCTGCCACCAACATGTCTTTCTCCTCCTCCACAGAAAGCTCTAGCACAGAGGGCTGGATGAACGTCTGGGGTAGCGAGACTGCTCCTGGGATAAGAACGAACAACGGTGCTAGCTCAGCTCCGAGCTCAAATCAAGGTGACCAGCAATGCAAATATTACAGATAAGCCTATTATATGATTTTTTTTTAAAATTATACCTGTTTGTAATGTACAATTTCACTATTCTGCCGGCAGATTTAAGGAGACCCAGATCTGAATCTTCTAGTTTCTACAACAGTGAAAACCACGCCGATGCCCCGTTAACCAAGAAACACAAACCCAATACCGAGATACACCAAGCAAGGCCAAGCAAGCCCGGGGCTAGCCCTGTGGGATCCGGAGAGCAAGTCCACAAGACTAAAACATGCCCTGTTAAAGCAGCCAAAGGGGTGGAGACAGGAAAAGCAGACAAGACTCAGACAAAGTTAGGCTCGGCTTGCGGAGGCGGACGATGGAGCGGCAGACAGACCTCAGGACGCAGAGGGCCGATTGGAGGACTAGCGAAAGAAAGGTTGGCAAACAGGCTACGGTTACGAGAAGCATCCGGAACGGGGTCAGTCTCTGAGTTTCTGTTGGGGCAAGAGGATCTGGAGAACACAGGTGACCTCCAGGTGTGGAACTTCACAATCCTTTCAAAACCATTTTACTAGTTAAACATGTTAATCACATTCATTCCGTAAATATCACATTCCTCATTTAATTGGAACAAATGTTATGAAGGGTTTTTTTGACGACTAAATATTTCCTCCATGTTCCAGTTGAATATGATGACTCTGGCCGAGCACATCATCGAAGCAACGCCCGATCGCATCAAGAGTGAAAACTTTGTGGCCACGGAGTCTGCGTCTCTGGATAGTGTTGAGGTCAACAGCACTATGAGCTGGTTAGCTACGTACCTCGGAGATGCTGAAAGGTACTACACACCTTCTCTTCTACCCTGAAGGACTCGTACCGTATGTCAGGGATGTCCCATCCGTTGCAGCTTTTCATTCCAAGCCACACCAAATTCTACCTGTTTAAATGTAATGATTTTTATTTTGAATGGCTTTCAGGTGTGGTCCATATTCCACCACCATCTATCACAGTGGTTATTAGGGCTGGGCAGTATGTTAAAAAAACAGTAATATCTTGATATTGTCAAAATTGTTTGATATTTGATATATATATATATATATATATATATATATATATATATATATATATCTCAATATGTTTGCATTTGCTTTAAATTAAAAAATATATACAAACATATATTTTGCCCCCTTTAATAAACAACATTCCTTTTGTAGACTAATTCGTCTCTTTCCACACCTGTTATGTTTGTCGTCTCAATTTTGCTTTTGGAGCAAATGTAATGAATATAATACTGCACGATCGGTGCGTTCTTTTGCGAACGTATGCTTGAATTTGAAATATTCCATATTCACGATATTTTCAAAATTTAATATCGTGCACAAAATTAACATGGTATAACACTAATATTCAATAAATCGCCCAGCCTTAGTTGGAATGAAAGCCTGCACCCCCAAGTGTAACATGGGTAAAAGTACAAGAAGTATTTAAAGTATCCAAAGTATTATGATTTTTGCGGCTAGAATTTCCTATTATCGTTTTTATTTCAAGACTCTGCACTTAATCAATTCAGTTTATGTGATCAGACTCTATTTTTGCTCTTAAAACGCCAAACTATCAATAGATTGATATTAATGACTCAAACACATTATCTATGTTATCTATGATAATTATCATGGAGTTCCTCTCAGTAACCAGTTACATTTACTTCATTGTTGTCCACCACTGAAATCCAGAAATGGATTCAAGCGTCGTCTCTTTTTTCAGGTTCCTATACAGTAAGCCGGTAGCATGCTCCGCAGGACTCGCAGACAGCCACGCAGGCAGCCACCCGGAATCCGAAGGTCCTTTCGGGAAGCTTGGACTTCCATCTCCAGCAGACTGGAGTGCATTTCTTAACGTCCCTCACAGCAAAAAGGAGCGTGATTTAACCCAGCTGGCACTGTCTGACCACGAGCAAAGGGAGCTGTACGAGGCCGCGCGCCAAGTCCAGAGCACCTTCCGCAAGTATAAGGTAGGGGCCCATCTGGATCCAGGGACATCTCTGTATCACTGCTCATGTAGGCTGTCATGGTGTGTTTTTTTTTTTTGTTTTTTTTTGTTGTTTTTTTTCCTCGGTGTTCAGTGTGGCCTGGTTTCAGTCATTGTGCTGTATTGTGTGGTGTTGTAAAGGTAAACCCGAGATATAAACCAGATCTCTCAGGTTTCATTGGAGGATTTAAAAGGTGACAACATGGTTTGTGTTTGGATTTTTGTGCTTAAGAAGCATTGCAGTTAAGCATGAGGATTCTTGCTTGAGCTGAGCATGGCCTGGCTACAGGAAATGACTGCACTGCTCCGTATATGTGTGTATATATATATATATAAATATATAGAGAAATATTTATACAGTTTGTGTTATGTGTGTCCTATTCCTAAAATCTATAACACACTGCCTTACATCTCCAGAGGATGCTGGAGAGTTTCAGGTACTTTGACAAATCAAAGCGGACTTCCCGGCCAGCCGAAAAAAGCGGAATCTAATGCTATCTCCGTGGTCATGCGTTCGCAGGCCCGCATGAGTACTAACCTGTCCCCTCTCCTGTCCTCTCTTTGCCTCTTCCCTTATTCCCTTCCTCCTGCAGGGGCATCCACTCAGAGAGCAGCAGGAACTGGCAGCTGCTGTTATTCAGCGCTGTTATAAAAAGTACAAACAGGTGAGCTCGCAAGCCTGGAGATGTTCTCCTGTATAGTGAGTGCTTTACTCTAGTTGTTGAGTGCTATAGATTCATCTCCGTCCTCTTTTCTTCCACAAGCTGTCATGGATAGCCTTGAAGGTAAAAACTATGGTTTTTCACAGGACATACAGGAAAGTGAAAAGCGATGCGGAATTTATAAGTCACTAAAAACTGCCTTTGTAATTGACAAGTTATAGCTGTGTATGCCATTACCTGCTATGTATTGGTTACTAAAATACGAACTACAAAATGCCTTCACTTTAAGTGTATATTCAAATTAACTACAAAGTTACCACACTGTGTATCAAAATAAACTACTGTATTTTTGTATTTGAAAAATACTTTATGCGTGAAATTTCTTCTCAGACCTTCCATTAACAGGCCAGTTTGATCTCTTCGCCATTACACTGACTACGCAAATACTACGCAATAAATCTGACACATGCAGCCATTTAACAGATCAAATATTCACACGCAATATTCACGCACAGTAGTTCATCACTTTGTGAATGACTTAAATGTATACGGATTCAGTTCTTTAGTATTCACTTTTAGGTCACTTTTAGTAACTGACTCAAACAAGTCATTCATAAGAAAGCAACTGATGGACCCGCAATCCATAGCAACTAGGTTCTTAACTAATTAACCATTTGATTAATAATCATATATATAATAATATACTATGCGTCATTCATGTAATGGTACGCAAAATCGTGGTCCTTCGAAACATCTACTTCAATTAGGGTACAATATTCAGCAGTGACAAAAACCTATTTTATATTTGAAATACATCTTATCTTATTTCCCCTTTTCACTTGTTGTCGTCTTCATCACAACCAAAGTGTCGTTCAGACTTAATGTTTAAAATTGTTGCAATTAACAACAAGATGTTTAATGTTTGACGGTGGAGTGTAATTATTCAAGACGTCCATCATGTGCAGTCCGTAAAATCACAATCACGCCTGAATTCATCAGTGCAATACGTAATGTCTCTTTTCTTAATAGAGGTCAACAACTAGAGAACGGGGAATATATTAGGTACTTGACAGACATTGAATTGAGTGACTAGTAACATTTATTTCTAGCTAATATGTTCATCGTTAAAACAAACAAAAAAGTGTAAAGGGGAATGAATTAATGAATGAAAATGAATTACTAATCAAGAAAATCAACAAATCAATAGCGAGTCCCTTACAAAGGCAGTTTTTAGTTATTGATTACTGACTAAATTCCGATCCTTGAAATAAAGCGATGCCCAGAAAAGATGTTCGGATGTTCACGCTGACGTCTCTTCCTTCTGCAGTATGCACTTTATAAGAAGATGACGCTGGCCGCCATCCTAATCCAGAGTAAATTTCGCAGCTACTACGAGCAGAAGAAGTTCCAGCAAAGTCGCCGGGCAGCCATGCTAATCCAGCAATACTATCGCAGCTACAAGGAGCTGGGCCGACCCTCGCACTCTCACGCCGCTGCAGCTGCAGCCCTAGTGCAGCACAAACTCAGGTACCAACACCAGCACAATCAGACGCCCAGGACAGAAACCATGTTAATCATAGTAATGCTAATGAACATTGGAGCAGTACTGATCTTATGTATGCTGAAGGGGGTAAATAGAGCTTTCCTCACAATGTGTTACGCTGCCCCAATATTGTTCCAAACCTTAATAACAGCAACAAAGCACTTTTTAATGCACTCCAACTTTGTGGTATATGGCTGGAGAAAAAAAAAAGCCCAAATATTTTTTTTGTTTTTTTATTGGCAATGTTAAATTTCTATAAATAGAGTTTGAGACACTTGAGAGTTTTTCAGAACAAAGACAAACACTTCAGAGTATATTGCATTACTCTGCTTAAGAAAAGATGAAATTAGAAGATCTCCTTAATGCGACTCTTTAACACTGTGTTTCAGAAGTGGTCTGCTGACCAAGAGGCAGGTCCAAGCCGCCAGAAAAATAATGCGATTTCTGCTCCGATGTCGCCACAGGTAAGTCACTGATTCCAAAGAAATCAAAACACAACCTCTGCCTTTATCATAGTCTTAATATTAGTCTCGATCAGGGTTGCAATGGATCGTAGTCGATCCGTGATCCATACAGATCAACAACTAGCGTTTAGGCAAGCACCTGACCCGTGGATTAATTGGTTGGGTTTTTTTTAACATGTTTATTAATAAATATTTTTTAACGATCACAAAATGAAAGTCATTTTGTAACTACACAAAGCAGCGAATCATTCAACAACAGCGGTTAGCACAGGAGCACTTAAAAAGCCTTATTCAAATCACATGCACAGGATCCTTTAATTCCTGTTGTAACTTTTATTGTCATAAACAGAAGTCAAATTAGACTTTTTTTTCCTCCTCCTTTTTTTTTTTTTTTTTTTTTTTTTTTTTTTTTGCTCACCCAAAAATTGCTCCTATATGTTACACAGAAGCTCATCATGTGATCCGAACCTCGAGTTTTGTGATCTGTTGCACCGCTGATCTCGATCAGTTTGATGTTACATAAAGAAAATGCGTACACAAGCTTTTAAAAATTGCAACTGAGCAACTAATTCTCCTAATGAGATTTAAATAGCAGACAAAATATGTTTATTGATTCATGGATCCCCCGCACCTCATTTTATGGCGCTTCTCCTCCCTTACAAACCCCATCTGACCCTCAGTGTGTGCTAATAGCAATGTGGTGTTGTTTTGCTGTTTACGCAAAGCCCCTTGATGGACCATAGACTGTTCAAACGGGTGAGTGCAGCATCGGCAAATCAGCCTGCCCTCTTTAACCCCTTACCCTCACCCCCCCTCTACCCCAGACTTCCTGTTTTCTCCAATCCTCCTTTCTCTTTCTATATCACACTCTAAATTCTTCTTTTTCTCCTTTATTCAGTCTTTCTTTCTTGATTTCTCTCTCTCTCTCTCTCTCTATTTCTTTTGCTTTATGCCTGCTTGCATGACGGCCAACTCGGAGCCTTCCGTGGATTTGAGCCTCTGAATGAGAGAAAGGGGACGATCGTGCTAACGAGCGATCAAACCAAAGATATTAGCGGCTTAACGCTAACCAAATCCCCCTACCCCATCACTCGAATTTATTTCTCCTCCATCTCTCTTGTCATGAGGATGCTTTCCAAAATATGGACTGATGGACTGCTGGATGGCATTGCATGCTGGCCAGAGGAGGCCTCGCTTCTTACGGGGCATGCTGTAAATTACATCACTTCCTGTTAGGAAGCGTTTAGCTCTTGAATGCCTGGCTGCCTGTTTCTTATACTCTACTTGCCTTGGGTTTGAATTGAAGAAAAGTGCTTCATCGACGGGGTCGGGCCTGCGGATCGCAGCCTTTTTTTTCCTAGTGTGTGCGTGTGTGTGTGTGTGTGTGTGTGTGTTGACAGAATGTGCACAGTAATACAGAGATGACGTTATTGATGCTGTTTAACATTTTGTCTTCTTAACTATCTTGTTATCCATGTCAGTTGTGTCACACGATGTGTTGTGCATGTGTAGAATAAGTTACTAACCACATCAGCAGGGAAACGTTTCTTCTAGCTGCCGAGTCATTCTTCATTTTTATTCTGTATTTATTTTTTTAAAAGGGGTAGTGTTTTGATGATGTTAAATTCTATTGCATTTTTCTTTAATGTCTAAGCTTTTTCGAGAGTGTGTTATTTAGTTATTAAGAAAGACGATGATGACACCCGTCCAAATATTACATTATATCCTGTTTTCCATGGTCTAAATGACAGCTAGGCCTTGACATGGTGTTAGAACAACACCAAAGCGACACTGAGAACAGAACTGTGATATGGAGTTAATAATTATTCCCATGTGTTCAGATTTAAGATAAACCCCTACAGTGGGGAAATTTCCATGTTACAAATGTATTCAGTACAGTATATGAAAGAAAAAAGAAAAATGCTGTAAAGGCTGTAAATGCTAAAAGAAAAAGCATTTACAGCCTGTAGTATAGTTCAAAAATATACTATCATGTAGGTAATAGTAAAAAAACAAAAACATCTAACTGAGTTACCATATAACAAATTGTTACATTTCTTCCAGTTTTTATATTCATATGTGTCTACTTTTAACAATAATTACTTATACAGTAGCAGTTTTTTTTTTAACTGGAGACTCCTTCCATTAACGATAAATAAATGTCTTTGTGGCAACATTCATTTGTTTATCACTAGTCTAAAATTCTATGGGAATACTGGAATATTAAATCTACAAATATGCTGTTAATATGCAATAAGATAAACATGCATTCTGACCAATAGGAATCCAGTATTCAGAAGCATTGTGTACTATCAGGCATTGTGCACCCTTTAAAAAAATCGTAATTAAAAAGAACACAAACTAACCCGGCGTTCCTGTCTCTCACGCTTTTGTTTCTTTTTTTTCTTGCAGGGCGAAAGAACTGAAAAAGGCCAAGGAACATGAGAGCTCGCCAAAGAGCCCCGTCACAATGTAACGTTCACCTCCACTCCAGACTGTTTCCCCTCTTTTTTCCCTCTTTCTGTTTTTACACGAAACGAACAATTTACCAAAAGGCAAAAACTATTCAAGAGAAAAAAAAACAAACAAAAAAAACAACAGAAGCGAGAAGATGTTAAGAACATATGAACACGTGACAGTTACATCATTACTGATTCTGTCGCCCCTGGTACTGCCACAGCGTCGTGTGTTTTTTCCTTTCCATTGTGGAACGGGGGGAGTTCTGCATAAAAAAAATACTATGACTTTATCTGGGAAACAATGACATCCCCATGCCATTTTTTGCACTCTTCATATATTTTGTTGTTTGTTTGTTTTTTCGGAATCGAGGAACCATTGCCGTGGAGCTTTTTACTTCCCCCCCTCCCGTGAGCGCTTGTGTGATACGAAAGAAGACCAGATTAAGAAATACGTCACGTTAATGTAATCATGCTGGATTCTGCTTATGATTAACGAGGATTGCGTTTTTATATTTTGAATGAAATGCGGGGGGGAGAAAAACATCCGGTCAACAAAAAAAAAGACAGAACCAAAAATGAAACAAACAAAAAAAAAAAAAAAAAAAAAAAATATATATATATATATATATATATATATATATATATATATATATATATATATATATATATGGCTTCATCTCATCGCTCATGTGCATGCAGAGTTTTTTCCGTCAGCTCAGCGTATCTCAGCTCTTTGTTTCTCACTCCGTCCTTTCATCCGGTTGAAAAAAAAGGGATGGGGTTGCACATGAATGTAGAACCGGGTTTGGATTTCAAAAGAAAAAAAAATATTTGGGTTTGAAATATCAGCGTCTTACTTTTTGTGTTTTGTTTTTGATTGTTTTTTAAGTCACTATTTGGCACGGAGCCTTGATCTCTGTCGGGGGAACTGTATGTGTGCACTGTTTTTCGACTTTCTAAACGAGTCCTTTTTTTCGTAACGTCACCTTTCGCTGGCCTGACTTTGTGAGTCCCGTGTTCGCTGAATTTTAAACCCGACATAGTGCATGCGTCTGAGCCGAGCGCTCCTGCATGCTGACCGAACTGTTTTGTGTGTGTGTTGTGTGCGTGCGTGCGTGCGTGCGTGTGTGGGTGTGTGTGTGTGTGTGTGTGTGTGTGTTTAATTAACCTCAGCCTTGTTTCTTGTCCTGTCACATGAAATGTTTGTCTTGTTTAAAAATTGTATTTGTTTTTGTTTTTCTTCTTTCTTTTTTTTTTTACATGCATCCTGCTTTCAAAATTTTTTATTGAATTTTTGGGTCTTTTTTGGTCATATAGCTGTCTCATTGTGCCACAAAAACACTATTTTGCTCTGTGAGTGTGTGTGTGTATGGGTTTGCTGATAAGGTTTCAGCGCTTCTTTTTGTTGCTGTTTGCTCCAAAAATCTTTTGGTTTCGGAGATTCCCGTAAACACTGACGTCTCAGACTTTTTAAAAAGAAAGGGTCCCCAGAAACAACCTCCATATTTTTGACTAAAGCGTGGTCCCTGTATATAACACAGACGAGAAAAAAGGTACACAGAGAGCCAGAACCCTTACCACAAGAGGATTGTATTTAATATATATATATATATATATTATTTTATTCATTAAAAAAAACATAATAACATGATAAAGAGATAGAAAAAAAATCTAATGTATAGTTTTGTTTGAACGCCCGAAATGTACGCGGTTGTATTGTTTGTAAATACTGTAAATATCTGGTGCAAAAGAAGGAGCCATGTGCATGAAACCTTACGATAATGACACAGAGCATAATATAAAGAAAAAAAAATAATTTTAGTGGCTACGATCTAATTCATTCAGTTTCAATATAAAAGCCTTTTATTTGAGATGTTCTTATAAAGAGCATTTAGTAAAGCATGACTTTTTTGCAAAATCATGATTATTATTAAAAAAAAAAACTACATAGTATAAGTGGAGACCCGGGAAAAAAAAAAACCTTCTTCGGATACATCCTGTTTATAGAGTGACGAGAAGTTTGTATACTATATTACGGTCTGGATTTCTGTACGAGTGGCTCCAGAAATGTGACATGATCATGTGATGATACAGGGAGGGTGAATAAACACACGGGACATCACACATGTCCTGATAGACCGTATTCCGTGTCTCTTGGTGTGAAGACTCCAGAGCAGTCACGTTTATAAACTTCTTCAAAGTCTGGGATTCCAGTTCATTCTGGTTTTGTTTTGACACACACACACATATATTCTTTATAAATCTTCCATAAAATGAACAGAAGTCAGTAAGATCGATATTCTAGAGACGTTCCCTCAGGAATTATGACCCATACCTCACAATCCTGTAGGGCTTCTCACCCATACATTTCTATTGAATTCAACCATTCTACCTTTCCATAGGCAATTGCACCATTAGCCCACGTTCCTTTAGGAATTCTACATTTCCCTACATTTCATTTGGAATTCTGATCAATATCCGACAATTCCTTGAGATTCTTTTTTTTTTACCAGTACCACGGTATCACAGTCCTGTAGGGGTTCTGACCAGTATAATATATTTCCATAGGAATTCTTACCAACACCCCACATTTCCATAGAAATGATTACCAATAACCAACATTCCTTTGAGAATTCCGGCCAATGTTTCACATCCACATAGGAATTCTAAACCATAACCTATGGTTATTCCTGTTGGATTTCAACAATTACCCCAATTTCCACAGGTAATTTTAACCAATAACCTCCATTCCATTCAGAATTTTGACACATACCCTACATTCTCTTTGGAATCCTGACCCATACTATTCATTCCCTTAGGACTTCTTTACAAAATGCCACATTTCCAATAGTAATCCTAACAATTCAAACCCATGTACTACATCACCCTGAGAATGTCCTGCACTATCCTGGGAATTCTGATTAATAACCCACATTCCTTTAGGAATCCAGACAAATGTCTTACAATTCCCTGGGAATTCTGCCTAATGCCCCATATTCCTTTAGGATTTCTGACCCATGTCCAACATTCCCATAGAAACTTTGACATCTTGTGAAAAATAAATGACAAATAAATTCTAGGAATGTATGGATTCTGTAGGTCTGTACTCACTGTCTGGGGAATTTTGCCCAATACTACACAGATTCTCGAGGGAATTCTGGCCAGTACCACCCGGCCTGAAATCTGATGAATAATTCCCATTCCTGAAGGAGTTCCATTTTTCCCAAAATGTATAATTGTTTTGTTTATACCCACCGGACATATTTTCTGTTTAACTGGTTCAACAGATTAAAAGGCCAAACCACAGCAACTTCTAATCATGTCATGGACATATAAACATGTCATGGACATGTCATACAAACAAAATTTATATCCTAACACTGTTTAGAACCCTATGAAAAACATTTTCCGTTGGGTTTTATGGGTTTGCCGTCCTGATATACACCTCTGTTTGGGTTTCTTTCTCGAGTCAATCCTAACAATCTGCAGATTAATTTATAATCTGTGTTGATAAAGAACAGGTATGGTGGACTGATACCACGCAGAAACATTCTGCGGAATGAAAAGCATCTGTAATGTCTGGTTTCAAAGGTTCAGAAGGAGCTGGGGTTATAGCTTTGGGTAGATTGACCTGAAGAGTGTGGGTTCAAATCCCACTAATCATAACCCTTACCTTCTTCTTCCCACCTCATCTCCTTGGGAAAAAAAACAAACAAAAAAGCAACAGACCAACTCTAGTAATCTAAATCTTAATGATTAATGTGGAGGATCTTGTACAGCACATTCTCACTGTACCTTACTGATATAAATAAGGAAAAAGCATTTTGATCAAAATTAGTGAATCCAAAATCCAGTCAGATTTAGTGGTGAAACTGAACGCAGGGGAATCTATCGACTTATACAAAGTTGATTAGAGGTTACATGCTGTCTAATGGAGTCTGCAGACTTTGTTTTCCAATCAGTCACCTTGGTTTTAATGAAGTCACGACACTGTGAGCCATTTCTACACAAATCCAGGTGCTTTTCCTGTATTATCCTCTGAACAACAGCTAGCAAGATGTTTTTGTTTTTCTTTTGCCAATAGTGCCATGATATCTGTATATCGATTAACGAATTGACTCTGCTCGGCCGATGATTACAGCAGAGGTTAACAGAATAGAATAAGGACCTAAAGTCATGACATCACCCTCACAGTCGTACAGTACAGTACAGTACAGTACAGTACAGGTGTCTGCCCAGAAGAAGAAGAAGAGATGCCTTGGTCTCACTATAGTTCTGTCTGTTTCACTTATCTCACACGGACCTGACACTGAAGCTGTTCTGAAAACAAAACGAGGAGGTGTTGAACATGCAGGATGGATAATTGTATTGTAAATGGCAGTCTTGAACAGGGAATCTCGTCCTCTACCTTGTTGAAGACAGAAAACATGTGTATATGTTAGGAATTAGGGCATTTTGCATGCTCTCAGGAGAGAATTCTCCTGGATATTATCATAACGGACGAATGACACTTAAGGAGAAGAAAATAATTCTGATTGGTTTAATCGCCGTGTCCACACACAGGTAAAGAGATTCATCTGATCAAGCCTGCCATGTTTGTTAATCCCTGTTTGAGTCATTCTCATTATGAATTCTATTTTTGTTTATCCCCTTGAATGAGGTGCTTTGTAATATGGCTCGGTGAGGAAATCACTGTCCACTCGTATGTGTTTTCTTTTACGTCGTATCGGCAAAAAGAACACAAGGGCTTCGGGTTAGACGCTAGGTCATTGCGTGCGAATCGGACACGGAGAGAAATTTAATATCCGACATACAGAAAGAAAAGAAAAAAAAAATCATTATTCTTCTGACTCACACCAGCAGCTACACTCAGAACGTATGGTGCTCATTCACAGGTCTTACATCTCAAGTGTGTTTCTGTCCTCCTCCCATTCCAATTTGCATCCGATTCGACATTTTCATCGTCATCGCAGAGATTTAATATCAGTATTCTCGTAGAAAGTGCCTAAAACGTAACCTTCGGAGAAAACCTTCAGGAGTTCGTTAACTTACGCTGACGGTCAATGTTAACTGGGTTGGCTTATTATTATATTTATATATATATATATATATATATATATATATATATATATATATATATATATATATATATATATATATATATATGTGGATATGCAAGGCTGAACAAAAAAAATGGTTTAATTGTTTAAATTACGATATCCCTCCCTAACCCTTTCTTCCGGAGTCATTTTTAAATTTCCCTGTGGAAAAAAAATTGTGCAAAAAAATAGTTATTTTTTTGTCTGGGGATGCATGGTAGATTCATCTTATACACATCTTTTTAATCATTCACACATACACACACACACACACACACACACACAGATATATAAATGTATATATATATATATATATATATATAGAGAGAGAGAGAGAGAGAGAGAGAGAGAGAGAGAGAGAGAGATAGACAGAGAGAGAGAGAAGAACCTGATAAGTCGGACATTGTAACATCACGTCGCACTCCGTTCCTAAGGCAGACACGCTTCCGACAAAACTCACCCGTGTTTTCACAATCGTCTTACGTTCTTTTATTAGCTCTTATAAACTATCTCCAGTCGTTCCTCTTCCTCATGGTCTGAACGTTCCTCCAAAAGTGAGCGTCGCAAATTTCAGGAAGTCATCACCAGATATCATAACCATTCAGCCTGCTGTCACCTTCTGCAAACCCTTAAAAAAAAATAGGGAAATTGTTCTCATCCACCAATATCAGTATCCGTCTACTGTGTTGTGTCTGAAACCACAAAGTGTGTGTGTGTGTGTGTGTGTGTGTGTGTGTGTGTGTGTGTGTTTGTGTGTGTGAGTAGAAATAACATTTCTTCCTCCCTTTTTGTAATTTTACTCAGGGTGCCAAAACTGGGAGGGAGAATACAGATTTAGGTTCCGATTTAGAACAGGTCAGGGCTTTTGGGTCTGAGAGGAAACCATTTCATCGATACGACACGAAGGCGTTGACCATAAAAACCGCCGGGAAGCAGGGTAGGCCTTGTATTACTGCTGAGTTCCAAAACCATCACCACCATCATCATAATCATCGTCATAGTGGTGTGTGTGAGAAAGTTTCACGTAGACGTCACTCATATAACATTTACACACACACACACACACACACACACACACAAAAAAACCCAGAAAGAATACCTCAACGCTCGACACGTCAGCAGAACATCATTTTTTTTAAATACTCGATCATCAGATTGATTTCACGTTTGTGTGTGAGGGAAGAGAATCATCACACACTCCGTCCTCCAAATGAATTTCCCAAAGCCTTGCGCGAGGTCATCGTGCTTTAGTGCTCAGCTTGTCCGATGTCACGCGAAAGCTCAGATACAGACGAGGAACGACATGCATCTCAAACCTACGAGCTGCCGGAACAGATAAATAATAAATACCGCTCGTTCTGTTGTTCCTGTCCCTCTGATATAATAATAATAATGATAATAATAATAATAATAATAAACGTAGAGTAGGTCTATAATGAACCAATCATCACTCTTCTTATTTACAAATTCAGAGCAATAAACAGTTTCGGTTTCTTTAAAGCAGAGTGCTATAGTTTAAAAAGAATAGAGAAATGTTTTAAAAAATCATAATAATAATTTTTAAAAAAAGTAAATACATGCTTAGTTCACTTCCTCTTATGCAATTAGTGGTACAGAAAGTCAGGCATTCAGTGATCCGTTGATATCGGTTTCATATTTCCCGAAACCCTAATGCACGTTTTCATCAGTTTTTCAAACGATCAGAAGAAGAAGAAGATGATGAAGAAGAAAAAAAAATAGGTGAATATTAAGCCCAGCTTTCTAAGGTGACGGGCAATCAACACTCTGCATGTAAAACTAGTATTAGTCCTCTCTTTTTTTCCCCCCTCCTTTTTCTCTTTACTCTCTTTCTTCCCTCATTCCCCGCTTCGTATCCCCCCTCCCTTTCTTCTTCCCTCCCTCCAAGTTTTATTTCCCCCTCTGCTTTCTGTTTTTTTCCTCAGCTCTCTCTCTCTCTCTCTCTCTCTCTCTCTTTCTGTCCTTCTTGTGAGATTTTTTTTTCTGTAATTGTGCATGTAAGAGCATCACTGAATTGTTGGATATGTTAAAAAAAAAATACTCAGCTGCTGAAGCCATGCAAAACATTTTGAATTGCCCTCGAAACATGGAAAATGTTTTCTGAATGCTTTATATAATTTCTGCTGTAAAATAAAATCTGAAAATGAAAGAAAGTCAAAGGTTCGGCACGTTATTCATGCAGCATATCACAAATACACACACACACACACACACACACACAAGACATAGTACAGATTTGCATCATGGATGGGATGGATGGCCTCTGTGGGGTTTGTAGTCTTGTGGTGCCTCTCTGTGGTGTGAGTTAAGATCACTGTTCTCCACTCTTCGCAAAGCAGGCCTGTTGAAAGACTCTGCATCCACCACCACTATAATATAAGGAAAACATGTTAATGACGAGAAATAAACGAATATTTAAAATACAAGATGTTTCATGGTGCTCCCCATTCACAGCACATGGGTTCCCAAAGCTCTGCTTATAGGGATGGATTATAGAAGTAGAGATCGATATATACAGAACTGGAGATTTCTTGAGGAAAGAGATCACAACAACATATTGTTTAGGACTGCAGGTTCTTCAGGAACAGGATGTAGGAAACTTAGGCCCTTGTCATAAATCGCTCCATAGAGTGAATGTGATTGTGGTTGGATTAGATATAAACATACACCATTCCATCACCCTATTGGTTTGTACACGATCCATCGCACCTGCACACGACACAAATCACGTCACACTCCAATAAAGACATAACCAGTGTTGGAGTCGTTACTCAAAACAGGTTATTTCTTAAAAGTTTATTTTTTTTGCTGTACTCAGGCTCATTTATCAAACTTTTCTCTCCAGCCTTCCGCAAATGAAGCTACAGTAGGGAGTTCAGTAGAGATGTTTGAATAAATTAGCGATTGTGATCAGTGAGGCTTTTGTCCTTAATGGCGTTTTTTGCCATTAATTTATTTTTTCTTTTATACTTTAAGTAATATTGAAAACAGTACTTTTACACTTTAAGTTGAGTTAACATCTTGAGTTTATACTCCAACTCCAAAGTCTTTCTATACGTCTACCTGAGAAAATGAATGAGAATACTTCTGACACCAGTGTGAGGTGGATAGACGAAATAAATGAGATTAGATCAACATACGGTTCAAGACCGTGGATTCTCTCGTGTGTGTGTGTGTGTGTGTGTGTGTGTGTGTGTGTGTGCGTGTGCGTTGTGTTGTGTGAGCCGTGATTGTGTGTGTGTGTGTGTGTGAGCCCAAATTCATTACATTTCTATACAAAACAGAGAACGACTGCCCAATCATTACATTTTTGTTGTGTGTGTGTGTGTGTGTGTGTGTGTGTGTGTGTGTGTGAGCCCAAATTCATTACATTTCTATACAAAACAGAGAACGACTGTTTGTGTGTGTGTGTGTGTGTGTGTGTGTGTGTGTGTGTGTGTGTGTGTGAGCCCAAATTCATTACATTTCTATACAAAACAGAGAACGACTGTTTGTGTGTGTGTGTGTGTGTGTGTGTGTGTGTGTGTGCGTGCGTGCGTGCGCGCGCGCACTGTGTATTGGTATTTCCCTCATGAAGTGCTCTATGCCTTTAAATACAGTTCCTGGATCAGTCTCCTCAGACCCGCTCTGTAACACCTCTCTCTTCTCCGTCATTTTCACTGCTTCGTATTTCTGCCTACAGGAATCATGTAAGTTCCATGTATCACTTTTCCTCTTTTACTCCTGTTTCATGTTAATTCATTGTCACGAATAGTTGTTTACAGCGGTTCAATGACAATAAAACACACACAAATAAATCGCTTCGCCAAAACTTTTTGCGGCCTCGGATAGCGGCTAGCGCAACAGGTTAGCATCAACACAAAACTAGCCTAAGTTTTATTGCATTATTATTTTAAATATTTATCTACCTCGGAATACCCTGCAGTCTCTAGGTTTTCCCCCCAAAATGTATTTCATATACAGAGATATTCTGGTTTGTTTGTACGTTAACACGTTAAAATAACTTTTTGAAACGGCTAAGTAAAGTTGCTAGCAAACTTTCCGTGTGGAATATTTTGCTAACGAATGCAAAGTGGATACGATTTTATAGATATCGTGTTAATGCTTTAAATCCATATACTAAAGTCGTTTTTTTGTACTTTTATTAAAAAGATTGTCAGTTTTTCATCTGAAGATAGTAAATTAGATTCTGGCTCAGTTTTGCATGTTGTCATTACGAACAAAAATGAGTTTTCCTGAATTAGTGTGTATTTTTCTGTTTTATATTATAATTATTATTATTATAAGTTATAAAGGACTATACACAGGTTTATTTTGTCATCTGATAAGCAGAAAACCCGAGCCAGGGATTTGTTTTCCTGCTATTGTTTGACTAATCCCATTTCACAATGCACTTCAGTCAGCATGTATAAACAGATTACATAAATATATATAATTACAGGAAAAATGTTACTGTAATTAAACAAGTTTGAACTTTAATATGTTGACATTTACTACGATTATAAGTAAATATCCAAAATGCACTCCACCCACACACCCTGATTTGCATTACACTGGACAAAAGTATTGGGACACCTGACCTATTTTATAGCATGGATTTTTCCCTTTACTCGAGACCCAAACCTGTTCCTGTGCACAAATCCAGCTTCATGAAGATATGTGTTACATGGGACTATTGGAGTTGAAGAGCTGTAAACCTCAGCCCTGATCCTCACAAAATCTACTATTAACATCTTCCCAGAAGAATAAAGGGTGATTTAAGACTGGATGTGGAATGTGCTGTTTGGGGGGGGGGAAAAGCAGATACCAGTTAGGTGTCCACAAACTTTTACCCATTTTGGATCTCCCTTATGTAGATGTGTGCTCATTCAGCTACAAAATTAACTGTAACATCTTTCCAGAAGAGTAGCAGTCTTGATAAGAGCAAATGGAGACTGTGGGATGTTGGAAACACTGATGTGCAGGTGTTCCCAAACCTTTGGCAAGTAGTGTGAATCTAATATGTAATTAAAAAACAAACTGGACCTATTAGTTATAATGACAACATTTGAATGAACAAAAGATGAAGAATAGTGTTAATAAATTGTGAACTATTGTTTGCGTATAAATTGTCTTGTAAACAATGACAAACAAAACATATTTACTTTTCGACATAGAAACATTGAAAGCCTTGGTGTGATTTTTGGCTCATAAATCAAACTGGACTCAGTTGTGTGGCGTAGGAGTGGAACAAAATGGCTTCTCGTTTCCTCACAGACAACCAGGCGAACTCCGGACATTCACTGTTACCGTTTCACTGACTTCTTGGACTCCAAGCAGACGGAGATTTTTATTTCTTGATGTTTCCTCACTTTTATTTGTGTTCATTTGAAAACAGCAACCATTTCTAGAGTCTCCTTAAGAAACAAACACTATATCATATAAGCAAAAGTGTTTGTATATATGACTTTCCAGGTGGTTGTGTGGTGGTTCTTCAAACTGTTACCACAAAGTTGGTGGAATAAAATTTGATCAGATGTTTTTGGATGCTGTAATATGGAGTTTTCACCAAACCAGAGATGTTCCTGTGCACAAAGCCAGCACCATGACCTGCTTAGAACGTTAAAGTGGAAGATAGCATGCTGCTGAGGTGGAACAGGAACAATATAAGAAAACTAATATGGAAGATAACAATCTTAGGTGTCCGTAAACTTTTGCAGATTGTTTGTGTGTATATACGTGTGTTGTGACTTGTTTTCATGGAGATGTGGGCATGTCCAGCTAAACACCAACACAATGGAAAAGTTTGTCTTTATGCAAATAGGAAGCTTCAATTACTGATCGGAGTAAAGTCTGTGTGCCGGCGATCCTTCCACCTGATTTGGAATTGATGTGTTAGAAAGAAATTGATCTGAAAGAAAAGCCAGCATCGTCTATCCCTGAACTTGGGAAAGAATCATCTAAATTGAGATGGAATTGCTTTATCTGTCCTGAGAACTGCTTGTACTGAAGATCCTTTCTAACAAAATGTTTGTTACTTGCTTAAATAGAAAAAGTATTTTGATCATGTTAATAATAATAGATTATAAAGTAACCGCCGTACAAGTTGCTATCGGTTTAGAAAATGTACATCTTTTGTCTGATCAGATTCAAGTATTCAGCGGTGCTGGTAATGTGGTCCGTGTCATGTAGCTGAGGGTATATAAACTTGTTATTCCTCTTATTCCATGCTGATTTCTCTCTTACATTTGCGGCATTTAGCAGACGCCCTTATCCAGAGCGACTTAGAACTGAGCAATTGAGAGTTAAGGGCCTTGCTCAAGGGACCACTAGTGGCAGCTTTTTGGTGGTGGGGTTTGAACCCATGATCTTCCGGTCCAGAGTCCAACACCTTAACCACTGGGCTACCACCTCCCTGGTACCTCTTCATTTGAACCTCTGATGTGCAATCCTTCCCGTTCTCCCTTAAGTTATCGCAGATACATTCAGCCTTTCCATCACCACACCCCTCTGTCGAGATCCAGCTTTATTTCAGATCTTTAACAGATCACGGAACCTGTCGTTTATATCGTGCGGTTATATTTTTATAGTTACACTGTGTACAGTGATAAATGTGGTAAAATTAGGCATGGGATTTGTAGCTGCTTTGTAGTAGAGAGAATTTAACATCTTCAGACCAATCCGGATCCTGAAGAAGGGATAAATAGGAGAGTTGTGTTGGGGGGGGGGTTGTAGTAGTAGTGTCCTGTTGCTCAAAGAGTCAGTAGTGTCCTGGTAGTGCTAGTCTATCTGTCAGAGCCGCACATCATCCACCACGTGATCTTCAAATCCACGTGACTCAGAGCTGCGATCAGACTGAACACAAACCAGACCCTGAATATCACACACGGTCTGTTGGTTTCTTCAGACGTCTGGAAATTATTTATTATATTCCTGATAAAACGAATCACAGCTTGACGTAACAAATAAAAGCATTCAGATTCAGCTGATCAAGTCTTTAATAGACTGACATTTACTATAATAATCACACACACCGATTTGAGTTACACTCTGTTTGAAAAAGTATTGGGACAATTGTGTTTTCCTCTCAAATTTTCTCAAAAGCATCACATTTTCCCACCACTCCTCCAAACATGAATAAATGTAAACACTGAGCTAATGGGACATCTTCCTAGAATAGTGGAGCTGCAAATGGAAATATGTGGAATGGGATGACCAAAATTCTGATGGTCGGCAGTCCATTAATGTTTTGGTTGTATATCGTGAATCTGCCATATCCAATAAAATAGCGCACTCTGCGTTATCATCATGGTAGATAAAAAAATTATTTTGTGGTCCACGTAACGTTTCTCCTCCCTGTTTATCTGCACAGAAATCAGTGCATCTAAATGGAGTGCTTGTTGTTCAGGTGTTTTTTCTGTTTTAGAAGATTTAGACAAACAGGACTCAAACCCAGGACACTTCAGTAGATGCCCAAGCGCAGAGAAAGAACAATAAGCCAGAGTTCCTATTTAAAGGCCTATCCAGGGAAGCCTATCCCTTTAGATGTATTTCCATATTTCACCACTAGATGGAGCGTCACAGTTCCCTTCATGATGAGTTGTCTCTGTAATGTCATAGAGCACCGAGCTCTTTAAAAGCCAGGACACCGAGCAGCCGTCGGCAGACTTCATGAGCGGTAATACAATATTCAGGTTATCTAGTAGCCGCTAGTAGATTTCTACAAATTATCAAATACCAGATCGAGTACCCACTCGGTCATAAAAGCACAACCCCAGTAAAGTTCGACTGTTCTGACTGTGTGTTTTTTCTGGCACCATGTGGTGAGCACAATCCCCTGATGAGCGTAAAGTATAACCTTCCTTACACTGATGCATGGATCTTTTAAACCTTTGTGACTTCATGCACACCTTTCCTGATTTATCTTTAAGAATATATTTAAGTATTTATTTACAAAAAAAAAAAAAAAAAGAATGTGGTTCCAATTATTCAGAATCGTCTGAATGAATTCAAAGTCAGATTTTTTTTAATGTTCATTTATTTTTCTAAATAATGGATAAATCTGAGAAGGATGTGCATGAACTTAAATAGGTTTGAAAGTTCCTTACTTTAACTGATGGTGTTTTTCTTTTTAACTCCATCAGTGAACATTTTATACTAAATTTTCAATGTATCTTCTGGTTACACCATAATAATTACTTAGTAGTATTTACTGTTTTCACCAGAATAGGAAAAAAATGAAAGTAGCCCAAAAAAAATCCTTCCTTTTTTTGCTAGAAATATAAATATTTTAAAAATAAAGGGGAAAAAAATTAGATACGCATAAAGTGTCCACTCTGCAACATGCACATGGAAAATCGCCTGGTTGCACAGTTTACACTTTTTTTGTTGTTAGGATACACACTCATAGAAGGGATTTACATGTTTCATACTTATAGTAATTTGAAATTTTGTCCTTGTTTTCTTTTTTGAGGTTGTGTATTTTTCTGTAGAGCTGCATCTCATATTTTTGTTGTTGAACTGAATTTTTTTTTTTTTTTTTTTTTTGATGATCGGAATCTTTTCTCACAGGTCTTTGCCGGCTGCAGAAGGTCCTGGTGCTCCGGGCATGGCAGGTAGCAACCGAAAACTGCAGCAGACTCAGGCTCAGGTGGATGAGGTACGGAGAGAGAGAGAAAACAGAAATAAACAAAAAAACAAACCCCAACATAATGCATTTTCCAGCGAACGCAAATATCTGGAAAAAAACTTTTTTAAAGCGTACACTAGGGGGCAGTGTCAAGCTTAAAAATAAGCTCAGTTAAAAAAAAGTAAAAGAAAATGGAATTTGTTTTGGATTCAGGTAGTTCAATCATATCATTTATTTAATACTTTGTACACTGAAAATGTTTGTATAAGGAGACAAACAACAATAAGGTGTTGTTTTGAACAATTTGGATGTATCTACAAATTGTTCGTTGATTTTTTTTTTTTTAACAGATCGGGGTCGTGTCCCAATAACATTTTTACTCATAGGAACTGTTGATCAAAGTCTTTAAACTAATAGATACTGTTTATTGTGGCCTTGAATTCTTGTTTGTTAAAAGGAAAATGTGCCACAGCCACAGTGCCTCACTAATCTGGGGGGGGGGAAATCCTTGCAATAATCCGACCATTCTTGTAGTTCTCACCCCATGCCCTGATTGCTCCCGGAGAGGAAAGTGTGTGCGTGTGTCTGTGTGTGTGTGTGTGTGTGTGTGTGTGTGTGTGTGTGCGCGCGTGAGAGTGAGTTCATTTCGGGACTTATCGCTGCTAGTTATGTAATCGTCGGTCTCCATGGTTATGTAAGGGAAGCGTGAGGCCTCCTTCCAGCGTATGCCATTTAAAAAAAGAAAAATTTTCTCTTTTTTGCTCTCTTTATATTTATCCCGTTCTCTCACTCTGTTCTTTTATCTTATTACTTACACTATCAATTTCTTTCCTTCACATTCTCTTCTGCTGTCTCTGTCTCCTTCTCTCCCCTGCTTGCAGTGTGCCAGTTTGTAGATCAGTGGAGCATGTGGGTTAGGTGCCTGTTGCGCAGGATGTTTTATTAGGTTGCCATGACGGTTATATAATAGAAGGGCGAGGCTCTCGCGCTTTCAGACAAAGTAAAGGGGACTTCCAGAAGGGAGCTAAAGAATGAGATGCACATGTTGAACACCAGATAGTTTCAGAAGTTTGCTCGGTTCAGCAGGAACAGTGCATTATGCTGATCAAATCTCCATCAGCCACTCTTACTCCTTCCATGTTTCAGCAATAACCATGAGCCTGTCAATAGACAGATACATACCCCCAACCTAATACACTGCAATAGCTTATTAAACGAACATGCTTCGTAGATTCAAGACCGATCCCAGATGCGACTCATGCTGCTCCTAAACCTGTCTAAACTGGTTTAGTAACTTCAAAAATGGAAAAAAATGTGCACATTCGTTTTGAATTAAAACTTTGTTCTGGTTGATGGTCAGTGACTTAATTTCCTAACATTATTGTTTACTGTAATATGGTTTTAATCTAATTTATCTGCACAGAAGGAGTCAGTGCTGATACCATACGTATTAATATCAATATAAATGTGCGATCTGTAGCATTTTAGCTCCCAACAAAGCTATTTAATTATTAACTATTTGCTTTCTGTGTTCATGTTTAAATTTACATGCTTAGCAGTGGAATTGATTTTTAGGTCTGCCTCAGACATTTATAATCAATTTTATATTCTCAAAGACAGGAAAGGATACTTCATTAAAAAAATAATAATAATAATCCCAGGTGCTCACAAGTGTTTGCCTGTGTAATCTCTCGTCTCTCAGGTGGTAGACATCATGCGGGTGAATGTGGACAAAGTCCTGGAGAGAGACCAGAAGCTGTCTGAGTTGGATGATCGTGCAGACGCTCTCCAGGCCGGAGCCTCGCAGTTCGAGACGAACGCTGCCAAACTGAAGAGGAAATACTGGTGGAAGAACTGCAAGGTAAGCGTATTTCCATTCCTCCCTCCGTGATTATGCGGTGCCTGTCAAAGTTTTGGAAGTACTTTTGACACGTACTATACATTCCTCCTAAAGACTCCTAAAAATATTTTACACGTCTCTGAATATATTCTTATTAATGTTTGTGTGTGACCTTTTATAGATGTGGGCCATTTTGATAGCAGTGCTCATAATCATCATCATCATCATCATCAGTGAGTATCCGTTTTGCTTCCCGCTTTATGCAAGGAATTAAAGACGCTGTTCTTGGAACCTGATCAACCGGCAAACCATGTATTAGAGTAGAAGAACAGGATAGCGTTTGTTTAGCTCATATACATTACAGCACATGATCTAATACCCCTGGAGCGCAGAGGGTTAAGGGCCTGACTCAAGGGTGGCATCTTGGCAATACTGGCTGTAAATGTATTGCGCATATATATGTATGTATGTATGCTCTACTGATCAGAATGTCGGGGGTTTCAGCACCAGCATAATCCTTTTTAATCCTGCTTAAACCAGAAATCATGCAGAAACACTAATGTAAACCCTGTGATCAGAACCAATCTGTGTCCAGATCAATAATTATCCAGTAAACCGCCACGGTTTTCTAACACTTGTGCAATTTTCCCCTGTTTATTGTAGTTTGGAGTAAATCCTAAAGCAGCAGGGGAATCGCAGAGCAGCCGGACGGTTTGTAATGGAAGAGAGCATAAAGTATCTAAATATATTTCTGAAGGATCAGCTGATACGATGAAGACGGAGAAAGCACGTTCTTCCTGACGTGAAGCTGTTCTAGCCTGCTGAGTGTCAAATTTTGTACAAAGAGAAAAGTCCTTAACTTTTTTTTGTTTTGTTTGTTTTGTTTTTTTTTAATGGTTTGATTTTAATGATTGTGCATTCGTGTTTAGTTTTTCCTTTTTTTCCATGCATGTTAAAATTACACACACTCCGTATTTTCACCGTTTCTACTCATCACAGCTGGTCTTATGCAGTGTGTGTGTGTGTGTGTGTGATATAAAAGCAAAAGAGTGCCTTAATAGGAGCAGTTAATCTTTATTTTGTTAAAGCTTTAACTTGCTTTATTTGTGCCTAATTAGATTATTTTTTGGTGGGGCTGAGAATGATATCGTGACCAAGCCTGACCTACAAACAACCACCTGATTAATATTTATAGGATTATTACAGGGTCTACAAACAACGTAAAAAATCTGAACAACATGGTAATGTGGGGGGGAGGGGTTCTTTTTCCATGTCATATGACTGATCTACCTGTAGCTTTGATGTTCAAGTATCCTGACCAAAGCATTTCACTTTTTCTGTTTAACCGAGAGCTCAAGATCTCTCAAAAATATGATATAAAATGCTTTTTCTTTTTTTTTAAATGTTGTGCTTTAAAAGTTTCGGTTCCAGAGATGTTTATAAGGCCTTTGAACAAACACACCTGAGTGCCACGTTAACACTGCCAACACGAATCAAATCCTCTGCATGTATACAGTTTATATATAAATATAAAATAAGCCATATTAAATTAATATTGTAATTTATACCTACTTGTACATTGTGCTTTCTTTCAAACTTTTGAGCCATCAGGTGATCTCACTAATTATAATTCTTGTAATCTCATTTGAGTGTGTGATTGATTTATATGCTTAAAGTACTGTGCAAAAGACTTGGACCGTGTGTGTGTGTGTGTGTGTGTGTGTTCGCGAGCGAGATATGCCATTTATCAGGACAGCTTGTTTTTAAAGCACTACATCATTAATGGTTTAGATTAAAGTCAAACATCTTAACATCCCCATGTAATCATGTTTGTGAAACTTCCACCAACAACACAGCGATTATAGCCAAATTATTTGTGATATATATATATATATATATATATATATATATATATATATATATATATATATATATATATATAATATATTATATATTTATATATATATATATATATATATGTGTGTGTGTGTGTGTATAATTACACACGCGCGCATACAATTCATGAAAATAAATTTTTGTATAAATATTTTAATACTAAATTTATCCATACGTGGGTTCTTCTAACAGAAGGTGGCAAATCCTATTATAATTCCTATTATTATTATTATTACATTGTTTCTGTTACACATTTTTGATCCAAGATTTTTGCACATTTGTTTTCCGATTGTAAACAATTCTGTTTCAAATAATTTTCTGAAAATGGCCCTGTAATATCTTTAGTTTCTTTTTTTGAATTCTCTGTTGCTAATAAATGTGGATTTAATAACCTCAATCAGCCATAAGTCTATGTTTGCTCGTGTTCCGAGGAACAATCTGAACATGTGGATTAAATCCGGGTTGTTAAAAAGGCCGAGTGTTGGAGTTCCAAGTATCATCATTCATTCATTCATTCATTCATCTTCTACCGCTTCTACCGCTTTATCCGATCTTCCCTCGGGTCGTGGGGAGTCTGTGCCTATCTCGGGTGTCTATGGGCATTAAGGCAGGATACACCCTGGATGGAATACCAACCCATCACAGGACACACACACACACACACACACACATTAATACACTAGGGACAATTTTCCAAGATGCTAATCAACCTACCGTGCATGTTTTCGGACCGGGAGGAAACGGGTGAACCCGGAGAAAAAAAACCCTGAGGCACGGGGAGAACATGCACACTCCATCAAATTCAAATCAAATTATGTGATTTTTTTTATATATAGTTTATTTATATATAGATTCATCCTGTTCTCCAAAATTCACAAGTATAAAATTCCACAGATGGCCCAGCTGGAGGTTTGTGTCATTAATCAATGGAGTTTTCTTTTTGCTCTTTATCTCTTCTGTCAGTCACAGAAATCCAAGGCAACCCGCAGCAGCCCCTGTGCTTATCTACACTTCTACTTTCAGCTGCTCCCGGCGGATCATCCTTCTCCACACTATGCTGTCCTCTACATCTGTGTCTCACCTCAAAGACCTTCACCACACCTTTGCCTTCCTCTTTTCCTCCTGCCTGGTACCTCCATCCTCAGCGTTCTTCTCCCCGTGTACCCCGTGTCCCTCCTCTGTACATGTCCAAACCATCTCCTCACCTTGTCTCTAAACATCCTACATGCGCTGTCCCTCTATCTCATTTCTAATCTTCAACTCCGCCTCTTGTCTATTAGACAACTCCACTGTCTCTAAACTGTACAATATCGGAGCTCTCAGCACAAACACACTATATGAACAAAAGTAGTTGGACACCTGACTTTTCCAGCCATTTAGGATGCAGTACCATAAAAGTTACTCTTCACTCGACCTAGGAAACCAAAAAAAATTGTTCCAGCATGAACAACAACAAAACTATTCACCTTTTAGTTTCTTTAGAGGTTTTCATACACAGACTCTGGAATGCAAGGAAAATCTATGTTCAATGAAACAAAATCTGTGCCTGCACCCTTCACTTTTCCAATGGGAGGAGATGTTGAAGAAGAGCTGCGCTGTGAGTAGGAACTGGCAGGTGATTAAATGGGAGAGTAATTCAAATAATATCTCGTGATGTAGAGCTTGCAAGAACACAGGAAACGGGTCACATGATTGTTTACACATGATTGCTCAGGTAATATTTATAAAATAGAGGTGTCTTTGTCATTGTGACCCTTGTTTGTGTGTGTGTGTGTTTTGGAGAAATGAGCCCAATGTGCAACCTTAAACAGTAATAGAGATAGGCAGGCACATAAGCAGGTTAAGTTGACAAGCGTGAGAATTGAGTTCCAAGTATCATCATTCATTCATTCATTCATCTTCTACCGCTTTATCCGATCTTCCCTCGGGTCGTGGGGAGTCTGTGCCTATCTCGGGTGTCTATGGGCATTAAGGCAGGATACACCCTGGATGGAATACCAACCCATCACAGGACACACACACACACACACACACACATTAATACACTAGGGACAATTTTCCAAGATGCTAATCAACCTACCGTGCATGTTTTCGGACCGGAAGGAAACGGGTGAACCCGGAGAAAAAAAACCCTGAGGCACGGGGAGAACATGCAAACTCCATCAAATTCAAATCAAATTATGTGATTTTTTTTATATATAGTTTATTTATATATAGATTTTGAAATAAACATCCAATTTATCAGATAAAAATGAAGCGCTGTTACATTATAAAGATATGTAATAAATAACAAGTTGCCAAGTGGAACAAAAATCGATTTTTTTTACCAAACGTAAGCGATTTAAGAAGTCAACAAGGTATTTGAGAAAATAAGGTATTGGAACACAATCCTGAGATATCTTAAAATAAATGTTTAGTTTAAAAATGATATAGGAAATGGACTGAATGGAATAAGAGGTCAAAATAATACAAACCGGATTCCAAAAAAGTTGGGACACTATACAAATCGTGAATAAAAACTGAATGCAATGATGTGTAGGTGCCAACTTCTAATATTTTATTCAGAATAGAACATAACACACGAAACAAAAGTTTAAACTGAGAAAATGTACCATTTTAAGGGAAAAATATGTTGATTCAGAATTTCATGGTGTCAACAAATCCCAAAAAAGTTGGGACAAGTAGCAGTAAGAGGCTGGAAAAAGTAAATTTAAGCATAACGAGGAGCTGGAAGACCAATTAACACAAATGAGGTCAATTGGCAACATGATTGGGTATAAAAAGAGCTTCTCAGAGTGGCAGTGTCTCTCAGAAGCCAAGATGGGTAGAGGATCACCAATTCCCACAATGTTGCGCAGAAAGATAGTGGAGCAATATCAGAAAGGTTTTACCCAGTGGAAAATTGCAAAGACTTTGCATCTATCATCATCAACTGTGCATAACATCATCCAAAGATTCAGAGAATCTGGAACAATCTCTGTGAGAAAGGGTCAAGGCCGTAAAACCATACTGGATGCCCGTGATCTCCGGGCCCTTAAACGACACTGCACCACAAACAGGAATGCTACTGTAAAGGAAATCACAGAATGGGCTCAGGAATACTTCCAGAAACCATTGTCAGTGAACACAATCCACCGTGCCATCCGCCGTTGCCAGCTGAAACTCTACAGTGCAAAGAAGAAGCCATTTCTAAGCAAGATCCACAAGCTCAGGCGTTTACACTGGGCCAGGGATCATTTAAAATGGAGTGTGGCGAAATGGAAGACTGTTCTGTGGTCAGACGAGTCACGATTCAAAGTTCTTTTTGGAAATCTGGGACGCCATGTCATCCGGACCAAAGAGGACAAGGACAACCCAAGTTGTTATCAACGCTCGGTTCAGAAGCCTGCATCTCTGATGGTATGGGGTTGCATGAGTGCGTGTGGCATGGGCAGCTTGCATGTCTGGAAAGGCACCATCAATGCAGAAAAATATATTCAGGTTCTAGAACAACATATGCTCCCATCCAGACGTCATCTTTTTCAGGGAAGACCCTGCATTTTCCAACAAGATAATGCCAGACCACATTCTGCATCAATCACAGCATCATGGCTGCGTAGGAGAAGGATCCGGGTACTGAAATGGCCAGTCTGCAGTCCAGATCTTTCACCTATAGAGAACATTTGGCGCATCATAAAGAGGAAGGTGCGACAAAGAAGGCCCAAGACGATTGAACAGTTAGAGGCCTGTATTAGACAAGAATGGGAGAGCATTCCTATTTCTAAACTGGAGAAACTGGTCTCCTCTGTCCCCAGACGTCTGTTGAGTGTTGTAAAAAGAAGGGGAGATGCCACACAGTGGTGAAAATGTCCTTGTCCCAACTTTTTGGGGATTTGTTGACACCATGAAATTCTGAATCAACATATTTTTCCCTTAAAATGGTACATTTTCTCAGTTTAAACTTTTGTTTCGTGTGTTATGTTCTATTCTGAATAAAATATTAGAAGTTGGCACCTACACATCATTGCATTCAGTTTTTATTCACGATTTGTATAGTGTCCCAACTTTTTTGGAATCCGGTTTGTAAGATAGAAAGCAGTTGTTACATTTAAAAATGAGGAGGTGGCAGCATCATGCTGTGGGGATGCTTTACTTCAGCATGGACAGGGAAGCTGGTCAGAGTTGATGGGAAGATGGATGGAGCTAAATACATACAGCATAAATACATGGCAATCCTGGAAGAAAACCTATTATAGGCTGCAAAGGACTTGAGACTGGGAAGGAGCTTCACCTTTCAGCAGGACAAGGACCAGATCTGATTTATCTGGAACTGCAAAGAAGAATGTTCAAAAATTACAGTTTCTAGATGCACAAAGATCCTGGAGACCTGCAGCTGTAATAGCAATGAACGGTGGATCGACAAAATATTGACAACGGGGGGGTGAATACATATGCACACCACACTTTCAGATTTTTCATCCTATATGATTTTTGTGTTGCTCTATCACATAAAATCCCAATAAAAAAACATTTAAGTTTTGTAAAGTGACAAAATGTGGAAATGTCCAAGGGGTGTGGATACTTTACAGAAACGAGATAATAATCATTATTAAAATAATACATTTGAACTATTTCTGGATCTTCTCCACCTCCTCCATACAGGTGCTCTCTCTCCAATGATGTCATTGTCTCTCCATTCTGCATTTAATGACGTCACCAGCTGCCTGAATCAACTACTTGACCCTTGCCACCAATACAGATCTCTCCCTCTCTCTCTTTCTGTCTATGTGTGTAATATTCCTGTCCATCAAATTCACTCTACCTATCTATCTATCTATCTATCTATCTATCTATCTATCTATCTATCTATGTCACATGTGCTTTATCTCTCTCTTTCTGTCTAGGTGTGTAATATTTCTGCCTGTCATATTCTATCTATCTATCTATATCTATCTATCTATCTATCTATCTATCTATCTATCTATCTATCTATCTATCTATCTATCTATCTATCTATCTATCTATCTGTCTGTCTGTCTGTGTGTGTTTTTGCCTATCTATCTATCTATCTATCTATCTATCTATCTATCTATCTATCTATCTATCTATCTATCTATCTATCTATCTATCTATCTATCTATCTATCTATCTATCTATCTATCTATCTATCTATCTATCTATCTATCTATCTATCTATCTATCTATCTATCTATCTATCTATCTATCTATCTATCTATCTATCTATCTATCTATCTATCTATCTATCTATCTATCTATCTATCTGTCTATCTCTCTGTCTCTCTCTCTCTCTCTTTCTCTCTCTCTCTCCGGGGGAATGTTTTGGTTTTCTGCTCCCCGTTGTGTAACACGACGGCGGTACACGTGAGCTCCGGCGGCAGCCAGTGACACGCTCAGTGCCCAAGCCACGCCCACACCGGGCGGGGTTGTGCCAGGGACGGATCGCGGCGAGCGCGTGTCGCCGCCAGTGGCCAATGGGCGACCGGTAGGCGTGGTCTCGCCCGGCCCGGCTCACGTTGCAGTAATGCGTGTGGGTCCGGGGAGAATACTGGCGGAAAAAACACACACGCGCATCCACGCACACACACGCCACTGAAACAATAACACGGGGAAAGTAGAAGTTGGCGTCGCGTGGGGTGGGTGAAAGCGTGACCCGCGAACCCATGGTTTATGGACCGGGAGTTGGAGCGTTATACTTGTACACTCGTTAGGAGGAAGGAAACGTGAAAGACCCAGAACGGAGAGAGGAACGCGTGGCGAAACACGCCGACACGCGGCTCCATAACCGGGGCACACCGACACCAGGTAATCGGTGCGTCTGTCAAATGTTTTGAGATGATAATGTTGATGTTGTTTGTTGTTGAAACTTCTCGTGGGCCTCCGGAGCTCAGCACACTGCCTGGGATTAGTTACCCAACACTGTAATCCAGCGGCTCCTATAATCACGCAATTCTGACATTGTACTGTTTTGACGCACTTCCGGGTTTCTACTTATCGCTGAGGTGGGGTATCAGGGGGGTACAGCAGTGGGTGAGGAGCGGTCCAGTGCATGTGTTGAGTGGGTGGTGTTGGGTGTTATGGATGATAACAGGACCAACCTCAGGCATCGCTTTTATACTGTTTTGATCTAGACACACTGCACTACACGTGACTGGAGCACGCGCGTGCGCGCGCTGTATTGTCTATGAAAGGTGAAATTTCAACACAAACAAGGAAAACAGCATCGCGTATAAACCGGTTTCTCTTCTCCTCCTGTGACCTTAAATCCCTCAAATGAAATCAAACATCCCAGTTCCCATCCCAGTTCTATACAATATCTAAAAAGGTTTTATACTTGTTACAATTTAACAGTGTTTTATAGCTGATCACATCTTCAGACACGTTTTTCCGTGACCGGTCCTAGTCCTCTGTTCATCCGAAGAAATGCGCTCTAAAACATAGGGATTTGGCATTAGAGGGCAGCACAAGGCTGAACGCACCGTCACAGGGAGCACCGACCTTTGTAAGTTAGTGTTCCAGAACATATGTACATCAGGAGCTGTGTGACTGGTGTTATTCTGATCACACGAGTTTCTTGTCACAAAAAACATCATCTCATTTCTGCACCCACCCTTTTTTTTTTTCACCCTATTTGGCTCCTAAAGATTCAGCTCAAAGGTCAAATGTAGCAGATGCGCTTCAAAAAGTGGACATTCCGGAAGAAAGCTGGTGTGTCCTGGTTAATGTGGACAGAAGGTGTATTTCATGGTGTATGTATGTATGTATGTATATATATATATATATATATATATATATATATATATATATATAGATAGATAGATAGACAGAGAGAGAGAGAGAGAGAGATATGTGTGTGTGTAGCTAAAGTTGCTTGTCTAGGTGGTGTGGCATGGTCGAACGTTATTGGCTGTTGTGTAAACTTGTCAAGTATGTTGGGACACCCCCATTTTCTCAAAGCACGCAACAGTGTCACGGCTCTATTTCCCTCATTTCATCATATCTAGTCCTACACGTTTATTATTTTGGTAAAGAGTGGCATCAAACATCTGTGGACACCTGAGCTTGTATATGTGCTTATTTTTGAATGCCTTATTCTATATTTCCTGTTATAATAACCACCAGATGATGTTTCACTCGATGTTGTGGAGATCGTTTCAGCCACAAGGGTGCTGGTGAAGTCTGGTAGGTGAGGTGAGGAGGCCTGTGGTTCTCCTCCAGAAAGGCTATATAGCAGGAGATCTTCATGGATCTGGGTTTGAGCACATCATTTGGGTCTACTAGTTTGTGGAAAAGCCACATATAGGAGGAAAACTCAATAGTTTCCTTTCTAGACATTCCATAGCATTCCATGTCCCAATGAGTGTTTTTTCCCCACCAAATTCTCATTCATTATTTCCCCATGTCAGCATTCCATGAAGTGATCTGTCCCTTACTAAAGCAAAGCTCAGAAGATAATGTAAGCTCTGATGATAATATAAGTGAAATTATAATGCCGTAGTTCTTAGAGCGAGATTTTCCTCCTGTTGTGGCTCAGCATATTGTGCACTCAGGGGAGGATTCAGCGAGCGGTTATATAAGCCCGAATGATCGACCTGTCACAGACTCGATAACAAAAGCAGGCTGTTTAATGTGCGATTTCACTTCTGTGTTTGTCATAAATCATGTTACAGAAGTGGGCGCCATTATTTACAAACACATGCAGGGGGGAAAAAGATGGTGTGTGTTTGTGTACAGATCTATATCAGGTCTGAAGCAAATTATAATATTTGTAAAGCAAATAAATGCTGTAAGCTTTACCGATATTGACAGATGGTTTAAATTATACTTGCTGATTAATCAGCTGATGCTTTTTAAAATGGATGCTGGATAAAAGAAACACAAATGCAAAGAAAATGTGCTAAATTAAATATTAATTATAATATATTGAGGTAAATACATTATGCATCAAAACTGAGAGTAAAAACGGTTAAAAAATAAATAAAAAGACACTTCAAATATACAGCAGTGATTCACCTCTAGAGGCCGCTATTATGCTGCATCATGCAGCCCGGAAAAACTATCTAGCGAATATTGGCAAAACCGAATCGGCCGACCTCTAGTGTGGAGGATTTATCTCTCGTTTGGTGAGCGGACTCTGTGTTCGCTATGCTTCATTACCAAGCCTGCAAAGCCTCGTCTTCCATCTACATCAAATCCAGTTCCTCATGTCCTCCTGTGTGTAAATATTCAGCTCTTCGAATTTCTTCGTACTGTCTTTGGTTTATTGTTAGTGGTTATGTTTATGGTTACATTTCTTACAGGAGTATTTTGTATTATCTGCTCTTAGTCTTGTAGTTGATAACATTTGAACAGCGCCACGCAGAATCCTGGGAAATGGTTTGCAATATGGTATGATCTTTAAAGTCCTGAAAGTTTCAGTGTAGTGCTGCGCCCATGATCAGAGCCTCCTGTTGGTCAAAACAATAAGTCATTGCTGAAATGATACCAAAATAAAAATGATACCAAAAAAAGGACATATTTTGGAGTAGCTTTGCCGTTTTAATCCAGTTCAGCAGACTAAGCATCATATGGATTGTGATATTTTTGTTTCCTGGAAACTTTTCAGTCCTTCGGAGGCGACCCTTGAAATCTTCATTTGCTCGCGTGGCTTGACAACCGCACACAAGGACCTTGTTTCTCTCTGACTCTGCATGGCGCAGCTGGGAGCGTGTGAATATTTCCATAACATTGGCGTTTAATCCTTATACATGGTGTGTGTTGGTTTTTTGTCTCCTTCCTGATGATCCGTTCATTGGAGGTGAGCAGAGTGTAGGACACAGCGTTGTATTTCAAACAGCCAAGTAAGGTTTGATGGAGGCCGCCCTCAGGGTATGTGTAACATTAGACAGGAGACATGGCCCTTTTTTAGATTTGACGCACTTGGAACTGTGTCTGTCTCTCTCTGTATATGTCTATCTATATCTATCTATATCTATCTATATATCTACACTAATCAATCCATTCCTCTATTCATCCATCTGTCTGTCTCTCTATATATTTCTCATTAAATAAATGGAATGTTTGGAGCGAATCAAAGTGGTTCTGAAAAGGGTTCTAAACCCTTTTTCCGCTTCAGATGCGGATCTTAAAGCACTCGTGTGTGAATTTTACATTTGTAGCTGTCATATTCAGACCCCATGTAACCCCTCCTCATAGGCTCCGGTGTCAGAGGCATGTTTATTCTGCACATGCAGCAGAGCCTCTGTGCCTTCCTCAGAGCATCTTGCACCTCCCCGAGTAACGAAAGCCACTTATGTAACTCTACAGTGATGAGTCAGACGCGGCTGTTGGCTCACACCGGACCATGTGAAAAACCATGCAGACTCGTCTCTCGAACATGACATTAAGGAGAGCTGAGTAAGCTGGGGCTGTTTCATTTGGTCCTTTTTCATTCACACTCAGCATTTTTTCAACCTCTGTCAACATGGCTTCAAGTGCTACAATTTTATAACCTATAATCTATTAGTTAATACGGATTCTTTGAGGCGACAGGATGGAAACTGGCTTTTTTATTTTACACAGGGGTTTGTCTTTTATAGCACTAGAGAGCATCCGTTTCTTAAGCGACTCAAATCACTTCTCTGGCTCATTAATAAGTGTTGAAACTTTGTGTTTTTTTATTCCAAATTGACACTTTAATGCTATTTTTGTACTAGGAACAGCCAAGCTGAGACTAAAGAGTTTATTTGTGCAAAAAAAATAGTCAAATGTTGATTCTTGCCATGAATATCTGCTTTTCTGCTTTACACGGGTTGGATTTATGATGGAATATCTCCTGTTATCAACCTCCAACCCTACTGAACACATTTGGGATGGATGTGAACACATGGACTTCACCCCAGAAACCTCCTGACCTTTTCACCTACATCAGTATCTAACTCTACTAACACACATGTAGCTGAATAACTCTCCATACAAATTTGTGTCCACAAACTTTTAGATGAATTTAGAAAAGGGAAAAAAGTACTTAAATTCGGGGGGCAAATGGACCTATTTATTTATTTTACAAAACCACGATAATCAATATGAAACTTATTATTAATGGGATTTATATATATAATTTAATGTATTATTTATATTATTAATCTTTGTCAGTCTTAATAATTTCTTTTGAGAAAATATTTAATAAAACTAGCACAAAATATAAATAGTTGAAATCAATATAAATTGCATGATTTGCTATAATGAACTAATAAACTGCATAAATATTTTCGTTTATAGAGAACCATCTTGAAAAAGTTGTCTTTCTTTTTTTTTTTAAAGAATGTGTTTAGATGTACTGCAATTTGGACATTTAGAGGATATTCGTTAAATTGCTTAATATTAGATGAATCTGAGGTACGTCACTGAAACCATTTCACTTTTTCCTCACAGGTATCTGAAGCCAGTTTACTCACACTAAGGACTAGGGTCCTGTTCTGAGACCTTGCAGATGGAGTTCTCTATAGAATAAAAGTGTAGATCTGTCCAGAAACAAGAACAAACCCAAACAACTCACAGGTGACCGATCGGCCACGTGGCCAACCGGAGCATGCCGAGTGGAGGAAGTTACCAGGATGGCGAAGAGAACTGTTCTCTCGATCCGAGTGGAAGGGAACAAGGTCTGCCTGTTGACAGGGAGACAGAAGGAGGCGTATCCAGTTCCGGAATGGGGTCAGGATCCTGTTCGGAGGTGGACGAGAGGCGAGAAGGACAGCACGTGACTAAGGACAGCGGTGCAGATCCTTCCGGGGCACAGCCAGGTCAGGAGGATTTGGAAATGAACGGGAGCAGCAGGGGAACACGGCGGCATTCTTCACTGGCTGACGGGATCTCTGGGAGCATCACAGGGTCAGCAAGCTCCAGGAGGTAATAGCGTAGTGAATGTGCTATTGTGTTCACATCATCACTGGTGTTTGTAAGCCATTTCTTTTTTTCTTTGTAAAGTTCAAAGTCTGCAACCGGTTCATCATCCAGTAGCCTCCACAGCGCAGCCGGCATTCAGAGCAGACACCGCGCAGACTGCAGGTGAGCTCTATCCACACTGACACGGCCAGTACCGATACTGAATACTGATACTGGACAGTACTGTATGTGCCAAAATTAAGATGATTTGTGTATGCTGATTATAAATGATGCATTATAGGTAAACACGGCCTTGTTTCGTGAGAATAGAATAGAACTTTTTAGTCATAATATATATACATATACACACACACACACACACACACACACATAATATGAGAATATAAAGAAATTAGTTACAGATATTTGCACATCTAACACTGGCTATGTGCCTTGCCATATATAGTGGCCAATAAAACTGCACAGTAAAATTTCACTGTATGAAATTACACAATAATAATTCACAGTATGAAATTGCACAGAAATAATTCGCAATATGAAGTTGCACAACAATAGAAATAGCACATTATTTTTTCTGTATTAAAATGAAGTCTTGAAAGGGAAGAAATCCTAGGTTGATTATTCTTTCATGTTATACTTATTATTAAGAAACTTTGCTGTGTGTGTGTGTGTGTGTCTCTCAGTGTCAGCGAGCAAGCGGAGCAGGGCCGTGACCATAACCACCAGGAGATGATGCAGACGGTGCAGGAGATGAAGAAGAGACTCCCGTTTGAGAAACGGAGCCGCAGCAAACCCAGCACTGTGGAGGCTCTAAACTACGCCCTCAACTGTGTCAAACAAGTGCAAGGTAAATACACACACACACACACACACACACATGCGCTGTATCATAGCTGAACCTTCTCTCTGACCCCGGCTTCCAAAAGCAAGCAGGGATATGCAAAGGATGAATTTCACTGTGCTGTAATGTGTCAAATAAAGGCTACTCTATTCTAAATGACTCATATATGTCACATATATCTAAAATATTATAGCTGAACAACATCTCACAAGTCTGGAGGACATTATCATCGCAAATGGAGACAATGTGAAATGAGATGTTCAAAAAGCATATCTTAATTTCAGGTGTAGTTTTCATCTTTTTTTTTTTTTTAGTAATAGAAAATTTTATTTCCGTGGATCTTTTTGTTTAAACTGACATTTAAAAAGGAGCCATTTTGCAATCAAGTGTTTTATGCTGCTAGCTATGTAAAGATAAAAAGAAAAGAAAAGCAAAGTACAAATTCCTGCATCAGCATTTCCAATGTCTGCAGATCAGAATCAGGGATTTGATTCTTGACTCTTTTATGGAGAACAGACTCTGATTATATAACTGCATGAGCGCTGGACTGTAAGACAAAGAGGCGTCGGTCCTGAGAACCTGCCAAAGTAAACGTCAGTTTGCAGAATCCATGCAATTCCCTGTGACTCGGAGATAAGCTGCATGGTAAAGTCCACTTCGCTACCTGAGCTGAAATATGACTCCCACGCCAACATCTTGACCATACTTTATAACATCTCTCTGTCTTCATCGCATCGCATTTAAATATCTTAAGTTTGTCTCCTCTTAGAACATCTGTTGTCACTCAGGACATATGCTCACACTTATTCAGCCTGTATTTTGTTTCGCTCTTTATTTAAATTTTTTTTTTTTTTATAATAATTCTTTTTTTTTTTTAATAAGTATTCTTATATGTGGCACCTCCTACAGCAAACAGCGAGTACTACAAGTTACTGATGTGCAACGGCCTGGAGGAGAGAAAAGACGCCACTGTGTGCAGTCTGGAGGAGCTGGAGAGCATCACGTCCGAGCACACGCTCAAAAACACAGTGAGCAGCCCAAAAAATGAGTTTAAATGCATACACCTGGCAACCTTCTGAATGTTTCAGTACAAAGCAGCATGTAGGAAAACTACAATCTGATACATTTCAGTATGAGAAAGAAAATAGAAAGATAAGATATAGGATGTTCCTTTATATTTTTCAGAAAGGCTTTATTCTTAGATAAATGTAAATTTGATATTTATACTTCGCAATTCTGAATGAAACAGAGCTTTGTTTGCCATTTTCCTGACTGCAAGGTATAGCCATATTTACTCTCTTGTAAGATAATCCCTTCTGATAGCTCACAATTGCGAGGAAAAAGATTTACTTTTTTTTTTTTTTTTTTTTTTACTTTTTATCTGACAATTCTGACATTTTGCGAGTTTATATCTCAATTCTGAGAAAAATGTCACAGGCTTCCATAACCTTTTAAATTCATTAAAGCTTCAGGAGAATGATTTCTTGGCAAAAGGAAATATCTTAAATTTACAGAGCTCCATATTCAACCCGACCAAACACGTTTGGGATGAACTGGAAAAAAATCTAAATATACCAAATCTAATGGAATATTTTCCCAGAAAATCCAAATATCCTAAAGGTCATTTAAACAGTAAATGGGGACTAGTTGTGAAATGGGATGTTTAAACAGCACATACCAATCTGAGGGTCAGGTTTCCAATAAACACACACACACACACACAATTTTTTTGATGATTGCTGTTTTTGTTCCTCCCCCCAGGACACGTTCGTGGTGGTGTTCTCACTGGCTACAGGGCGAGTGGTGTATGCGTCGGAGCAGGCCTCCAGCATCCTCAACTGCAAACGCAAGTTCCTCGACTCGGCCAAGTTTGTAGAGCTTCTGTTCCACGAAGATGTCAACGTGTTTTACTCTCGCACCGCACAACCGCACCTGCCACCCTGGAACATGAGGACTGACAGCAGTGAGTACAGACAGGAGACAACACGCCAGTGCGGTGACATTTTTTCCTGTTTTTTTTTTTTTTCCAGAAACCAAATACACTTTGAATTAAAAAAAACAAAGTCCAAATCTGATATTGGTTTAAAAATAAAAGGAAGCTATTGTAAACATTTATTTAAAGAAATGTTCAGAATGGTTAGGGGATATTAGTACTTGGAATGAACAGTGATCAATTTTCCAGAACTATTAAGAATATGTGCGTTGTCATATGTAAGCAAGATTTCTGGATATAGAGCTGGATTCTGATTGGTCAGAAGATGTTATATATTATAATAGCATTCCTAGACAAAGTGCAGCTGCAAAGCACACTTTATTCAAATGGACATCTACCATATAAACACAGTGTCTGTATTTTGAACAGTTAGAGGTGAAGCTGGGATAAATTATTTTTTGTGTAAAATTACATTGTTTATTGCCTCCTTATGAACTTTAAGAAATGAAAAATGACAGGCTGATGGTGAAGCGACAGTTTAAACAAGTTATAATCTAAACAAAACCCAGTAATAATTTTATTTAATTCATTGCACATCAGTTAAATGCTGTCATATATAAGGAATACAAATTGCAGGGAAAAAGGTTATGAAAATTATCATCTTGCAAAATATGGACAAAAGTTTGTGGACCTTTTGAACGTCCCATTTCACATTTAAACTCCTTTTGCTCTTATAATAAGAGCAAAACCGTTTCCGTGCTTAGATTTGTGCTCATGCAGGTACAAAGGTGCTACAAAGGTAAAAGTTCTGATGTAATGAGTGGACATTCCCATTCCCATTATCCATAGTGGAGTTCCCATTCATTCAAGGTTTTCACTAGGGATTAGAGCATGAGATCTTCCACCAAATCCAAAGCATGTAAAGCGTATCTTCATGGAGCTGACTTTGAGTACAGGAGCAAAAAATGTCATGCTCCTACGTCTTTTGGAGAAGAAGCAAATGTGGGTGGGGGAAAAAAAATCAGGTGTCCCAATACTTTGGTCCATATAATGCATTATTTGCAAATACAAATGCTAAGCATATTTTTATGTTACATTGTGTTGTTCTCTCTCTCTCTCTCTGTAGTTTCCGCCCTTTTTGAATACGCCCAAGTCAAGTCCTTCTTCTGCAGAATCAGGTGAGGCCAAACATCACTTCACCTCTGTCTTTTAAAGTCCTCATGTTCCTCCAATATTTTTTGCATATTGCAGGTAACACCAAAACGCCAAACTCTCCTGCCAAACACGTGTTTAATTAAACCTTCCTGTGACTTATTCAGTCTCCAAAGTCACTCTCGTTTCATCTAACCTGTTCAGTTAACACGAAAAAACAACAGCTTACACAATCATATGGTCCTGAATTAACAGCAAGAACTTCTGAAATTATGCTTCATATCACAACATAATGAATCAAGATATACAGACAAGGAACTAATGTGTTGGTCTTTGGGGAAAATGTACTCATGGGTTTCAGTTGTGGGTCATGAATTTTGTAACATAATAATGAAGCAATACAGTGGCAGAGAATAAAAATTAATTGATTTGGAGTGTCAAAAAAAAGTTCTATGATGGAACTTTAATGAAAGTTTGTGATGAGGATGAGATTCCCTTTTTGGTATGGTTCTTCATGCCATCTCAGGCAGTATGTCCTTCGCTGCAGTGTCCGCTAGCTCACTCATTATAGGTTTAAATAAGATAAACCTTTATTTGTCAGACAATTGGGGAGTTTCCATGTCAAAAAGGACGTTGTAGCTCCTTTGTTAAGGCATTGGGCTCACAAGTCCTAATCCCAGCACCACTAAGCTGCCAATAGTGGGTCCATGAGCAACCCTCAACTACCAGATATTGTAAAGCAGAAACATGGTACTATACACATACATACATACATACATATATATATATATATATATATATATATATATATATATATATATATATATATATATATATATATATATATATATATATATATATATATATATATATATAGCTCTTTTAGACACTTTGTATGAAAGAGATGAAAAACCTCAAACCTTTGTCCACAAGTGTAGGTAATTGTATCCAGAATTAATCTTGAGCACGATTCTCTATTGATTTCTGATGTGGAATCCTATTTCGTTCTTGTCGTTTATTTCAGAGGAGGGAAAGACCGCGATGGCGAGATGCGTTATAACCCGTTCCGTATCACACCGTACCTGCTGAAGGTACAGGGCATGGGTAGAGAAGAGGAGCATCCGTGTTGCTTGGCTCTTGCAGAACGCATCATCTCAGGATACGAGGGTGAGCCGGTGGTACCACCTTTGTGAAAGCAATGACGGATCAATACCTTACTTATATATATATATATATATATATATATATATATATATATATTGTTTTAATCCGAGTCCCTGTTGTTCTGCAGCTCCCCGGATTCCCACTGACAAGCGCATCTTCACTACCACACACTCTCCTGGGTGTGTGTTCCTAGAAGTAGATGACCGGTGAGCTTCTGGTGTTTATGCACAAATTAAACTGCAACATTAAGAAGAAATGAGGAACAAGACCATTGTAAAGTGTGTGTGTGTGTGTGTGTGTGTGTGTGTGTGTGTGTGTGTGTGTGTTTCAGTGCCGTGCCTTTACTTGGCTACCTCCCTCAGGACCTGATAGGTACATCGGTGTTGACCTGCCTCCACCCTGAAGACCGCACTCTCATGCTGGCCATGCATCGAAAAAGTATGCCATTGTGAAACACTCACACAGTAAATTACAGTGGAAAGTTTACACATTTTAATATTACTTTTATATTTTACCAGGGGCAGAGAATGAGTTTTTACTCACAGACACAATCACCATAAAACACTCGATTACATAACTCTGTTATCTCAATGTTCATTATTCTGATAACACAATGTTCTTACTTTATCAGTCCTTTATGGTTCTAATCTAATCACCTTTTATTCATCACATACACATTTATACAGAGTGCAATGTAAATAAAAATAGAATAGAATAAAGAAATGTAATAATATAGAAATATAAATTGACAAACCTCATTAAGTCTCAGGTTTTTTTTTCTTCCTCATGGGGAACAAACTTACAATTATCCACAAGTCCACAAATGTGGACTTGTGAATAAAGTGCTCTATGAATAAAAATGAATCGAATTTTATCATGCTTTTTTGTTTTGACCCCTGTAAAACACATTGTCGTTGTACTGCAGTATTGAAATACGCTGGTCAGCCCCCGTTTGAACATTCCCCAATCCGCTTCCGATGTCAGAATGGAGATTTCGTCACGCTGGACACCAGCTGGTCCAGTTTTGTGAACCCCTGGAGCCGCAAGGTGGCCTTCATTATCGGGAGACACAAAGTCCGCACGTAAGTGAGGAAATGCTCCAAGGCTTTAATATTCTTGTTTGTTTATGAGATAAGATAAACCTTTATTTGTCCCATAGTGGGGAAATTTGTAAAGGAAGAATACTGGAAAAACCGCGTGTGTGTGTGTGTGTGTGTGTGTGTGTGTGTGCGCGTGTGTGCTCAGTGGGCCTCTGAATGAGGATGTATTTGCTTCCTGGAACAAAGCAGAGGTTCCAAATATGCATGAAGATGTGAAGGAATTGCAGGCCATGATCTACAAGCTGTTCCTACAGGTGAGACTCACACACATTATAAATTAACAGAACACCATGGGAGATGATGGTAGCTTAGTGGTTAAGGCATCTGAAGGATATAAGTTAAAATCCCAGCACCTGGACAAGGCCCTTATCACCATAGCTTCTCAATTGTACAAATGAGATAAGGATGTATGCTTAATGCCATAAATGTAAATGAAGATAAGTTCTTACTCCTTTTTTTAGCCCGTCCACAATAACGGCTCGAGCGGCTACGGAAGCCTGGGCAGTAACGGATCTCACGAGCACTACATCAGCGTGGCCTCCTCCAGTGACAGCAACGGGAACCTTTGGGAGGATTCGCACAGAGAGCCAGTGAGTCCTCCTGAGCCATCTTAAAGTGGATATTATAAAAGCCCTTTTCTCTTGGGAGGTGGTTAGGCAGTCCCATCACTGCCGAGCTGCTACTAGTGGGCCCTTGAGCAAGGCCCTTAACTCCCAATTGTTGAGTCTGCCCCAGCTGTTCGGGTTGCACAAGCCAGTGCCTTCCTAGTGCCGCTCCCAAGCCCGGATAAAATGGGGAGGGTTGCGTTAGGAAGGGCATCCAGCTTAAAACGTGCATCATAAATAATATGCGGACCCTCCGCTTGTGGGGACCCCTAATTGGAGAAGCCGGCAGAAATTTTTCTGTATATCCCCATAAGTAAAGCTCTTATTTTTCAGGTTTCTACTTGGAACAGTCAAAGGTGTTGTACTAAGACACAGTACACAGACACAGCTGAGAAAGCGTTAAATGAGAAGAATTTATTGGAATATTTGTTCAGGTTGATGGTTGTTGTTTGGATTTTAAGATTATTTTGCTGTAGTGAAGGTTCGCTTTGGGGTCATCTTAGAATCCTACTGAAGCACTATTAATGGCGTAATTCATTGGTGCTTAACCATCATTCTTTGACCTCTACACAGTCTATGGGGTACTGCAGGGGATCCTCTAATTAGTATTGAATCTCAAATAATTTATTTTTGTTACAAAAGAAATAAACATGGGATTAAAAAAAGGAAGAAAAAATACAAATTGAAATTTAAAGCTGATGTTCATGTAAATGTTTAATTGCCCACCTGATAGTAAAATGAAAATGAAAGTGCAAAAGGCAGCTGTGAAGAACTTAAATTGTGATTTTTTTTTTTTTAATTGCAAAATCTAATCAAGATCATTTTGAATGATTGTTTCATGATAACAACAGTGTGGGGGGAAAAAATGTTCCCGGTTTGTATTATGTACTCTCTTTGTGACGTTTGCTCGAACAGGTGACCCTCCAGCAGATATGTGCTAATGTTAATAAAGTGAAGAGCGGTGGTCAGCAGGCGTACCTGGACTCCCGGAGGAAAACCGCAGCGGTTGGGAAAAGCAGTGCAGGTACAAAGCAAAGCACAATCATCTTTGAGTGTTCCAGGATGTGTGTGGAATTTCTCACCTTCTTTCTATGTCCTGCAGAGCCTCCAGCTCCCGTCCTTCAAAACGATCGGCGCTTGGAGGTCCAGCGTCTCCGAAGCTCTATTGAGGAGTCACACAGGAAGCAGCCACACATTCCGTCTTACCAACAGATTAACTGTGTGGACAGCATCATCAGGTAAGACAGATCATTTCGCTCAGCAGATACAATCACAGGGAGACATGTCGGTGAAGATTTTCTGTCATCCAGGTGCAGTTATTTGGAAGTTGAGTTGCATCACTTTCTATCTGGTTGGATTCTAACTTTCACTATGCAGTCATCATCTGTGGGAAGTTGGCTAGATTATACTAAATTGTATGCTCCAGGGTCAAAGGTCCTTCCCTTCCTGGATAGCTTTGTTAAGGAAAACAGGGGAGTACATACTTTTGAGGACATACAAGACTGATGGTTTGAGAGAGTAGTGAAGGAGGACTTTTCTAACACAGAGGCTGAGGTCTAAAGTTTGACTGATTGAACTTTGTTTTTTTTTTGGTAATTGACCGGCATCGGTAGATTGTGGTGCAGCAAATCATCTCAAAGAGTGATTCATTAAATATGCACTGGAGCCAGACATCGCAAAGTCTTCAGGTAAGGTGTGGGAAACAGATGTGAGTAGTCCACATCGTGTAGCACTGCGGTCAGTGTCATTTGTTCTTTTATCACATGATCCCTATAGATTCTATAGAAGTCATTTATTCTTTTGTCACATGACTTCCATAGATTCTACACAATGCCATAGGTCAGGGTTTTTTTGGTCCGTATCTTGACAGTTTTGTTACAATAATTCTAGGAATCACGGAATTCTAGGAACTAACAACACAGACCAGAAGATATGAGCGCTGTAGTTTCTCATTCTTTTTATCGTCATTTATCCATAGCTGCATTGCCAGGTTTTCATTACTGGATCTGTATTCAAAGTACATTTTGGGGGAAAATCTATCATTTCATTTTGTTTCTCATTGAAGGAAAAGATTTGTTTTGATTAAAAAATGTATTAATTAATTTAAAAAGTTACTAATATAATCTGGCACGGTGGCGTAGTGGTTAGCACATTCGCCTCACACCGCCAGGATCCGGGTTCGATTCCCGTCTCGGTCATGTGTGTGTGGAGTTTGCATGTTCTCCCCGTGCCTCAAGGAGGTTTTTCTCCGGGTTGTCCGGTTTCCTCCCGGTCCAAAAACATGCACGGTAGGTTGATTGGCACCTTGGAGAATTTTCCCTAGTGTATGAATGTGTGCGTGAATGTGTGTGTGTGCCCTGCGATGGGTTGGCATTCCATCCAGGGTGTATCCTGCCTTAATGCCCATAGACACCTGAGATAGGCACAGACTCCCCGTGACCCGAGTGAAGATCGGATAAAGCGGTAGAAGATGAATGAATGAATGAATGAACTAATATAATCTGATCTTCGCCTCACGATTAGACACACCAAAGCGTCCTGCTCTTCTTCCAGCAGGTGGCAGTAGTCTGTATTCGACATCCAAACAGGGAAAACAGAAGTGCTACAACTGTAAATATAAGAAGCAAACAGCGTTCACACTTAAGCTGATTATTACTAACAAATTTGCGTTGCTTTTTTTAAACGTGTCTGTAAATTTGAGCGTACAATTTGTGGAATCCAGCCAACTTCTCAAGCAACTTCTTAAGTCTGAGGCGAAGTGAAACGTTTCAATCGGACCAGATTACAGATATAAGAAGACATGATGATGATCGGAACAAGCTTGTTTTGTGGCGGTTCCTATTTAAAATAAATATCATTTGTCCTGTGACCGTATCTCCTTCGCTTCCTACAGGTACTTGGAGAGCTGTAGTGGCCCTGCCCTGAAGAGGAAAAGCAAATCCTTGTATGCTACCTCCTCATCATCTACTACATCTGAGGAAGACAAAACCCCAGTGGCCCCAGTGCGGGACAGAAGTAATGTTGCTGGTAAAAAGCTATACATTTAACACAATGAAGTACTTGTCTTTTTTGGGGGAGGAAATCACGCCCCCTTGTGGCTAATTAATCCTTCTTTTCATAGAGGTAACCATGGAGGCAAGTACTGGTCTGGAGAACCAGGTGTCCGTAGGATCTGCGGTGACCGTAGCTCACACAACAGCAGCTGTCGTTGGGGCTCCACTAACTGACATCACACTGTCCACGAAAGCTATGAGCGTGGTGTCGGTGACCAGCCAGTGCAGCTATAGCAGCACCATCGTTCATGTTCCTCAGCCTGAATCTGGTTAGTAGTCGCAAAAGAATCGCATACGGTTTCCTAAACCCATACAGAGCTGTTCATGTCTGTGTTTTTATTGCAGAAGTGACCGCTCTAGAGGACACGCCGATGGGAAGCGAACCGGCCGACCTAACTCCTGCGCCATCACGACCGACCCCTGGTTCCTCCACCGCTGCACAGGAGGAGCTCCAAGTAGTAGGTCTGACCAAGGAGGTTCTGTCTGCGCACACACAGAAAGAGGAGCAGGAGTATGTGGATCGCTTCAGGCATCGAATCCTGGAAAGCCCATATAGCTCTTATCTCCAACAGGACAACAGCAGCATGGCGCACTCCAATCACAGAGGTGTGTTTGGATCGATTTGAATATAACTACAGATTGTACATCAGATTTTTTTGTTGGGTTTTAGTTGAATCTAAATCATGATGAAAAATGTTTTCAAGTGTATAAAATTGATTAGTAATAACAACGACCAATCCCAAGCCTGCCCAAGGGAATTTTGGATTCAGTCGGGGAGTGGTGGTTCTCCAGGCAGTTGGGGTTCAGTCTAGGCCAGTTGCAGTTTAGTCCAGGGCAGATGTGGTTCACAGATTAAGACTCTGTGGTACTGAACATAAGGTTTAATGTTTAAGCCCCAGCACTACCAATCATCCGCAGTTGGGTCCTTGAGAAAGGACCTTAATTCTATCTGCTCCAATGGTGCTGTACCATGTTTGACTCTGCTCTCTGACCCTAGCTTTCTGACAAGCTGGAATTTGTGAAAACCTATCTTGTTAACTGAGTCTCGGGGTAACCAACTGGAATGTCTGAGGTTCAAGCCTCACTATAGCCAAGCGGCCACTCTTGGGCCCTTAGCCCTCTGACTCTCTTATGTGGGAAGAAAATAATTTAATATTTCTATAAGGTGCATGTGACAAATAAAGGTTCTTGTTTTCTCATAGGTGACAATACCATGAGGCCCCTGAGTACTGGAGACTGGAACAGATCCCATTCAGGCAAGCCAAGACACAAGCGTGCAAAGCCGCAGGTGTCGTCTGACAGCGACGGCTCACGACCTGGACACTTCCTCCCAATTAACTCATCTGCTCCAAATAACTCATCCTCCGAATCATTCCAACCCAAACCCAGCTATTTTTCACCCATGCTGATGCCCGTTCAGCCTCCTTACTACCCCATGCCCTCTCAGCCCGGTCCAATGCAGTCACATGATGTCCCTATGGTGGTGCAGCCCGAACAAACGCAGTCTCTCATGCAGGTTACAAATCCTTTTTTATCCCCTGTCATGGCTGTCATCATGCCCTACCCTGCCCTCTACCCCCAGACAGCAAGCATGCCAAGTGTACCTGCTCAGTCTGGGTTAGTGCCTCCTCCTTTTGCCCATCCTTCCTTCATGTCCATGGTGGGAAATCCACCTGCTCCGACTGTCCCTTGCTCAGTGCCCTCAGCCTCTGGAGTGTTGCTGTCTTCACCAATCTCGTCCCCGTGGCCAGAAGAGGATGTGGATGGTGCTCAGCCCACAGCTCTGTTCTCCAGCTCCAGGTCTAGCAGTCCACTACAGCTCAACCTCCTGCAGGAGGAACTGCCCAATCCGAACGCCCCGCAGAGCAATGCGGGCCGGGCAGAGAGCCTGGACGAACAGCTCACTAAGGTATATATCTGGAAAAAAAAACACACCTTGCCAATCATGACTGCGTTTGGAAACCCTTTTTTAATGAAAAGTTTGGACACTATACTCTCCATTATGATCTTCCAGGAGGACACTCCCAGCGATTCTGGTAATCAAGATGCTCAGTCGACATCCAGTGTGATGATGGACCTTCTTCTGCACGAGGATGCTCGCTCCGGAACCGGCTCTAATGCCTCTGGTAGCGGGTCTGGAGAATCCGGTGGTTCACTGGGGTCGGGTTCAGGTCTGGGATTCAACGGGACATCCACCAGTCACACAGGTACATAATATAGGGTTAGAGATGTTATTTATTAATACAATTTATAGTTAAAAGAAAATATTTATCAAATATCTGGTCAAAGGAGATGATGTTGGACTGCAACCTTTATTTTTAGGGGTGTATGAAAATATTGATGTATGTGTGTATCATGATATTTTGTTTGCGATACTGTATTGATGCTAAAAAATGAAATATCGCTATTTATTGTCCAAGGCAGTTTTGTTTTGAGTTTATATCCCAACATCGGAACATAACGTGTCGCAACACTGTGTCGTGATGCGTATCCTAACATCCTAACGAATGTTGGATAAAGGGGTTATGGCTTTGGGTCAAACTCTGAATTCCATCTCCTCATTTGATTCCAGCTTCATGTTTTGCTTGTTTTTCCCCCGTCCTTCCTCCACCAGGAAGCAGCAGCAACAGCAGCAAGTACTTCGCCAGCAATGACTCTTCAGACACGTCCCGCAAGGCCAGGAAGAGCCAGGATGCACCAGATCACTTCAGCAAGCGCGTGGAAGATTCGCTGTGGACCATGATCCAGCACACACCAGAACCGGTCATGATGACCTATCAGATCCATCCCAGGTACCCAAGGCCAGGATGGACCGTAGGGTGTGTCTCCGCCAGTTGGAGCACCTTGTTAAAGCTGTGAGGATGTAAGAGGAACGTTACTGTCTGGGTGATCTCTGTCCACAGGGAAAAAGAGTTTAGCGCGACCAGTCACACTCGCCGAGGTAGTTCTCTCCAAGGTAGTTGTCTCATTGCACTGTCCACCCTGTTTCCCCTCCCTGAGGTAGGTGAATCCAGGTGATGGTTTACAATGAGACGGTTGGCTGAGGTGACTCAACACACGTAGCACAGATTGTGGATGGAGAAGTAGAATGACCATGGCTGGAGCTCACTGCATTGGAAATCGAATCTCATTAGTTATACAGACAAGAACCGTGTTTCTCTCTCGGTGTGTGCGCGCGCGCGTGTGTGTGTGTGTGTGTGTGTGTGTGTGTCTGTGTGACCATGAGTTTTATTTTTTTGCGTCTACACCTGTGTACAGGGACCAGGCACAGGTTCTAAAGGAGGACCGGCAGAAGCTGCTGCTCCTGCAGCCGTTGCAGCCGTGGTTCACTCAGGAGCAGAAGGAGGAATTGGCTGAGGTACATTCCTGGATCCACCATCACACTGTACCTGAGGAGATAAACACGCAAGTAAGCAGCTCTTTAAATGTGTACAAATGTAGGGTTCTAAAATTCCGGAATTTTCGGCACTGGAAATTTTCTATGGGAAGTAACAGGAATGAATGGGGGAAATGAACTGTAATTAATTTAAATTAACAGGAATTAATGGGAATAAACTGAAATTAATGTGAATTATCTGTGAATCAATAAAAAAATTGCATGTTACCCTATAGCTTATCATCAAACGAGCGCGCACACAACGCTTTCTCCAGGCGACTGAGGCCACACCCCGTACAAGCCTTGTGCATTTTCCCATAATCATTTTGGGCATCAAAAAAAGTCCTGTCTTGCTAAATATTTGTGTAAATTATGTAATTATTACATTCTAAAATGTCCTTCTGCTGCAAGTTGTAGTACAAGAAAATTATTCTAACAATTAAATCAAAAGTCCAAATGTATTTCTTTTTATCTTTGTTAGCTTGCATGTCAGCTTATGACCAAACTAATTTTCATATTTATACTTGTATATGATATAATTTATACAAAAGATAATCAATTCTAAAGTCTAATAAAGAAAATCTAATAAATTCCTGGTATGTTTCCAAGTTCCCCAGGTGAAGTTCCCATTGAAAGTTTACCTTAATTTTGTGCCTCTTTGCAATTTTTTTCTCCCTATACTTACGAGATTCTAGAAAGGAAGTGTGTGTGTGTGTGTGTGTGTGTGTGTGTGCGTGTGCGTGCGCAAGCACACAGCAATACCTCTGTTAGTTCTGGTGAAAGGATATTGATACAGAACAAATACAGTGTTTATGTGTGTGTTTCAGGGATGTGTGAGCTGTAACACTATTGCACTGAAAGGAAGTGCCACGGCGGCTCGTTCCCCCCGTCTGCCCGCTCCGGACAGCTCGACCAATCAGGATTGCTCTGTGGAAGATGTCTGTCCAACCTCAGACACCTGAGGTCACTTCCCTTCTTGCATTTTTAAACCCCGCCCCCTCTTCACAAATCCGGATAATTGCTATGCCTCACCCGATCACGTCTACACGCTCAGCGAGCACGTCAGGTCGTCAGTAAAAGGACGTGAGGTAACCTGACGCGATGACCTGGTCTCATCAATATGGGATCAATGCTCAAATCCGTGTGAGACTGAGGTTCTTGTGGTCTAGGTTCTGGAACCACACAGCTGTCAACAAAACTGTTGTTTATATCAGTATTGAATTCTTCGTATTTTTCTACCGTTACAGCTCTGGATTCACTGTGTTTTATATGACTTTATGTGACTCTCAGAGCCTGACGCGCATTGACCCTGCCGTGACGATTTGTTCTCAACGAACAAACAGAAGCACCTTGTCACTCAAAATCCAATTGCACTGTTTATCCATGCTTTAAGACGTGATCCTTTTTCTGTCCTTTTGCCTGGTGTCTGTTCTAATCCACACTACGTACGCAACGTTTCGCACGTAAAAACACACCCTCGTGCACGTGTACATACACTTTCTTGTTAATGGGAGAATTTATGCGAATCTTAAGTTTCTTATGGAAGCTCATTTCTGCCATCGAATCATTTTTTTTTTGTTATTGGGACTTTTTATCTCACAGTTATATCTCGCAGATTGTGAGATAAAAATGTGCAATAACCTTTTCAAATTTCCTATCCAGTGGCTTCCGTAGTGTCTTGACTCGTTTACTTTCGCACAGCTTTTTTTTTTTTTCTTTTTAATCCTAGATAAAAAATTTGCAGATTCACATTTAAAACCCATTATTGGTAACAAGAAATTGTAATCAGTGCTATCTCTCCCTTTAGATTCACTCAGACTGGGAAATTAAATGAGCACTATATATCTATATATATATATATATATATATATATATATATATATATATATATATATATATATATATATATATATATATATATTATTAGATTATTTTTAAAAAATGTTTTTCGTTTCTCATCAATATTCCTCAGGTTCTCGTTCATCCAGCATTTTCGATATCATTCAGTCTTTCTATAAAAGTTAGGAAGAGTTTACCGCCATTTTGTTTCTGTAACGTGTTTCCCCATCTATCTATTAAACTTTTATCATGAGTAAGGAGACGACACGTGACCCACGTGCGATTTGAATCACGAATCGTGTTTAATTGAATCTTTTGCATCCGATCCATGAAACTTTGAAGTCGCATCATTACCATCGTGATCCTTTAACGCCAAGATAGAAGTTGGTGGCTTTTATATTATTTATTAAAATAATACCAAAAAAAAGGTTCCTGCTCTGTCTGCTCAGATAAGATGTTCCCTGCTGATTTTATGTCCGTGTTCGTGTGATCGGAATCGTATCGTTTATTAGATGTGTTCCTCGTGTTGAAGAGCGTCCTTTGCTGTTTGTGTAACGCCGGAAGGGGCGGGGCGTTAAGGCAGGTCAGAAGCACAAAATATTTTTTTTTTAATATCTTGTGGAGAGAAAAAAAAAAACAGTGTATTTTGTACAGTTTTTTTGATCAGTGTACATAATGTGCTTATGTATTTTGCATAAGCATGGAAAAAGTTTTTTTTTTTGTCTTTAATTCAGGGAAGAATTGTGTGACACCTTGAATGAACCATAAAATAAAGACTACAATGAATCCAAAAACACTTCCTCCAATCGACTTCACTTCTAGATTACAAAGAAAGAAATGCAGTAGACGAACAAGTTTTGAAACATAGATTTATTTAGATTGTTATACACATTATTTACTCTATTTACACCTGTGCCAAAGGTACAAAATCAAGTCCAATCTGATCTAATAATACTCTACTTGTACACATCATTGTAAAAGATTAAGTCCTTGGAAAAGCATGTGACAGCCTGTAAGCATGCATTTGCTCTGTGTGTGTGTGTGTGTGTGTGTGTGTGTGTGTGTGTGTGTGTGTGAGAGAGAGAGAGAGAGAGAGAGAGACGGGGTGTCTTTGCCGGTTTGTTTTAGACGCAGTACTTCCAGAAGCACTCTGAGTTTCCCCCACGCTTCCGGTACTGTTTCCTGCCACCCAGGAAACGGCTGAGTGGGTTCAACCAGGGCTTTTCTAGCAGTGCCTGCACGAGAGGACAAGTTCAGAAATGTGTAAAGTAAGGTGTGTGTGTGTGTTTAATATAACACTTTGTACACTTTGTAAATTCCTGTCAAAATCAGATTTTAAAATTCTACGTACCTCTTTCACCACTTGGCCCGGAACAAAGCTGGCTGTTTTGATAGCTACCAACAAAAACAAATGATGATAGAATGATCGCTATTGAAAGATGACTGTAGTCAATACACACGCACGCACAAAATGGAAGTAATCATTTCTTTTGTGAAAATTAATAGTTTTAACTTTACATGAAGAAACATCAGATAGGGGGCGCGGTTGTGTTTATTATTATTATTATTATTATTATTATTATTATTTTCTTTTGCGCAAGTTCTAAGAGGCCATGTATTAATTATACATTTTAATCCTTGTGATCACAACTTAATTTATTTCGTTAAAAAAAACTGTATTTGCACAAAATACAAAATGTTGTTTTCTCGTTATCACCGTTATGTTCTTGTCCGCGTGATCATGTGTATGCAGCGCAAGAGCATGTTCTAGAAGCATCACCTATAATAACCGTACCGACCATATGTAAAATATAATATATAAACATATTTCTACATTTGTTTTGTAAAGAAATATTACAGCAAACATTGACTCATTTTGACAGGCATCAGGTCACAATGCGATCATGTTTTATGTGCACTCGAGCTCTCTCTCCTGTATACAAGACAGATTGAGAGCAATAGATGTATATTTTGCATAAACCATACAATTGCGACTTACCTTCTCTGCTGTTGTCTCCTGTAAGGAAGGAAGGAAAGCCGATTCCTGCTGACCCCTGGGACAGAAACGTCCCCTCTGAGAAAGACATGTCGTCAGGGTTCATCACCTGCTCCTCTTCTGATACTGAGATATCCAGTTATATAATTAGGAACAATGTGAAACCTCTTTAGCTTTGTGTGTGTGTGTTTGTGAGAGAGAGAGAGAGAGAGAGACTCACCTGGTCCCGTGTAGGACATACCGGTCAGCTGTGTAATGGGGTGTGTGAGAAGAGGCTGCAGAGCTGCGAGGAGCAGAGCGCAGGACAGGACGGCTTTACACAACATGTCTTCAGCTGATGATACACACACTGTGGATTTTCTCCGTTAATGAACTCCAGACCTTATTTATACACACTCTATGAGGTGTCAGATCACCTGTCCATCTTTACCATCACCTCTCCCTCCCTCCCTCCCTCCCTCTATCCATCCTTTTTTTTTTTTTTATTGTCGTGTGTCACCGGCTTGATCCCGGGCCACACTGTAAATCCCGAGTGAATAGAGTAATAAAAGCAAGGCGCACGCGTCAGGACCGGGCCGCCGAGTGTCAGGCCCCGGTCGTAAATCCGCCGAGCTCAGGTGCAAATGCATGCGCCGTGTATCCGGCCTGGGAAGGGTTGTGGCTCGGCATTTTGCCCACGTAATTAATTTCCTTAAGAGGCAGGGGCGCTTTATTAGGCGGGATGTCGGCAGCACTTGATCAGGCCAATGCCGCTGAAACGTCTGACGCCTCAGAAGGTCAGATGTTTTATATTGTTAACGAGAATGAAGGCGCTTGCGTGAGAGATCCATCTGTGGCCCTGTTCCTTCATCGTGTCACTGCGTGACGTCGAATTTCCACCTACCCAGTTTGAGTGACATCTCTGTTCATCCACGGGCCGCTTTGGAGCTCAAGTACTGCTCACAAGTAATAAGAGAATTTGTGTCGGGTTAAAAACGTGTGCTACACAGGTTGTTTTTTTGGGGTTTAAAATACCTTCCTACCAGGGTTTTTTTTTTTTTAGATAAATTACGATTACAACCTTTATAATATCAGAAAGAAACTTATTTTATACACCAATCTGCTATAACATTATGACCACCTGCCTAATATGGCGTTGGTCCCTTTTTCCTGACGAACCGCGCATTAACATCATTAACAACTTAAACAGTTTGATATTCAGGAGTACGTATGTTGGATACACCGGGACACACCCCACAAGGTCTTTAGTTTTGGAGATGCTCGGACCCAGTCGTCTAGACATCACAATGTGTCGGACAAACCCTTACTCTGGCTCGTTTTTCCTGTTTCTAACATATCAACTTCAATCCGCCCCCAAACTAACAAGTGCCATGATCAGTGTTATTCACTTCACCGCTCATACTGTTATAATGTCAATGTTATTCCTCACCGATGTGATACTACAAATAATATCAACATGCAATCTTTATTTTGTATGTCGCTTTTAAAATAGAGAGAGTAAAAATTAAATAACCATAAAAAATCTAATCACCTGAAAGCTGTTTTATAATATAGGTTTGCAGAGCAGATTTACAAACCTTATGTTTGTCTGAGAGGGGGCACTGTGGCATAGTGGGTTTTCCCCCGGCCCAAAAACTTGGAAAATTGGCCCTAGTGTATGAATGTGTGTGTGGGTTGTGATGGGTTGGCATTCCATCGAGGGTGTATCCTGCCTTAATGCACGTAG
>JACRUU010000013.1:10902478-10994978 GCA_030449085.1 Kryptopterus vitreolus | reverse complement strand
TCCTGTTATGGCTGAGATAGATTTAGTGTGTGTTTGTGTGTGTGTGTGTGTGTATATGTGTGTGAGAGAGACAGATCATTTACTGATCCGGCACACACTGATTTGCGCCTGGCTTTTCCCCCCTGGCAGTGTGCGAGTGTTTCTCAGTGCTGGAAGACGGAGCACTGGCCCACTGCCTTCAGGAGCAGGAAAGTGAGTAAACACACACTTCATCACATCACCAGTATAAAAGCATATCAGCGTTTCTCCTAACCCACCCACATTTTTAGTCGAGCGGTTCTACAGCTCCAACGTACAGAAGAACCAGGCAGAGCAGAATGATGTGCGCTTGGCACGGAGGCTACAGGATGAGGAGGAGGAGAGGGTCCGACTCGCGCACCAGTACCAACAGCTGTAAGTGTGTGTGTGTGTGTGTGTGAGACTGAGAATTTTTACTCGGAGGGATTTAAAAATAAGAAATCAACCAAAATTTAATGGAGCACATTTGAAGCCACTAAACCTTCCAGAACTAACAATTTGTAGTACACCGGATATGAAGAATAGGTGGCCAAAAGTATCGGGACACCTGCCTTTTCCATGTGTATGTGAATCTGCCCCAAACTGTTGGGGACACACAGTTGTGTAGGACATCTTTGGATGCTTTAGCTTGAAATTAATCTTGGAGGCCAAAACCTCATCGAGCATGATAATGCCACTGTGCAAAAAATCCAGCTCAGTGAAGGTTTAATTAATTTAATCACAACAATTGTAATAATGATAATCTTTATTTGAAAAAAAGAAGAATAAAATAAGAATAATGATGACAATAATAATAAAAATGATAATATAGTCCATATAGTGCATGTTTATATATGAATATACGTTAAAAAAAAAATTCTGAATTTAATCTAAAAAAAATATGTATGTAATATTGCTTGCCATCCTACTTTCTGAACGGTCTTGCAATATCTTCTCAGAGAAGATAGTTGGCTCAGTAACAAACAATATTTATATTAAATTATTGATCTGCTCTTTAAAGCTATTTTAAGGCATTAAGGCATTGATTTTTGACATTTTTCATTGGTCCTTCAAAGCCACACATCAAACCAAGATTATAAGATCGTGCAGTAACATAATGGAGTTTAATGTCTTGTAAATGGTCATTTTTTTTAGGGAGGGGTGACTTTGGAGGGGACTCTGAAAAGGACGTCTGTGTGAGGACGCTAAAATTACTGACCGCACCTTTAACTAAACCTTCTTCCTGATTTGCCGATTACTATCGCGGCATTATTAGAAGGATTTCCGCCGAACTGTGAATGAACTGGCTTGTTATTTCCGTCTGTGCGGCTCATCTTTAGGGAGAAGCAGGACTGCGAATACGCGAGGGGGATTCAGGAAGAGCTGCGGCAATGCGACGAAGAAGTTCAGAGGAGGGAGGAGGAAGACGAGGTACTGTTTTACAAAAATCTCATGCATCACTCACTGTACCTTAGTGATGGGGTGTTTGTGAACAGCCTTTAATGAATGAATAAAAAAAAAAATCAATGAACAGTGTCACTAAAATGATCCGATCTTCTCGTCATTAATGTAGGCAGTCTCTCACTTCTAAGTTCATTACAGAGCACTCAGAAAGAGTGGGCACTTGTTCCAGATGGTGAAGAGATTGTGGGGAACGGGAAAGGAAAATAGGGCCGAGAGAATGAGGCCCCTGTTTTTCATTCTCAGCAGAACACTTCGTGATAGGAGCTTCAAGTGCTCCTTATTTCGCTGTTCCTTTAGACAGTCGTCTTCTAAAACTTGAACTCCAGCTTGAAGAGGTTCTGCTGGCACCCTGCAGCCTCGTAACCGTCTCCATAACAACGCCGGGGGGTTTATTTTCGGCACCGTAGGCACATGAATTGAGTTTTGAAATGTAATCTGGGGAAGGTGGAGCTCCGTGGTTAAGATTCTGGTCTTCTGTTTTGTAAATACGATAATCTGGATAATCACAAATGACATACGACTAAAATGGATTTTTTTTGTTATTCGAAATGATTCAAATTTGTATGTTTTTCACTTTACTCATCACAATGCTGGATGGAGCTGTGAAGGGGGGGCCTCTGGAACACTGTATGGCATTCATCCTGCTTATTTCCTCTTCTACAGGCTCAAATTTGAAATGGTATCAATCATTTTAGCGCTTTACACAACCCTAATGTATTTGCGAATGAGCTGTATTATTATTAGCCTTATCACTGAAGTACAAATGTATCACTTGGACTCCAGACATATGTGGCCTGATTGAGTTGATTTGAGGATGCAGGATTTTCTAAAGACGATTAAAGCCTCTGTTTATAGAAACAGTGCATCTTGTAAAGAGTGTATAATCGTTGCCATCTTTGCCTCGGTCCCGGGCGGTTATTTATGACCATACAAGAGAACGCTGCTATTCCAAGTTAAGTGGCTTTATTGTAGTGCAGCAGTACAACGAACAGTACAGCGATTAGAGTTGCGAAATGACGTAAACTTTCATACACACCTCCTTCGTATTCTCAACTTTAATAAACGCTTCAAGAATTAAAATTTCATGCACACTCTCCCGCGTACCTGTACACAATTGTGCACGCTTGTTGATGTTCCAAGTTAGAAACTTATCAGGAATTTTTGGGGAATTTACAGGAATTAAAGAGAATTCATTAGAAATGTAGAGAACCTTTACATGAAACTGTTTCATATACAAACAGTTACTTGCAATTTAGGGCTGTTTCTATAGATTATATTGCGGCGATTATTCCATTGATTAATTATTAAAAAGCAGGACTAAATAAGAAAGAGAAAGAGACCGGTATCTTAAAATGAACAAGTAATTTGTTTTTCTTCTTAGAAAACAAAATGTGTATTTCATTGCTGAAATTGTGTACAAGTGTAAGTCCCATTTAATGCATTATATGTGCCATATTGCATTAAAATGCAAATACAATTGTGTTGTATTTTGCACAGATTTGAGGAAATCTCCTCTGAGATCTCGTTCACACTCAGTAATGAACATTGTGGAATTGCAGTCGTTGCACTCGTTACAGTGTTGTCTACAGGACGAGTCAAGCTTTACAGAAAAAGAAAATAAATTGGCCTCGGGTTCATTGTGCTGTTTAGGTTTAAACACAGGACTAAAGATTGTCCTGTATGGCCATGACAACTATTTACACAAGAAGTCGCTGTGGTCGTTAACAAAGAGAGGCCTTGTTGTAAGTGTGTGTAGAAGTAAGTCCTGAAAGAAAAGGCTTTTCAAAGACTCTTTTCATTACACGCATGTTTCAGCACCGAGCACCTGGCTCATTACAACATATGAAGTGTGTGTGTGTGTGTGTGTGTGTGTGTGTGTGTGTGTGTGTGTGTGTGTGTTGGGTGGGTCATCAGGGGGCAGGGGACTGTTGTGGCCCCTGCAATCCCTGTAACTGGCTGTATGCAATAGAATTTTCCCACATCGTGGGAGCGCTTTGCTAGACGATGTGAAATATCTCACCATGGTGCTGATGAGCAGTGCACTAAAGATAACTGTTGCAAAAGTTTGTGCTGTGATTTTGTCATGGGGTGTGTATATGTATAATACACATTATATTGGATTTCGCTTGGATAAAAGTTCAGATGTGAGTTAACACACAAGCAGCTTGAGGTCAGTTTGAACCATTGTTCTAAATGAATGCATTGCTTTTAAACACATGTAACAATGGCAACATCCAGTTCACGTTCCATCCAGAGTGAGCTATTGTAAACATTTCCTTATTACTTTACTTTAACCATATGCAGATTTCAGGTGACTGCTTGAACTCTTCATGATCCATTTTAATGCTTAAGCTGTTTTCATATTTTCATGGTCTATATCAGGGGTCACCAACGTGGTGCCCGTGGGCACCAGGTAGCCCCCAAGGAGCACATGAGTAGCTCTCAGGCTTGCTATAAAAAGTGCACAACTCATCAGTGAGATGCGTCTATAATGTAAAATGTAGTTAATTCGTTGTTGATAGTCACTGTCAAAAATCACAAGTGTATTCACATAGATAAACGAGTATCATTAATAATAATAATAATAATAATAATAATAATAATAATATATAACTAAAGGTAAATTTGTTATTTCAGAGGAGTATTTCAAACTGGTAGCCCTTTATATGACTCGGTGTCCATGTAGTAGCTCTCAGTTACAAAAAGGTTGGTGATCCCTGGTCTATATATTATAGTGGTTATTTTTAGAATCAAATCCTTAAATGAGTGTGTTTGATTAATGCTTTCTGACATCATTCAAATTAAACATGTTTGGGTTTAACTAAGTTCAAATCGGATCCTACTCATGAGCTGTTCAGCGTCGAATTAGGCGCTGACTGCTCCCTGGAAAACATCTGTCATACAAACTGAACAAGAAAATATTTACCTTGTGGAAAGTCTGAGAAGTGAGAGAGAGTGTTTTGGGCAGAGTGTGTCAAACTGTCAGGACATGCCATAAAAATGGCCAAATAAACAGCAGAAGGCTTGAAATGTGGAGGTGAGAAAAATAATTAGATCTTATTTCTAAACAATTGTATAACAACAAAGAAGGGTGTAAGAATAAAAAATGAGTGTGATTCAATTAAATTACTTTTGCACGCAATTGTATATATTTTAATTAATTTGAATTAAAAACTAAAATAACCCTTTATTATTTAATACAAATCCATTTTAATTTTGTTTACAAAAAAAACTAGTAATTTAGCGCCCCCTACAGCCTATGTGGCGAAATGAACTAGTCCGCCATTTTTAAATAACCCTGTTCGTGAAATTGTTTATCCAAACATTCATGTGAAATTCGTTGTCATTCCAAAGATGTTCACTAGTTGGAGATTTCGTCTTCATCCCAGAGCAGATTAATAGGATTTAGGAGCGGTCATTCCGTGAGTGATAACACTCCACACAACTGTTTGCTCTCTAAATAACTCTTATAGAGTTTGGATGTATTCATCTCTCCGGCTCATTACCTTGTGGTATTTTGAAGGCAGTTCCAGTGAGCCGAAGTCCAGATGGAATTACATGGTGTTGCATTATGGAATATGAACCATGTTAGTTGACTTTATGGAATAAGTTTCGAACCTGCCCTGTTCAAAACACCAAACACTTCAGCTTTCGCCTCCATGTGTGTCAGTGTAGGTGTCTCTAACAAGAGAACATCTTTCCCACCGTCCAATTCTTGTTTTTGCTTTTTTATGTAGTTGCATAGAAACAAAAAAGTATAAATCCATCTGATACAAACCATAAACAAAAATTGGTGTTTACAAATATACATCTGCCTTGGTGACTAAGACTGATAAAGGTGTGTCACCCTCTGCTGGTGCAAAATCCTTATTGCATTCAATACAAATGATATTTTTTTTCATTCATTCATTCATTCATTCATTCATCTTCTACCGCTTTATCCGATCTTCCTTCGGGTCACGGGGAGTCTGTGCCTATCTCAGGCGTCTATGGGCATTAAGGCAGGATACACCCTGGATGGAATGCCAACCCATCGCAGGACACACACACACACATTCACACACATTCATACACTAGGGGCAATTTTCCAAGGGGCCAATCAACCTACCGTGCATGTTTTTGGACTAGGAGGAAACCGGAGAACCCGGAGGAAAAAACCCCTGAGGCACGGGGAGAACATGCAAACTCCACACACACATGGCCGAGACGGGAATTCGAACCAGGACCCTGGCGGTGTGAGGCGAATGTGCTAACCACTAAGCCACCGTGCCCCTTCAAATGATATTTTATTAAATGAAATTATCAATAAAAATGATATTAAAAAAAGAAATTAATAAAAAAAAATATACTAAAAACTATAAAAAATTATACTTATGTTGTGATATAATGTGTAATAGATATTATGTATAATATGTATTTGGTGAATTAAAAGTGAAATAAAAAATATTAATTAAAAACACTTAAAAGACATATAATTGGATAATTGTATTTTAAAATAATTTGTTCATATTATTATAATAATTCGTGTGTGCGGAAGAAAATAGTTCAGCTTTCACTGTATTAAAGGTGGCCTGTTTATCTCAGCACGCGATAATACAGAGTTCCCATGATGTCACCGTGAACCCAAAACACACACACAGATATATACATAAGAATAGCACTCGCCTTCAGACTCTAAACCTTAACAATTGTGTGTGTGTGTGTGTGTGTGTGTGTGTGTGTGTGTGTGTGTGTGTGTGGGGGGGTGGGGGGGGGGGGAGTTCCTACTTAGTTGTACTTTTCCTTTCTCAGTGTGATGTATATGGAAATTACAGAGCCCGCCCTCGCAGCCTCTGATGAGTACTGAAGTGGAGATGCTGCGGTTTACAGATGCATTTATTTCTGTCGGACATGAAGGATTATAATCTGTGTTATAATCACACACACTTCCATCTCCTACTTTTTATCTTTTTTTTTTCTTGCATGTTAAATTCTGATTGGCCAGAAAAGCATTTAATTAATTTTCTAGATCATCAGCTCTCCACAGTCAAGCTGCAATGTGTTCCAATAGCAGAATATCAATCCCCAAGTCTAGTTCATTCATCTTCTACTGCTTTATCTGATGTTCGGGCACCAAGGCAGGACACACCCTATATGGAATGCCAACCCATCGCAGGGCACACATACAATCATATTCACACACTAGGGACAATTTTCCAAGGTGCCAATCAACCTACCATGCATGATTTTGGACCGGGGAGGATTAAACCTGGAAAAACCGGAGGCACGGGGAGAACATGCAAACTCCACACACATATATGGCAGAGACAGGAATCAAACCGCCAAACCTGGAGGTGTGAGGCGAACATACTAAACACTAAGTCACCGTACCCCTCCGGTCTAGTTCAGTAAATACTAGTAATGCTTAGAAACCATAATAAAATAAATAAGAAGTTATTGTTTCTTAATTTATAATTTACATAATTAAATAACAACAATTACAATAAACAAAAAAGTACAAAATGTCTCACTCCAACAGATCTGCCTCCCCCTCCATCATCATATAATCTCCTGCTAATGTACTTTGCGTGATCTGCATTATGTGTGTGTGTGTGTGTGTTTGTGTGTGTGATGGTAGGAAATGGCCAAGCAGCTGCAGAATGAGGAGGAATTGAAGATTAGACAAGAAAGAGTTGAAGCCGGTTGCCACGAGGACGAAGGAGCTTCGTCACTCAGCCACGGTACACAAACCTCAATTCCTCCATGCAGTGACATTCCTGTCTTTTCCTTTTGTCCCGCTATCTGCCACTCACTCTCTCTATTCCCATAACCATCTGGTCCTCCTGTCTCTTCCTTTATGTTCTCTTCTCCTCCTCTTTGCTTGTCTTTTCATTCATTCTCTGTATCTTTTCTGTTCTCCTGTCTTCCTTTCTCACTCTCTTACCTTCTTACCATGTCTTACCTTCTCCCTTTCCTGGGCTCTTCTCTCGTTCACCCTCTCAGGGTTACGGCTGTGGGAGCAGATGATGCAGGATGCTGAGCTAGCTCGGAGACTGCAGGACGAGGAGGATAAACAACTCCACTGGAGGGTAGATCTCGCGCACACACACACACACACACACCCACACACACATGTGACCCTGACCATCTGTAATTAATCAGTTCACTCTCTCCTATTATCGGCTCCAGAGCACTGACTCCAATATGGAGTTCCGAACAGCACAAGTGGCCCAAGATGAGGTGAGTAGAGGGAGGGAGGAATTGATTTGAGGAATGACCTAAACTGGATGTTGAAAATAACCAGATGGAAATACTGAATTAATAGATGATTTACAGTTGTATGGATTTAATGAACTTGGATTTACTAATCAAAAATGGAAGGATGATAAAGATGGATGCTTAAATTGATTGATAAATTCATAGAGAGGGTAAATGAATGAATAATAATAATGGATGGATGGACAAGTTAAATGAACAAATGATTAAAAGGATGGTTGGAGGGATTATTATTATGGTTCAGAATCTATTAATAATAAAAGTTGTGTGAGCTTCTAAAGCTAATCTTTTTTTGCATTTTTGTTTCTTCTTTTCAGGAACTTGCTCGCTACATGCAGCGACAAGAGAAGAAGAGCAATAGATTGTCACATGACATTCTTGCTCTGGAGAGGTCATGTGATCCAAGTGGTACAGGCAGAAAAGTAGGAATCCTCGACATAAATCTCCTGACATTCTTTATATTTATATATTATTTGTAACTGGCTTTGCTTAAACACTAAATACAACTTAATCCATGATAATCTTTACACACACACACACACACACACACACAACATTGCCAAAAGTATTGGGACACCTGACTTTTCAGCCACATGTGGATTCTCACCAAAATGTTACCACAAACTCACACACAAAATTGTGTAGGTCGTATTTGGTCGCAGCAGCATCGAATCTTCACTTTACTTAAATTGGGAAACCAAACATGCCATTGCCCATGTGCACAAAACCAGCTCTGTAAAGATCTTGCTACAGAGCCCTGACCTCAACCCTATAGTATACCTATCCTACAACAGTACCTGACTTTACTAACACTTAATCCAATGTAGGAGAACATCTTGCCAGAAGAGTGGAGCTTATTTAAACAGCAAATGGAGACTAAATGTGGAATTAGATGTTAAAAACAAACAAAAAAAAAACCACACACCAATCGTACCAAGGTGTCCACAAACCTTTGACCCTTATTGTGTGTATGACTTATTTTACTGAAATGAATGTGATATCTGTATAATTATCTAAATGACATGCATTTCTAAAAAAAATGTATGACTTAAAATGCATTGGTTAAAATACAAGACTTGGTTTATAGATTTCTGTTTTTAGGTTATAAATATATTTTCACTTGTATTAGCAGTTCATCTCTGTTTTTATTTATTTATTTATTTTATAAATGCTGCAGATGCCGAGAGTGAGGCTAAACTCTGAGGGTCTGCACTCACCTGTGGAAGAGGAACAATCCCTGGATCCAAACTCACTAATCCCTGCATGCACCACTCTGTTAGTCTCTCTTTCTCTTTCTCTTTCTCTCTCTCTCTCTCTCTCTCTCTCTTTCTCACACACACACACACACACACACACACACACACACACACACACACTCGTACACAGACAATACACACCACACTCACAGAGCTGTCATGTGTAATACTATGTGTAGCTACTATCGTAGGTTATGTGTAGTACTAAAGCATTACTATTTCCTCACAGAAATCACGGACACAAACACCCCTTCTACAACATTGCAGAAGAACTGGATCCGACCTTCACCGGGAGGAAACCGGAAAGCCAGGTCACGAGCGACTCATCACCAGGTATATTCATCATTCAAATGTCCTGGGCAAAATATTCACCGGGTCTCTTTAAAAGGGTGTATAATGTGTGCAGGAATCTTCCTGGCTCCTCGTACACCCCACAGTGTTTTCTACGACTACCTTCCAGAACCTTCCGTCTCCCGGCTGAGCAGACGCCACGGCGACAAACCTGGGCGTCACAAATCCAAAGAGAAACGGGAGAGCTGTAAGCAGCAGTGAAGCGATCAAGGTTTCTTTAGCTCAGTGCATTTTTGTTATTTAGATTTTTTACACCGTACACAGTTCAGAAAAAACACTATGGTCTATCCTCGCTTACTCTATTGCAGCTATAAACTCGATGGCAGATATAAACTTTTATATATATATATATATATATATATATATATATATATATATAGATATATATATAAATATATATATATATATATATATATATAATATATATTGTGTGGGGTGTGTGTGTATACACATACACATAGTACATTCAAAAAGTCCCTCCACAGTGGTGAACTTCATTTTTTAAAGTTGGAAAAGAAATGCTCAAATTTGTGGAAAGTTTCAAGCAGCTTTTCCAGAGACATGAATACCTCATAATACTATGCGAGATTTAATTAAAAACATATATGAGAATATGAGAGAGATTATTAATGAGAGTTTCATTAAATTAATTAATGTTTTTCCATAACCACCTTTTTTTTTTTTCAATTTTTGTGGCCACTGCTGAGGGTCTTTTTATATGCACTGTATGTATATATATATATATATATATATATATATATATATATATATATATATATATATATATATATATATATAGTATATATATATATACAGTGGCAAGAAAAAGTATGTGAACCTTTTGGAATTTCATGGTTTTCTGAATAACATTTGTCATAAAATGTTGTCTGATCTTCATCTAATTCATTGGTATTGACAAACACAATGTGTCTACAAATAATAACACCAAAAAAATCTGATCTTTCTTGTCTTTATTGAACACAATCATTCAACATTAAAATGGCAGTGGAAAAAATAAGTGAAACCTTAGAATGAATAACTGTTTGACCCCCCCTGGCAGCAATAACCTCAACCCAGGCGCTTCCTGTAGCTGTGGATCAGACCTGCACATCGCTGAGGAGGAATTTTAGCCCATTCTTCCTGGCAGAACTGCTTTAGCTCTGTCATATTCTTTGGACGTCTCATGTGTATGGCCCTCTTCAAGTCAATCCATAGCATCTCTATTGGGTTGACTTGCTCCGGTGTTTTTGGTCGTTGTCCTGTTGCATCACCCACTTTCTACACAGTTTCAGCTGATGTACAGACATTCTCACATTATCCTGAAGAATTGTCTGATATACTTGGGAATTCATCTTCCCCTCAATGATTGCAAGCTGGCCAGGCCCTGATGCAGCAAAGCAGGCCCAAATCATGATGCTTCCTCCACCATACTTTACAGTTGGGATGATGTTTTCATGACGATATGCCGTGCCCTTTCTACGCCAGATGTAGTGCTGTGTGTTTTTTCCAAATAGTTCAATCTTAGCTTCATCAGTCCACAAAACATTTTGCCAATACCGCTGTGGAGTGTCAATGTGCTCTTTTGCAAACTTAAGGCGTGCAGCAATGTTCTTTTTAGTAAGCAGCGGCTTCCTTCGCGGTGTCCTGCCGTGGATATCCTGCTTGTTCAGTGTTTTACGTATTGTAGACTCATGAACAGATATGTTAGCAAGTTTCCAATGATGCCTTCAAATCTTTGGCTGTCATTCGGGGTTGTTTCTTTACCTCATTGATGAGTGTTCGTTGTGCTCTTGGTGTCATTTTGACGGGGCGCCCACTTCTAGGTAGAGTAGCAACAGTCCCAAATTGTCTCCATTTGTAGATTGTTTGCGTAACTGTAGACTGGTGAATTTCTAAAGTCTTTGAAATAACTTTGTAACCCTCGCCAGCTTCATGTAAATCAACAATTCTTGATCGTAGGTCCTCTGAAAGCTCTTTTTGGCGAGGCATGGCTCACATAATCATGTTCTTCTTGTGCAGAGCAAACTCCAAAGGTTTGAGGGGTTTTTATCAGTCAAAGTATCTGTAGTCCACACCTCCAAACTTATTATCTTAACAAGACTCCAGGTGTGCTAAAACCAATTAGCTCCAATTAGCTTTTTTGAGGTCATTAACTCAAGGTTTCACTTACTTTTTCCACTGCCATTTTGAATGTTGAATGATTGTGTTCAATAAAGACAAGAAAGATTGGATTTTTTTTGGTGTTATTATTTTTAGACACATTGTGTTTGTCAATACCAATGAATTAGATGAAGATCAGATAACATTTTATGACAAATTTATTCAGAAAACCATGAAATTCCAAAAGGTTCACATACTTTTTTCTTGCCACTGTATATATATATATATATATATATATATATATATATATATATATATATATATATATATATATATATATATATATATATATATATATATATATATATATATATATATAAACTTTGAGTTTGGCTTTTGTATTGATTTTGATATAGGCTGAAATGTCTTTTGTTAAAAAAAAAAAAAAAAAGCTTTTTTGGATTTACACTTTTGAGGTGTGTTGTGTATATAATGGAATCAGAACTAAAAATCACAACAGGTTCAAAGGAAAATCTTGTTTTATAAATGAAAGATTCTACAGTTAAGGTCTCTGTGTGTTTTGAGCACTCTTCTAACTTTCTAAACGAATTATTTTTGCACTTACTCACTCTATATGTCCAGATGTCATAGACTGAAATAAGATTTTCACTGTGAGATCATGTAATAGCTGCAGCAAAGCTCTGAATAAACGTCATTATAAACAGTAATAATGTATAGCATAGAACAGCCTCTGGGACCGACGCATGACTCTGTGTGACCCGGTGAAACCGCTGTTCAGCTCTGTGTGTGTCGCGTGTATCTGATCACACGCAGGAAAATTCTTCTCATGGTGAAGTGTTTAGGTGTCAATCTGAGTCAGAGTTATAGATCTGCTTAGCTGCCAGTACGATCCACACACACGCACACGCACGCACGCACACACACACACACACACGCACATATTCACTTCACCATGAATATGGACACACTGCTACAGTTTGGGTATATGTTTAATTATTTTGTAGCAAATGCAGTCGTAGTAGGAACCTATAAACTTTCTGTAATAAGAAAAATAGTACAAATGATAATACTACCAGAAATAAAAGCTTAATTTAAAGAGCACCTTTCATACATTTAAAATGCAAAACAAAGTAGTTTACAGTGAGGGGGGGGGGTGCAAAGAAACAAAAACAGTTCCAATCATAAAATACATTACAGCATTGACAGGAAGATAAATAGTTCTAGGAAAATATGAAAACATTTTATATTGACAGTAATAAAGAATTCTGTATAAATAAAAAGTGTATAGGACTGCTATAGTGAAATGTTTTGCTTTAGAAAGAAATGTGTTTTATATAATGTACTATAATGCTATACAATATAATCTGATATCTAAAGCCGCACTAAAACAATATTAACAATAAAACAATATCGTTTTTGTCACACAACCAGCTCGAAGGGCTTATCGTCTGGGAGCATAGATAAATGACTGGCGTGTTCCTCCTGAGGAAAACAAAAACTGCACTGCTCAGTTTCAGGCACCAGCCACCGCCCTGTTGAACACACACACACACACCAATATTGTAGTCTGGTTAATCATTTATAATTTATCTCTAAGTTCTGTACATGTACTGCAAGTGCTAGTCTGATCGTAAGGTTGCAAGTTCAAATCTCAAATCTTCTGGGCCCTTTAGCAAGGCTCCACCTACTCAGGTGTGTAAATCAAAATGTAAAGGGACTTTTAGTTGTCACATATTTTAGTTCAGTTCAATCGTTTCTTCTCTTCACAGGTCTGTCAGATCACAGGGTCAGTCATGATACAGTGCCTCTGCTACTCAAAGGGACTCAAAAGTGGCACTTGATGATACTGGGTTTGAGTCCCCAACTTTCTGAATTTTAATGAACCCAGATTTGCATTCTGTATAACTGGTAATAAACACTTTGAAATTACATACAACTGGGAATCTTGCACTAAGAAACACTAAACAACTGGGACTCGTACTAAGAGCCTGTGCTTATTACACTAATTAACTAGGAATTCTAACTATAGATCCCACACAAAAACTAGGACTATTGCACAGGAATTACATTATTATGAGGAATTCTGCATTAATGCATTGTATTTTGCACACGACACAGTAAAGCTATCACACATAGTAGGCTGAATTATGGGAATGGTGAGAATCACTTGGTATGGGTGGAGAATTCATTTGCATGTTCATGTACTTGTCTTTGGGAGTTGTTTGGTGCATGCCAAGGCCTCACCAGTCTGAGTGTCCTGAGTCTCTGGTGGCGTCTTCATCATGTGTCCTTTTTTAAAATACATGGCCACACACATCGCAATTACCGTACTGATGATCAAACAGGCACAAAGGATCAGCAGTGTCATCCCCGTATCTACACACAAATTCACACAACACATTGTCAGTGCTCTCTGTAGTACAGTAATGAAATAACCCGAGTGGCATTTTTGCATACAGTAATGTGTGCCGTCAATCTGTCGTTGAATCGTAGTGGGTTTGACGACAGCACAGACGATGTCACTGACGGCCGTCCCTGCAGCCACAATCTGCTGATCCGGGTCTGGACAGCTGGAGGAACAGAATAACAAACCAGACTTGGATTTCACAATGAATTTACTTCATTGAATTGAAAAAAAAAGTAAATGACATAAAAAGTTTAAACTGTGTTTTAGAGGCTTGTCGTACCTGCTGTTCCACTTAACACAGCGATGATGGAGCCAACTGTTGAATGTTCCTGCAGGGCAAGGTTGGCATCCTCCTGTTATTAGAAAAATGTAGGTCATTATAGCAGCGATAAACATCCACAATGACATGCTTATTAGCAGCACACTGAGTTAATAAGTGTGCACGAACAAACTTTTTAATAACTTTTGCGTTTTAAGTAGGGTTTAAGCATAAAGTAGAGATGATGCACGTTTTAAAAAAAAAGGTTGATTTGTACACTGGTAAATGAGTCTGGTACTATATTTAGGGGTATACATTCTGGGACATAGTAAATGATTCAAGGATCTCAGACCTTTTATATAGTCTTTTTATAGTTTTTGTATATTATTTATATAAAAATAATTATACAAATATGTTTTTAAAACTCTCTATATAATGACTTTCCTATCCTTTTTCTAAAAATATATGTGACTCAAACGGATGGTAAGAATAAGAGTGGAGTCTGATCTTTTTCTTTCTTTCACTCTTTCTTTGACAAAAGATTTAGTGATAGAAAAAGTTGTGTGTGTGTGTGTGTGTGTTACAGAAATCGGTAATGAGCGGGGTTGGGTAAAGTTGTGGTCCTGTAACTCACGGTGCTCGGTCGGTTCTTCTCCTTTACCACACAACTGGAAGCAGAAGGAACAGGCATCATCTCCACACTGAAATCCCTCAGTACATTCACACACTGTATCAGAGCTCAAAGTACACTGCTTCTTTACTCTCAAAGGACCTACACACACACACACACACAGTTCATCATCAGCCTTAACATTTGTAAAAAGTCTGAGCAATATCACATGTGTAGAACTGAAAGCCTGTTTTATGTGTGTGTGTGTGTGTGTGTGTGTGTGTGTGTGTGTGTGTGTGTGTAATGTAAGTGATGCAGTAAAAGAGTGTCTGCATATTTGAGATTTGTGTGTGAAGTGTATACAGCTGGAAGCTTGATGTAGGAGTGAGTGTGTGAGATGGACGTACTTATGCATGTGGTACATGCTTTGCAGTAAAAGGCAGTGTGTGATTCAGTGTATGTTCCATTCTCACACGGTTCACAGAGTATCGTCACGTCTTTACCACACCGAGACACCCGCCGATTTCCTGCAGAAACAAAACATCATTCAGAGCACACGTGATGTGTGTGTGTGTGTGTGTGTATGTGTGTATGTCCGCCCACATTCATGGTTGGTAGGTTCTTGTTATACTTTCACATTTGTGTGCCTATTTTTCTGCCTGTCTCTCTCTCTTACCTTCTGTCTGTCCATTTCCATCTGTGTTTTCTTTCTTTCTTTCATCACCGTATTTCTCTGTGTGTGTCTGTCTCTCAATGTCTTTCACTCTATTTTTTCCTGCCTCTTTTTTGCTTTCTTCTCTCTGTCTCTTGGTCCATACACTTTTACTTTAGATTTATCAGAGGTATCAAGTAACAAAGTGCAAATATTTTGTTACCTTAATTAAGTAGAAATTTTGGGTGCAATTATTTTTTGGAGTAATTATTTTTCAGCCGACTTTTTACTTCTACTCCATGCAATTATCTATACTTTCTACTCCTATTTCACTTTGGCGTGTTTTAATTCTGGCTTTACATCGTTACATAAACAAACCTATCCAGATAAATCGCTCCATCTGGATAGAGTGAATGTGATTGTGGTTGGATGAGAAGTATAAATATACGCCATTCCGACACCTTATTGGTTTGTACGCTGCACATGACACAAATCACGTCACTACTCTTCATCCCCCTCAAATGAAGCTATAGTAGGGAGTTCGGTAGAGAAATGGTAATAAATTAGGTGCAGCCTAAGATTTTATTCTTAATGCCATTCCCCCCCTTACATTACTTTTACTTTTATACTTTAAGTAGTAGTTTTTCCAGTAAAAAGTACTTTTATACTTTTACTGGAGTGAAAATCTCGAGTTGAAGTCAGTTTGAACCATACTACCTATACCATACTATTCTACCTGAGTAATGAATGTGAATACTTTTGACACCAGGGGTATTTATTAACATGTAACATTAGTGTTTGAATCAATTTAACAACAAGTTACAATAAAAACACTATTTTTATTCTTATCTGATCTCTCTCTCTCACACACACACACACACACATAACTATTTTGTATTTAGTGGTCTTACCTTCTTTACATCGAGTGCAGCAAACATGGGACGACAAATCAGATGTCCACTCATCACATCCGCGTTTTACCTCATAGCCCAGAGACAGAGTCAGAGTCAGAGTCAGAATGAACCACATTACTCCAAGTGTCGAACACACAAGAACACCAAAGTACGTGGTTATTGGTCAGGCTAGTCTTTGACAGATCAAGATCTTTAGGCAGTCTGAAGAAGCAGCTCTATTTCAGACACTTAATAATGTGTGTCATGACGACATACAGTACAATGTAGATGTAACTTCCCAAATGTCACCCACTTCTGTGCCTCCTCTGCTCTTGTTGCCCACACACTCGTCAGCAAAAACACGTTATAGCCCACTTATGAGTCAGTAATAAAATCTCCTGCTTTGTGTGTGTGTGTGTGTGTTTCAAATAAAGGCCCTTGGGCAATTTGCTCAAAAGGAGAACAGTAAATAAGGCACATAATGGGAAATTTTTAAAAAGGTTCAAGAAATCACTGTTGTTTTTCCCCTTTACGCAGCGTAGCGTGAAAAGATCCCCTGAGGTTAACGTGCTGTTTGGGTAGATCTCTCATAGAGGCTCAGAACACTTGAAGAATCACTGCCGAGAGTTTTATATTTGAATGGATTTAAAGGGTTCATCTGTAGCAGGTCTTTCCTCTCTTCGGGAGACCGGAACCCGGGTCATGTGGTGATTATTTGATTGATGTTGGCTTGTGTTTGATTTCCAGTTACAGCAGCAAAGAGGAAGCAGTTTATAAATAATTTATGAGGGAAAACAAATGGTTTGGAGGGAAGTAAGAACCAAGAGAGTGACCAGTTTCAGTCTAATCAGGGCTTTTTTTCACTTTGTTTATCTTGATGTGTATATACATCACACAAACCCAGGCATCTCTTTTCTCTCCTCTCCTCTTGTGCTTTTCTTGCTCACCGCAAGAGAGAAAGTCCCAACAGGTGTGTGATTCTTAACACGTGTCTCCTCGGGACTCGTCATCCATTCACAAATCGGCGCTCAGCCACGCCCCCGATGCCACAATGTAAAAGTCTGTTCCTTCAAATTGTAAGTCTGTCCCAAATGAGTCAACCAGTGGCCTTTGAGGTGAAGGGAAAAAACCCGAAGCTGGTATAAGAAAGGAACCAGACTCCAACGGGGGAAACACATCCTCAACACCTAATGTCCATTCATTACATTCCCACCATTTTTATCATCGTGGAGTAATAAATATAAAACTTCAGATGAAGTTCTCTGTAGTGCTTATCTGATTTCTGAATTTGGAATAAAGTCTCTTTGCAGGGACTCGTGTTGATGTGGTGAAAATTTCTGTAAATTTATGGTAGGAGTCAATTTTAGGTCACTTTCATTCATTTCATTTCAAATGGATGAATGTCTCCCAAAGGTCTCGTTGTCATGTGTGTTGTCAAGTCCCTTTTTTGCCTCTTATATACACAGTATTATAACCACATGTAGTCTCATTTTGCACATAGAATTTTGGGGAAATTTCTGGGGATGTTCCCCTATATATATATATATATATATATATATATATATATATATATATATATATATATATATATATTAGACAGGCAGACAGAGACAGACAGATGATCTAGACCAGGGTTGTCCAATCTTTTCCACAAAGGGCCAGTGTGGGTGCAGGTTTTCATTCCAACCAAACCAAGTCCACCCTAAAATTGACCTGCTTCAATCTAATGATTTTCATTTTCAATGCCCGTCAGGTGTGACCCTTAATTGATTGGATTAAGACTTAAGTAATACTAATACAGGAGTGTCCAATCACTTCCACGAAGGGCCAGTGGGGGTGCAGATTTTCAATCCAATGAAATGAATGAAAACCGGCACCCACACTGGCCCTTTGTGGAAAAGATTGGACAACCCTGATCTAAACGAAGTGGTGAAGAAGAGAAGAATAAAGTGGGGAACATGTGGTGTAGGTAAACGGGACATTTTAGAATTGCTATTAGTTATAATGGAACAGTGGATCAGTGCCTAATGATCTTTCAAACATTTTTTTTTAATATTGGAAATATTGTGAGTGTTCATTTTCACTTCTCATACCAGTTCATTCTCAACAAGAGAAACAGCTGGACACTGCAAAGATGATGCGTGTTGTGGAATGGAGCAGCGAGGGCTTCTCATGATGGTCACTTGAACATCCGCCATGGTGTGAGGCTCATTCCAGTTCAACATGGGGACACATTTTTCAACCTGTTTCTTTGAAATGAGCAGACCGGACACGATGATGTCATCCGAACTGGTAATGAGGACAAAATTCCCTTCTTGCAGCATCCTTATTGAAGAAGAGAACTTTCTGCTCCATTGCTCCATTATAACTAATAGCAAGGGGTTCTAAATGAGCTCGCACTGGTTCCAAACAATCTCTGATGCCCCAGAGTCAAAATCTCCTGGTTCTAAACATCCTGTATAATGAAAATAGCACCAGATATCCTAACTCCAACAGCTTCATTATTAGACAATCTCTGTCAGTCATTACTATTCTGTTAATGCATATGCATATACATGTAATTCAATGGCACTAATCTTAATTCTAGATGTAACACACTTTATTTAGTGACTATGGTATAATAAAATTATTTCTCCCTCAATCATTCATATACTTCTCAGATATCTTAAACACTTTTAAGTCCTCGATCACTTTGTGACAGGAAAGGTCTTCAGTTGACTTAATCCGCACAACGTCAAAGTAAATATGCTTTTAACCACATCCAAATCCGAGAACCGTATTTCTTGTCTGTGTCATGTGATATTGTCTGGTCAGGATTTCTTCACTTGTCCTCATCATTGTTCAGCTCTCTGAACAATTCGGATTTCCACCCGTCCCTCTTAAGACCTAAGTTGAAACTGCGCGTTCTGGGTTGCAGTTGGAAATTCTTTGGGCTACTCAGAAGAGAAGATTTGACCTCGTCATTTCGTTTTTTCATCAAGGCTAGAGCCGGAGTTATCGGGAAGCTGTCCAATAACTGAAACAGAGAATGAAAAAGCGGAACACGTCCATTTTTATCATTAAAGAAAGAAACACAGAGAGAATGAGGAGGAGCTTCTTCCCGCACGCCATTCGGAGTCTAAACCAGGAAACACCTTCCACCTAATACCGGGAATTCAACTTTCTCTATCTGCACAACATTGCACAACGTTCACTTTACTTACATTACATTACTTCACTTTACACATTTATACACATTTATACACATTCATTCATTCATCTTCTACCGCTTTATCCGATCTTCCCTCGGGTCACGGGGAGTCTGTGCCTATCTCAGGCGTCTTTGGGCATTAAGGCAGGATACACCCTGGATGGAATGCCATCCCATCGCAGGACACACACACACACACATTCATACACTAGGGACAATTTTCCAAAATGCCAATTAACCTACCATGAGGTGTGAGTATATATATATATATATATATATATATATATATATATATATATGAGAGAGAGAGAGAGAGAGAGAGAGAGAGAGAGAGATAGATAGATAGATAGATATTTTTAAAGATGTTTATATTGTTACTTTATTTTTATTTGATTTTCCATCCATTATTTACATAAATGCTGCACTATTTCTATTATTTTTTTTCTTATTGGGAAATGCTGGACGGTTGTAAGAAGCAATTCATTCAATGTCGTACTAAAACAGAAACAGGAGCTACACCCGGGTCTCAGACTCACATTGGCCTGACTCTGGCTCCTCTGCAGAGTCTCGGTCGCAGGTGAACTGAGGTCCAGTGAGGATTTGCTGATTGTGTTCTGCAGGTCCTTGGTCCTGTGGTCAGTGTGGAACTTTAGGATGTCACCCACAGTCCTCAAGCTGTCGGTCTGAGGTATGCTGACAATAAGGGGTTTCTGAAAGAGAAAGAGGAGTCAGGAAGGGTGCTTGTATTTATGTACGATTATTTAAGGTGATTTCTTCTGCTTCCTGTGAGGGAAGGAATATAAAATATCAAGTATACTGCCAAAGGTTGGTGGATATCTATCCATTTTTCTATCCATCTATACTATATTCATCCACTGCTGTAATTACCCACAGGTATCTATCTATCTATCCATCCATCCATCCATCCATCCATCCATTCATCTTCAATTAATTTAGGACATGTGAGTGAAACATAAACGCTTCTGTTTGTAGAATGTTTTAAGGATCCTCCACTTGGACCTTTTAAGGGTTCGTTCAATTTTAAAATCCTTTGGGAATTCTTTGATAGAGGGACAGAATTTCAGTCCTTAGTATTCGTGTGGAAAGACATGCAAGTATGCTGCGTGTTCTAGCACCTTATGATGGACTGGAGCTGGAGCAGACCCTGATATCATGTCCTCGGGGATTGAATTTTCTGGCCAGCCCCTGTCCAGACTGGATAGAAACTCCTGCCTATAAGCATGTGAGAATGGTGTCAAGTCTTCCATCAGGTTCCTCTCCATCCTGAAGTCACGGTGCCTGAACATGGCTGGTCTGTCTTCACGATCTGCCAGGAACCCGTAGTGAAGCCTTTCTGGTCTTTGTTTGTTCCTTTTACAAAAGCACACAAATATAGTAGTGTAAGGAATAAAAAACTGCTGTTCTGTATTACAATATACATGCCAAATAAACGGACACAAAGTGTTTACATTCGTTTTGAGAGATAAAACTGTGATTTGAAGCAAAGATGACCAATCAGAATAGCGACGTTGCCAATTGATAATCCAGGACTAGGTGTGAACAGATGTAGAGGTTAAGAATGCTTAACACCTAGAAATCGACTACCACCTTATACCATGTTCACTTCCCAGCATTAACGAGTTCATCCTATTATGTCTCCAGGAAGATGCAGCTGCCGTGTTAATGTATATTCCTTATGACTCTTTATGACCCGTAGTGTAGTCTCTATAGTGTTATGATGAATCTTTTTCACGTAGCAGCAGTAGTGCTGAGAGTACGCGCTCGAGAAATGAGAAAGCAATCTACATAGAATTTTTTTTCATGCCTTTATAAATGAAGATACATTTAATTAATTGATTAATTATATTTTTTAGATGTGCTGTCACTTCTACCAAAAAATGATATATGTATAAATAGCACAAGTATGCACCAATAATAAAAATGATGCATCACGATACAAATGTTATCTTGTATCTAATGAACCCCTTTTGAAATCGATGCATCCTTTATGCCAATGCACCAGTTACCTCCTGCTGCCATATTACAATGGATTCAGAAAGGATAGGATCTAAGACAGAAATCTAGACTGAATCTCAAATAGGGTTAAGAAATGAAGTTTGTCACTCACCAAAACGTTTCTTGAAGATCCGGTACATGCCTCGGCTTAGCCTTAAAGCGATATAACCTGTGTCGTAAACGATAGCATGAGACATGCACGGTATTCATGCTCAGGGGATTTGCTATTTCCTAGATATTTGGCTCCAGGCAAAATTTGGAACCGTATAGTCCTGTATAGAAATATATAGTCTGGGGCTTAATGCTTCTTTTATGGAAACTCTGTGTGACTTACAGTGCTATATTTCAGCCCTTAAAGGCGTATAATATGAGACACAAATATCCCCCAAAAAAGACAAAAAATCTGAACATGATCCACTCACATGCTTTCACCTGGCCATTCAGTGACATGAAGATCTGTTAGACCCGGATCCTCAGTATTCCAGTCTCGCCATTTACTGTGATTCTTTGGCAGTTTTTCAAAAAACATGGGCAAACCCTGGTCTTCTAGAGAGACTTCAGCCTTCTGGAAGACCCCGAGAGTGTTCCAGTCTATAGGAGAGTCCGAGGTAGGTGATGGAGGGCTAGCAGCGCGGTCATACAATGTTAGCTTGTTTACATTTGGTTCTGGGCGGTAAAAAGTTTTGTCTATCTTGGGAAGCGTGGTGGATTTCCACGAGTCAGGTACAGGAAGCGAGGCGGCATAGAGGATGCGGAACTCCCTATCGAAAAGCTCCACCACCGGGCCACTCAGGACCGTGACAAGCTGCCGGTGGAGATGAGCGTCAGTCCAGGTCAGGCTGGAAAACAAGACCAGGAAGAACATGTAAAATGTGTGTTTCCATGGGCTGCATCAGTGTTTTCTTCTCAAAACAGATTAAGCTATCAAGACAAGTTCTAGCTATTAAGACGCTTCTTAAGACGGTTCCTGAATAGGATGTAGATAAATGTTGGTTACAAACTCAAAAATATTGGTCATTATCCTCTTCCTAAACATTTGGAACCAGTCAGAAAATGTAAAAAAAGATTATTTCCAGGACATTTTGTACCAATTCCCAATTCCCAGCTCAAGACCTCTTACCTGTAGCTGCCAACAACGACTGTCTCCAAATCCACCAGGACAAAGTTCTCCTTCAGTTCTCCCACCACCATCTTCCCATGCCCAGAAAAGAACCTCTTTCCACCCAGAATCCTAACAATTATGTTCTGTCAGAAAGGCAGATCATGAGATGGTCACATTGCTAACCAAAATGTTCTGTACAATAAGGTTTCATCTCGCATCTGAAAGAGTTCTTTCGGTTTAATCATGTAGAGGAACAATGAGCTACTCTTTATAACACTATATGATGGTACACTACAGATATGTGGACAAAAAACTTGTATATGCTTTTTGCCCATCCTACATTTGCTTTTTTTAATAAGCAGTTTTAATAAGAGCCACTCTCCTGGGAAGATATTCCACTAGATTTTGTGGAGATTTGTATGGTTATAGGTGACTGATGTATGCCAGGAGACCCAGGGTGACGTCAGCATTCACATTCATCCCAAAGATGTTCAACTGCATTGGAGCGCTATAGCAGGACATATTGCACCAAATGTGCTGTAATGTTTTTTGTGACAAATAAATGCAACCCATGAAAAGTTGAGCTGGGGAAGAACCAGTTGGGGAGGGGTGTAGCTCTGTGGTACTGAACGGAAGATCCGGGTTCAAGCACCGGTATCGCCGAGCTGCCACCCTTGGGTCCTGGAGCGAGGTTCTTAACCCTCTGTGCTCCAGTAGAGCCGTATCATGTCTGACCCTGCGCTCTGACCCCGGCTTCCAGACAAGCTGGGATATGCGAAGAAAGAATTTCACTGTGCTGTAAAGTATATGTGACAACTAAAGACTCTTCTATTCTAACCACATATGGCTGGAGAAGTCAGGAATACTTTTGTCCATACAGTGTATCTCCAAGTCATAATTCTTTTGAAAATCCTAAGCAACATTTTCGCGCTAGAAATGTAAAATTAGGTTAGGTTAGGGAGAAGGCTGATTGGAATTCCAGATCATATCAGTTAGTCATTCAGGTCTACTCCGTCGTTCACACATCCTCATGCCAAGTTTTAAAAATGTGGTCCAAAGAAATTCTGATGAACTTTTTCCGAAATGGTAATGTATATGTATGTATTAGAGTTTTGCTTATCACAAATGCTCCACATATGAAGTTATTTTCTACCAATGTAGCAAGTGCTAAGTAATTATAAGCAACTCATCAGTTTCCTTAACTTTCTGATGTAGGAAATCCTCTGTTCTTCATCGTCAATATGGGTCAAAGCATGAGGGAAGAGAAAATTGTACTCCGCCTATGACCAACATTATGAAACCTTTCTGAAATCTGGTGTTTACATCAGCTACTCATCTAGAGGTTGTTCTAATGTTGCTATAATAATATTTGAAGCCAAAACAGAACATTAATTTCGTTTTATTCCAGGTACACATGAGGGCAACTCGCATGCAGTCACACCCTGGTTTTTCCGTGGCAACATCAGCGTCCTTAAGCGTCCTTGAAACCCCTTAAGGAACCTTTTTCAATGTGTATTTATTTTCACACACAGCTCGTGCTTCTTCCAGCGAATGTGTGCCTCAACATCGTAAACTAGGCTCAACAGAAATCGAGTTTCGGTCTGCACGTTGCATGACGTTTTTTTTTCTTTTCTCCAGCCAAGCTCTAACTCCGTCGTTATGAATGCTGTGTAACCTGTTGCTCTCGGCTTTGCATGGAGCATCACTGGCATTCCTTTCTTTAACACTTGAAGCTGAAGAGGAATGTCATACCGGTTACTAGGACAGCGATGCAAGGCGTGCCGAGCCGTCTAATTTATTACTAGAAATGGTCCAATTTCAAATACAGCGTTGTAACAATGATGACGTTTAGCGTTTCTATTTTCTTGGACTGACCGGATGCTTGAGCTGACTCGGCGTCAAGTTGTCTTGAGCAGGCCTTCGGTTGAGGATGATGTAGATGATGATGCCTCGTGATGCAGCCGATAGCAGATCCCTGATCACGGTGCTGTCAGTGATTCTATCTGCCACGATTGCAATCAGCTGCTCGGAAAACAAACAACCATCGTGAACACATGGAGCAAGAAAAGGTGCTGGAATGCAAATAATGGTTTCCTCATGTGCTGTGTGTGGGTGTGTGTTGAGGAACAGTGGGAATAAGTCAACCATGTTAGTTCTGTGGAATTGAAGTAGATTGACACTAAAATTATTTGTTAAACCTGATTACAAATAAAAAAAAAAAACATATAAAAAAATGCACAGATTTACACACAATGTTTTTGCTCCTAAAGCAGGAAAAGATATGGCTGAGCGTCTTTGTATGAATTATCTTAGAATTTTTTTGTCCGATTCTGGTACTAATAATTCGCCTGGTTATTTTTTCTGTTACATTTTGCCGCAAATGAATTGTGCAAGACCTCATAATGATTAAAGGAATTATTAGTGTTAAAGCAACACAACCTGTGGATGACAGAAACATGACTCAGCAGATTCGGTGTTAAATTGTGCACTAATATATCTATAAACGAACCTGGTTCCAAAAAGGGTTTCTCTTTCAGATCATGAGCGCTGTACCTACCGTGCTGGCTCCCTGCAGCAGCCTCCTGATCACCTCGCGTATGTGCGGAGCCTGCTCCACTGGAGGATTGCTATAGATCATGGCTCGCTCTACACCATCCCATCTGATCTTCTCCGGCCAGCCGAGCTCCAGAGACGGAGCCGGCGCTTCCGAAACCTCTGGGAAATACTCATCCGAGGAACCCTGCACAGCCGAGCTGCTTTCGCTGTCGACGTCGCCGTTTTCCACGACCTCCACGTGATGATCCTCCACCCATTTGGCGACCTCCTTCACCTCCTCCTGGGAAAGGAACGGCTCGAGTTGAAGTTCCTGCAGTTTGGTGTAGAATGCATGGGGACCGTATTGGAGCAGACAATCCAGTGAGCTGCGTTCTTCCTCTGAATGGAGGAACTCGGGGTTCGATTCACGCGCTGGTAGGAAGACTACGTCTTCATTCAGGCTCTGCTCCTGAGAGTTGGACATCGTGGACAGTAAGTAATACAACAGAAGTCCTTTTATGAGGTGGTGATCCTGGGGAGGTATCTCATGGTATCGTGTAAAGAAGAAGTGATGTCCTGTGGATTCCCAAAAGAAAAAAAACAATCTCTGTTCCTCCTTGATGTAGAAGCCCAGAACTAAAAACAAGACAAGTAAAGCAAAGGAAATTGTTCTTAAAAAAAGAAAAAGAAAAAAGGCCATGGAGAGAAGAATGTTCTCTGCCTATCTCAAACACGTCATCTATGCCTTGTGTACACAAGTTGCGCAATTTCGAAATAATAGCGAGACTTGAGTTGATAACAGCTACAGTAGGTTAAAAAAAGCCAAACATTCAAACTTTTTTAAAAATGAATTTCATACCTTTATTTATTGTAGCTCTCTCTCTCTCTTTTACTTCACCTACTTGAAAAGCTCCTCCTTTCCACCTTCATCCATGTTCATCTTCAACATCTGCGATCGGTGGAAACCTTCCCTCTCCCTATTAATCTTCACTCCATGAGGCGTATCCTAATATTGTATTTCCATCTGCATTGTATCTGTTCCTCTCTGCAGCTGACACAAAAGTGCTTCTTTCTCTGTGTACGCTCAGACTATACAAATCACGACTGGTTCTACCAGAAGAGCAGGTCTCGATCATGGACTTGGAGATCCAGAGGCAGGCCAGAGGTAGCGCACTTCATGCTAATTCAGAGTATAAGAAGGTTCATTTCCATATTAAGAACAGAATGATGGCATCAACATTAATAAGAACGAGCAGTGTGTAAGAATCAACGTCCATGGCACAATTCCATTTTCACTAGTGCCTAAATCCATCAAAACAGGTTCACTAGGCAAATTCTTTTTCTTTTCCATAAGCCTTGTGTAGAGAAAACTCTACCTTAGAACTTAATAAAGAAGACGAACACCACACACGAACACTACCATTTAGAACATTATCACACGAGTGACAGAAACATATATATTTTCAAATGCATTAATGTGGCATTTTATAACAGTATGCTTATATAGCACACTATATAAAACAAAACAGTACAAGCGCAAGCGTACAAAGAATGCAAGGTTTTCTTATTGAATCCTGCAACGTATACAACATGTATGTGTTTATACATTCATATAAATGACAAAATTGACATAAACAAACAAGCCATGAAGTTTAATATATTGTATATTAGAAATAAGAGACATTTCAGTCAATTTACAAAAATATGCTTTGTTTGATTTAATAATAATATTCTAAAAATATATATTTGGAATGCTCGAATTCCTGGGAAATAGCACCATCTATGGGAAGATGATAAAATGTCTAGTCTGTACATATTTTTATATTTTTATTTATTCTGTTTATAATCAATATTCTTACAAAATTAGTTTTTAAAAAATGGAATCAGGCAGAATGAAAGCTACAGATGAAAAGTAAATGCACTTTGGCTGTACTGACTTTTAAAGCAAAATGAACATCTGACTAGGCCTTTTAAAGCAAAATGAACATCTGACTAGGCCTTATTAATATTTGGTTATGAAAATACTGTGGGGTAATGATGATGGGAATTTTGACTCTTTTTCAGTGAGTCGGATAAAATGATTCACATTTACCTCAGCTTATTCTACTCTTAATTTTTTTGGTTGCCTTTTTTTTTTAACTGGGAAAGTTTTAAAAAATTGATCATAATTTTTCCTGGAAAATGTTAATACTAAAAATATAGATACATGTGCAATTGTAAATATATATGCAATTATATATATATTTTTAAATGACACTCTATTCATTAAACGTTTTCATTTCATCATATTTCATTCTTCCTCACTTCAGATGCGGACGATTCATGGAAGAATTTGAATTAATAAAAATAAAATAAAATAAGATAAAACATAGCTCATGCATGTGAGTTGGTTCACATAAGAGTGGATTAGAAGAACCAAATCGTTCCCGAGGACTTTTAATCGACTCAGGCTGCAGTATGTGTTTTCTTGCGCAGGTGGATGTAGAGAATCCCACTACTGAGCAGCAGAGGAACACACACCCAGGCCAGGATGTAGCAGTATCCGAAATAGCCCTGACTCGTCTCCCGTGGGTTCTGTAAGATCTCTTTTCTTTGGAAAGTGTAAATCAGCACTGCTGCAAATGTCGCCAGACCTGAGAAAGAGAAAAATCCAGGAAAATGTCCTTAAACTAGAATTGGGTCTGATCACAAAAAGAATAATGATATAAAATAAATGCCATGGGGACGTGTGGTATTGTTTACAGAATAACAGAATAGAAAAGCATTGAATTGACTAAATCCTGTTAATAAATATGACCCTCACAGGGATTTATTTTGAGGGGATGATGAATGTACAGTATCAGTCAACAGTTTAAACACGCCTTCGCCTTCAGTGGTTTCCCTTTATTTGTATTATTTTCAATGATGTACATTAAATACATCCAAGCTATGAAAGGACACACAAATAAATAAACAAACATGCTGAATAACCCAGAATATGTTCCTATTTTTGATTGCCGATGTGGCTCCCTTTCATGATCATATAACCCCAATATTATCCTTCCTATTATCACAAAACTCCGGACTTCTAGTAGTTCTTAGAATAATAAAGACCACTAAAGGTGGTAGAGCGTTCTCACACTAGCACCTAAACTTTGGAATAGCCTTCCAGACAATGTACGGGGCTCAGACAATCTCTCCCAGTTTAAGTATAGATTAAAGACTTATTTTTTGACACATCAGATCCTTGTGCTATAGTACATCTGCTCTCCCCTTCTTCTCTTTTCCCTCATCCTGAGGCTTCCTGAGTTCCCTCCATCTCCAGTTGGGTTCAACCCTATAGGATTGAGTAAATGCTACAACAAACAAAACCCCGCTCCATTGCGTACCATCTAGCAATGTACCGAACATCTGCAAACATCCCGACTCATCTAGTCACGTACCACCTCTGGATCTCATTTCATATAGAATTTGATATTGCACTTCTTTAGATTCCCCATCATCTGAATGTACAGAACTGCAGAAGGACATTATTCATAATCACACACTCTAGGACATTATTCATAATCACACACTCTAGTTTCTCACTCGCTGCTGTTCTGTATCATTCACAATCACACTCTTAATATCACACAGATGAGTCCGGTTCACTCTCACAGGTTTCTTCCTCCTCATTCCATCAAGGGAGTTTTTTCCTTGACAGTCACCCCAGGCTTCCTCAGGTTTCTTCCTCCTTCCATGTAAGGGAGTTTTCCCCTGACAGTCACCCCAGGTGTGCTCATCGCGGATAAATACACATAAATCATCCATATAAATATTTAATGTCCTGTAGTTATCCCATTCTGTAAAGCTGGTTTGAGACCATGCACATTGTAAAAGGCACTATAGAAATAAAATTGAATTGAATAAAAAAAAATATATATATATATTTATATCATATATATTTATATATAATATATCTCAATACTGATCTCAGTAATTGTAGCATCACAATGATAGCATTAGGAATTGGTTCATGTAGTGTAGGTGTGAAATGTACTCATATGACCTCATATATATATATATATATATATATATATATATATATATATATATATATATATATATATATATATATATATATATATATATATATACACACAAACCGGATTCCAAAAAAGTTGGGACACAATACAAATCGTGAATAAAAACTGAATGCAATGATGTGTAGGTGCCAACTTCTAACTATTTTATTCAGAATAGAACATAACACACGAAACAAAAGTTTAAACTGAGAAAATGTACCATTTTAAGGGAAAAATATGTTGATTCAGAATTTCATGGTGTGTAGGTGCCAACTTCTACTATTTTATTCAGAATAGAACATAACACACGAAACAAAAGTTTAAACTGAGAAAATGTACCATTTTAAGGGAAAAATATGTTGATTCAGAATTTCATGGTGTGTAGGTGCCAACTTCTACTATTTTATTCAGAATAGAACATAACACACGAAACAAAAGTTTATTTTTTTTTTAAACTGAGAAAATGTACCATTTTAAGGGAAAAATATGTTGATTCAGAATTTCATGGTGTCAACAAATCCCAAAAAAGTTGGGACAAGGACATTTTCACCACTGTGTGGCATCTCCCCTTCTTTTTACAACACTCAACAGACGTCTGGGCACAGAGGAGACCAGTTTCTCCAGTTTAGAAATAGGAATGCTCTCCCATTCTTGTCTAATACAGGCCTCTAACTGTTCAATCGTCTTGGGCCTTCTTTGTCGCACCTTCCTCTTTATGATGCGCCAAAATGTTCTCTATAGGTGAAAGATCTGGACTGCAGACTGGCCATTTCAGTACCCGGATCCTTCTCCTACGCAGCCATGATGCTGTGATTGATGCAGAATGTGGTCTGGCATTATCTTGTTGGAAAATGCAGGGTCTTCCCTGAAAAAGATGACGTCTGGATGGGAGCATATGTTGTTCTAGAACCTGAATATATTTTTCTGCATTGATGGTGCCTTTCCAGACATGCAAGCTGCCCATGCCACACGCACTCATGCAACCCCATACCATCAGAGATGCAGGCTTCTGAACCGAGCGTTGATAACAACTTGGGTTGTCCTTGTCCTCTTTGGTCCGGATGACATGGCGTCCCAGATTTCCAAAAAGAACTTCGAATCGTGACTCGTCTGACCACAGAACAGTCTTCCATTTCGCCACACTCCATTTTAAATGATCCCTGGCCCAGTGTAAACGCCTGAGCTTGTGGATCTTGCTTAGAAATGGCTTCTTCTTTGCACTGTAGAGTTTCAGCTGGCAACGGCGGATGGCACGGTGGATTGTGTTCACTGACAATGGTTTCTGGAAGTATTCCTGAGCCCATTCTGTGATTTCCTTTACAGTAGCATAGGATTGAGTAAATGCTAAAACAAAACGACTCATCTAGTCACGTACCACCTGTAGTGCATTTGGATCGACACAATTTCTAAGTGATTCTAAATGACATTCCATAGTTTACGACTGTCACAACTGGCTCCAGTCGGGCTGGGCCAGTCACAGATAAGCCTCCATCTTATCTGCACTTCCTGGCCCATCACCTTTGACTTCTGCCTCCCAAATACTCAGTTTACGACTGTCATTTAAATCCCAAACAAACCCCCAACCCCCATTGTCACACACACACACACACACACAGGATGCTTGAAGTCAGTCACACACACACACACACACACACACACACACACACACACACACACACACACACACACATTTGCCTATATGTGTAATGTATGTATGAGTTTCTATTTTATCATGCTGAAACTCATAATCTGTGTGTTAACTTGAACAATGTTTTATGAAATTATCATCATTATTCTTATTGTTCTATAAAACTTCAGTTATAAAACAATGCTGTTTTAATAATTAATAGTGATTAAACAATAGGGTTCATCAAAATAATGATTATATTTCTAGAACATTGTTATTATCCCTTATATTAATCATGTAGTGATGACATGTATTAGTATTATGGCTGATCAGTTCGTGCATCCTTCCATTCTCTTTCATTCTTTCCATTTTCAAATGATCTTCAAATGATCTCTTTCTTTCATTGCATATCAACCAATGTTTGTAAGTTAGAAGTACTTATATATAATTATCTGGTTGTTACAATGTCTACTTGGCCGTTCTTGGTATCTAATTGATCCATTCGTCATTTCCCACACCATGATGAAGATGATGTAATTGTAAGAGGTTTTCAATTCATTAATTCATATTTCAAGTAAATAACTTGATTAACTTTTGGACCATTCCCCATATGCAAATGAGCTTGGGCCATAGACAAAGAAATACCTTTCTGCTCAAGTTTCATGGCATGGCATTGGTTAGTTTCCAAAAGTTGGGCGTGACCCCAGGCCCATAAATTCTGTCTACACTCTCCACAACGGGCAGAGAGGGACACGGAAGAAGGAAGGAGGAGAGAAACCCACACGAACGGGAGAAAGAACAAGCCGGAGGGGGGGGGAGACCCCCCCCCCACGGCGAGACAGCATGGGGAGAGAACAACCTGGGGGGACACCGGGGGAGGACAAAGAAACAGCAATTCCTGATCGTCATCTTCAGGACTTCATCTTCAACACCTCGAATCGTCCGGACTTTTGTTCAGCTTCAAACCCAATGAAAGTAACGCTGCTGATCAATTCAGCGTCTGTAAGTTAAGCCCCTTTTAATTAAGGTGAATTTGAATTCCTCTTTACGATTCTCATCAAGGTGTGATAAATTTGATTCCTTCAACTTGCCGTCCGTCTTCTCCTCTTTCTCTCTCTCTCTCTCTCTTTCTCTCTCTCTCACTTTCTTCCCCTCAGTACTATTGTATATAGATGTTTGTCATAGATTAGTGTGTCATGTGCCGTCTATTAAATGTTGTATATACACAAGTGATTGTCTTTGTGTGTGCCTCACAATTACAAGTCAATGAATCTTTGATCTTGCTACCTTGCTCAATTACAACTTGTATTATATTAGAATAGTTATTTTCTAGGCCAGGAAGATAACTTTTCTTGGGATTAATGAATAATTATATTGTCTGCTCGCCGGACGAACAGATCAAATAATTAAGCTATTGATTCCTTTAATATTCAATCTAACATTCAATAGTCATAATTAATTATAAACCATTATAATTAATATGAGTATTTGGATGTACATGTTGTAATTTCAACTTAAATTGTCGGTTACCGACTGGTGGAGAAACATTTGGTTAATTACCCCTTAATATTAAACATGATATTGGTGGATAATAGCGGGCACCTTGCTCGTTCATTTTCCCCAATATTAAAATGTTACAGATGATGATGTTAGAATGCGTGCAGTATTCGTTACAGTTATTGGTGAAGATATGCATTCAGTAATTTTGTTACAATTATAATGGTGGTAGAATGCGTGCAGTAATTTCGTTACACACCTCTGGATCTCATTTCATGTGGAATTTGATATTGCACTTCTTTAGATTCCCTATCATCTGAATGTACAGAACTGCAGAAGGACATTATTCATAATCACACACTCCAGTTTCTCACTCGCTGCTGTTCTGTATCATTCACAATCACACTCTTAATATCACACAGATGAGTCCGGTTCCTGTTTGTGGATTCCTGTTTGTGGTGCAGTGTCGTTTAAGGGCCCGGAGATCACGGGCATCCAGTATGGTTTTACGGCCTTGACCCTTTCTCACAGAGATTGTTCCAGATTCTCTGAATCTTTGGATGATGTTATGCACAGTTGATGATGATAGATGCAAAGTCTTTGCAATTTTTCGCTGGGTAACACCTTTCTGATATTGCTCCACTATCTTTCTGCGCAACATTGTGGGAATTGGTGATCCTCTACCCATCTTGGCTTCTGAGAGACACTGCCACTCTGAGAAGCTCTTTTTATACCCAATCATGTTGCCAATTGACCTAATTGTGTTAATTGGTCTTCCAGCTCCTCGTTATGCTTAAATGTACTTTTTCCAGCCTCTTACTGCTACTTGTCCCAACTTTTTTGGGATTTGTTGACACCATGAAATTCTGAATCAACATATTTTTCCCTTAAAATGGTACATTTTCTCAGTTTAAACTTTTGTTTTGTGTGTTATGTTCTATTCTGAATAAAATATTAGAAGTTGGCACCTACACATCATTGCATTCAGTTTTTATTCACGATTTGTATAGTGTCCCAACTTTTTTGGAATCCGGTTTGTATATATATATATACATACATACATAAATGTGTGTGTGTGTGTGTGTGTTACCTGCAAAGATTTGGGAAAGCCCGCTGAAGTAGAACAGGCCTCTCCTGGACTTGATGAAGAGTTGACAAATAAAGACGATGAAGGAAATGGAGGAGAGGATCACGGACAGCACCATGAGCGCCTGCACCGACTGCAACCAATCTGCGACAGTGTACCTCCGTTAGCAGGCAGCAAGGGAAGTTGTCACTAGTTATCACCCATTTCTATCGACCCGGAGAACACCAGGGTACGTACCATTCTCTGAAGCGGTAGTGCACATATACGTGCCTGTGTTGTTGTCGTAGATGCACTTGTTCCAAAGATCTGCATGCTCTACCTTGTCTGCCGTCCACCAAGACTGGAATGTAGAGAAGGATAGACGATGGTTTTATACAAACATATATTTAACACGCACCAATATTACTTTCCCTTACGAATCACTGCACAAACAAATGTGAGGTGGGGGAGAGTCTTTTTTTTTTAAAAACACTTTAGCACACTACACAGGTGTGTAAAGAGACACTGGAGGAGATGATGAATTAGTCTCCAAAACGAATGTCAATTTTTTTTAAATGCATAGAAAAAACAATTATGTGGTATACATTTTTTTGTATATCACACAGCCCTAGGAGAAATATTGTCTCATCACATACCTTCTCCATAGTGGCAATGAACACCATGGCCAGCGTGATCAAATGCAGCAGCGTCACGAACATCAACAAAAAGGCCATCGTGTCCGCTTCTGTAGTCAAAAACACAATCCTCTGAGCATTTTGTTCTCCATCTTTCCTCAATCCCTCTCTTCCAGATGCTGCCCCAAAGGGGAGAGGATGAGACGAGTTGACCCTCACACTCCTCTACATTACCCACCTGACTGAAGCAAACACTACTGAAGTAAACACTAGCGTGTGTTCTCACTGCTTTAATCTTCAGCTACACACAGCATCATGCATTATGTCAATTATCCACTTATACAGCAGGTTTCCAAGGCAACTTCAGTCTACACACAAGTCGATGATGTCACTTCCCAGTTTCAGATCCTGTTTTTTTTTTTGCACAACTCAGCATTTTATCACATATGTGTGACAGAAAATAAACAGCTCAGACTCTGTTCCAGTGAACTCATTTCTACAAACAAAACTCTCACTTCCCTAGACACAGAGGTTTGATTCCAAACACTGTACTGGATCTTGGAGATTGCTCAAGAAGCTCAACTGGGTCGGGTTTGTGTTGTAAAGCAAGGCATTAAATTTAGCCAGAAGTTTGCCTTGTGCGTGAGGGTGTTCCTGACAGAGCGCCCATTCAGTCCTGCTTTAATAAACGGCCTGAAAAAGTGACTCATGACAGATTAACACTTGGTGTACTGCTTCACATTTCAAACACAAACACACACAAGACCATCCCAAAATTCCATGCAGAATTTACATATATAGTCATTCTTAATAAGGTCCTAATCCATAATGATATGTATTTATTTATTTTTTTCAAGCAGAAAGTACGTTTTCCCTAAAACTTTTGATCATTTGCTCTTTCAAAATCACCAGGCACAAACTTTACACTCCTTTAAACAACCAGTTTTAATCCTTACATTGCAAGCAACATTAAAACCACCAGGCTAAATCAGTGCTGCTATGCCACAAGAAAACAGACCCTACCCGCCTCTAATAACATCACAAACCACACACATAGATGTTCCTTGTGTTTAAGAAACGACACAAGATCAAAACTAGGCGAAATCCTGTTTTAATTTGTTAAACATTCCCCAAAACAACCCAAATCTGCTCGAATGCCCCCCCTCTTCCTTTCCCCTTCCCTCCCCAAATCCACAAAATCAGACTCAATCCCGCTTTACCTTCTCAAACTAGAAGTCTTCAAATTGTATCCGGTTTCAGTATTTCTCCTCTCCTGGTCATTTCACTCTCCCCTTCTGTCCTTCTCTCTCTCTCTCTCGCTCTCGTGTTTTTCTCCACCCCCTTCTTACTCACTCTACCCGAGCCCCTTTTTTTTCAAAGGGAAAAAACTAAGAGATGTTAGAGGAATGCAGGCCTGGTTTGTAAAAGGGAAGTTTTCACCACCCATTTCCTTCACAACCCAACTCCCAGATTTATAAATACTTTTATTTTGTGTTGATTTTTGGAAATGTATATATTATATACAAACCGGATTCCAAAAAAGTTGGGACACTATACAAATCGTGAATAAAAACTGAATGCAATAATGTGTAGGTGCCAACTTCTAATATTTTATTCAGAATAGAACATAACACACGAAACAAAAGTTTAAACTGAGAAAATGTACCATTTTAACGGAAAAATATGTTGATTCAGAATTTCATGGTGTCAACAAATCCCAAAAAAGTTGGGACAAGGACATTTTCACCACTGTGTGGCATCTCCCCTTCTTTTTACAACACTCAACAGACGTCTGGGGACAGAGGAGACCAGTTTCTCCAGTTTAGAAATAGGAATGCTCTCCCATTCTTGTCTAATACAGGCCTCTAACTGTTCAATCGTCTTGGGCCTTCTTTGTCGCACCTTCCTCTTTATGATGCGCCAAATGTTCTCTATAGGTGAAAGATCTGGACTGCAGACTGGCCATTTCAGTACCCGGATCCTTCTCCTACGCAGCCATGATGCTGTGATTGATGCAGAATGTGGTCTGGCATTATCTTGTTGGAAAATGCAGGGTCTTCCCTGAAAAAGATGACGTCTAGATGGGAGCATATGTTGTTCTAGAACCTGAATATATTTTTCTGCATTGATGGTGCCTTTCCAGACATGCAAGCTGCCCATGCCACACGCACTCATGCAACCCCATACCATCAGAGATGCAGGCTTCTGAACCGAGCATTGATAACAACTTGGGTTGTCCTTGTCCTCTTTGGTCCGGATGACATGGCGTCCCAGATTTCCAAAAAGAACTTCGAATCGTGACTCGTCTGACCACAGAACAGTCTTCCATTTCGCCACACTCCATTTTAAATGATCCCTGGCCCAGTGTAAACGCCTGAGCTTGTGGATCTTGCTTAGAAATGGCTTCTTCTTTGCACTGTAGAGTTTCAGCTGGCAACGGCGGATGGCACGGTGGATTGTGTTCACTGACAATGGTTTCTGGAAGTATTCCTGAGCCCATTCTGTGATTTCCTTTACAGTAGCATTCCTGTTTGCGGTGCAGTGTCGTTTAAGGGCCCGGAGATCACGGGCATCCAGTATGGTTTTACGGCCTTGACCCTTTCTCACAGAGATTGTTCCAGATTCTCTGAATCTTTGGATGATGTTATGCACAGTTGTATGATGATAGATGCAAAGTCTTTGCAATTTTTCGCTGGGTAACACCTTTCTGATATTGCTCCACTATCTTTCTGCGCAACATTGTGGGAATTGGTGATCCTCTACCCATCTTGGCTTCTGAGAGACACTGCCACTCTGAGAAGCTCTTTTTATACCCAATCATGTTGCCAATTGACCTAATTTGTGTTAATTGGTCTTCCAGCTCCTCGTTATGCTTAAATTTACTTTTTCCAGCCTCTTACTGCTACTTGTCCCAACTTTTTTGGGATTTGTTGACACCATGAAATTCTGAATCAACATATTTTTCCCTTAAAATGGTACATTTTCTCAGTTTAAACTTTTGTTTCGTGTGTTATGTTCTATTCTGAATAAAATATTAGAAGTTGGCACCTACACATCATTGCATTCAGTTTTTATTCACGATTTGTATAGTGTCCCAACTTTTTTTGGAATCCGGTTTTGTATATATATATATATATATATATTCATTCATTCATTCATTCATTCATTCATCTTCTACCGCTTTATCCGATCTTCCATCGGGTCACGGGGAGTCTGTGCCTATCTCAGGCGTCTATGGGCATTAAGGCAGGATACACCCTGGATGGAATGCCAACCCATCGCAGGACACACACACACACATTCACACACACTTTCATACACTAGGGACAATTTTCCAAGGTGCCAATCAACCTATCATGCATGTTTTTTGGACCGGGGGGAAACCGGAGAACCCGGAGAAAAAAAAAAACCCCCGAGGCACGGGGAGAACATGCACAAACTCCAGACACACATGACCGAGACGGGAATCGAACCCGGATCCTGGCGTGTGTGAGGCGAACATGCTAACCACTACGCCACCGTGCCCTATATAATATTATATATATATATATATATATATATATATATATATATATATATATATATATATTATATATATATATATATATATATATATATATATATATATATATATATATAGATCTATATAGCTATATATATATATATATATATATAAATGTATAAAGTGAACTCGTTTTGTGGTCAGTTCATTTGCTTAAAAGGCCTGAAAATGCAAAATAAGAAAGGAAGCTCATTTCATTCATACATCCATCATGTTGATTGTCATAATTAGCCTCCTTATATCTGTCATATCTCTTCCTGCTGGAGGAAATGCAGACCACCCACAGAACAAAGGCACAGCCCCCTGTTCACACTCAGCAGCCTCCTTATATTACATATTCATGCTAATAAACTGAAACATGTCTTTATTAGAAGTGAATAAAGTTTCGACATCCAAACTCAAACACTTCTTATTCACTCTTATTGGAGAGGGAACAGTAACGGTAGTGTCACATGGTTTAGTTTATTCATGCCACACTTTGTTTTTATACTTTTTCAGGAATAAGTCACACGGTGTAGTTGTGTGTTGCAGAGTTTCTTTTTTCCCCCTATCCCTAACCAGCCTTTTTCTTTACTTCACTTTATATTATATACTAATAGATAAATGTAATAAACTAATATTATACAATATTATGATTAAATTCTTCTTCTTTTAGATGCTCCCTTTAGAAAGCTGAACAGGTTATCCGTGTCCATTCCACAAAGTCTTTTACATTCAAACCAACTAGCTGTCTTCCCTCTGTGCATCCATACACCACCTCCACGGTCTTCCTCTCTTCCCCCTGCCTCCTGGCTCTGTATTCTTCCATCTACAGTATATACACCTCATTTCCCTGTCCAAACTATCCCAATCGCACCTCTCTTAACCTTAACAACACACTAATCCTGTTCACCCTCAACACCCAAATAACACACTAGCTTTAATAAGATACACTCAATATATGAATACATTCAGGGCACTATCTGCCCTCTTCCACATACTTAAGCACTGATCAGTAAGCACTGCTGTGATTGACAGAAGAGAGCAAGTTCCGCCTTTCTCTTTTATTTTTGTTCAGTTGGCAGGCACTAACAACGGGGTGAAGGATTATTCGCATCATCACTCCTCTGGGTATTTTTGGTCTCTACAAATCATAATAACTGACAGACAATAGTCCAGAAATGAGATTTGTAGAATTGAACCATGCAAAAAATAGATATATATAAATAAACAGCTAATATTAGTGTAAGAATGCATGACTTTGAAACAAGTAACTATTGGGGAAGGAAAAAAAAAAAAAAAAAAAAAAAAACACCTTTTTGTTACTCTCTAACTTCTTTAGGAAGTTTGAACCACACAGGAATTCACTCCCGACCATGAAAAATCAGGAAGAAGCAGTCAGAGCACCAAAAATATAACTACTTCTACATTATACCCTCTGGCTTTTACACGCGGGAGCAGAATAAAATACATTTTGGCCAGAGCGGGAAGTGTGAAACTCACTGATCTAACAGGGAGGTAGTCTAACCTATGCCAATACACAATTTGGAAGGAACTGGAACATACAATACGAGCTCTGAGGCTAAAAACCTTACAGCATAGGAGATTAAGTACTCTATATACAGTGTTGGCGAGTAACTGGTTACATGTAAAAGGTGTTACATTTATTTTGTAATTAAAGCACAAAACAGTAATTCATTAGTTACTCAGAAAAAAAGTGTAATTAAATTTCAGTTACTTATGAAAATGGTAAAGATTACCACTAGTGTTACATCTTAACAATTTCATGTAAAATCAACACTTTAGACTACTGCAGTGGTACCTTCTCAACACTGTACACACATTATATATATATATATATATATATATATATAGATATATATATATATATATATATATATATATATATATATATATATATATATATATATATATATATAACCTATTGAAACACCCTTTATTATTCTGTGGACAGATATGTACACAGACTTTGCATTAAATACATTATAAAAATGTATTCAAAAATATTTTAACATTTTGAAATGTAAAAACTTGTTCCTTTTACTTACAGATAATTAATATATACTTAAATCTATTATAAAAATATATAATATATCATTCAATCTATGTTGATATAACCTTATGTCCTCTAATATACAGGAGGGTTTCTTGTGTCCAATATTTGAATATTGCTTTTTCTTTGATACATGTATTAATCTCTGTACATGTCTTTGACTGCATGTGTACTTTTTAACAAATGTCTGAAGAAACCACATGATTTGTATCCGTACCACATTCTTCCTCACTGAAGGAAACACCAGGACTCAACTTACCACTCAACAGCAGCTCCGAGAGAGAGAGAGAAAGAGAGAGAGAGAGGAACTGAGGTGAGGTGATCGACGAGAACCGCACTGAGTTCAAACCATGGAAACGTCTAAACCGCTCGCCAACGTGTGCAGGAAGATCAGCGTTGAACAATGAATCCACTCTACTCACCAGATTTGGCTTCGGCAGACTTTCCAAAGCTGAAGATGAATGCTGGGAGCGCTGTATTGCTGTGTATGGAGACTAGTTTAAAGGTACTTAAAGAAACGCAGCTCACTTTTGAAACGTTTTGATACAGCATGATAGCTACAAAACATACATGGTGCTAGTAATACAACAAAAATATTCTGACGCAGCAAGCAAAAGCAGCAGTGTATATGAAATAGCACAGGATCCCAGGATGTTCACATCTACTACCTTGTGGGATGTCTTTCCTCTCGACAGTTGTCTCAGGGATACATTTACAGCTTTTTTGTCAGACATCCTTATCCAGAGCGACTTACAATGAGCAATTGAGGGTTAAGGGCCTTGCTCAAGGGCCCAATAGTGGACAGCTTGATGGTGGTGGGGTTTGAACCCGTGATCTTCCGGGGCAGAGTCCAACACCTTAACCACTGGGCTACCATCTACATGTCATTTATAAAGGACATTCATGATAGGCATGTGGATAAAGGACATGTTTTTGTGTTTTTGGTGGTTCAAAGGCCAAGATTATCTCTCGCCTCCATTTTTATCAGCATCGCCAGACATTGAAACGGGGAACAGGGATTAGTATCATCAGATGTACCGTATTCCCACACTGATCAGCATTCCGGAAGACTCCTGTGTAGGCGAGGTGATGTCTCCTATATTTTCTAAGGTACAATGCGGTGATCAGGATGCATCTCTATCATCACTCAGGCACGACCTGTATTTGGAAATGATACTACAATCTACAATGCTCTAATCTGATTGGTCAAGACTAATCTACAGCTCTTGAGATCCAGAACGTGCTACGAAAATACGACGCCCCCCCCCCCCCCCCCCCCCCCTAGTTTTCCGTATCGCACAAAATGAAACACAAAGCCTGAATGCCGATTTTTTCAGATTTATTTTTCCGTAGAAGTCCGTTCTAAGTCTCGACTTTGCGTCTTACAGCAGCCAAGACGAACTTTTCCGAGTACCACAATGCAAGACAAATGAAAAAATTGTAATAATAACTAGATTTTTTTTTTATATAAAGGGGGTTAAACACAAGTATTTTATAGTTTATTTACAGAATAGTCATGCTAAAAATTAAAATAATAATAATAATAAAAAAAAGGCATACAGTACTGAGTACAATGAGAACACCGTTATGGTAGACATATTGTGGATAAGATTAAAAAAAAATAATAATTAGTGATAAAATATTTAAGGCTTGACTTTATAGAAAATAATATAAATGGTAATTCTTTAATACTTAGACGTGATGATGATAATACGTGGAGGAGGATGACACTTTAAACATAAACGTATGTACACACACACACAGAGGATACGTGACACTGATGAGTACTGTGCAAAAGTTTTAGCCCACCTGAGCAAAAACCTGTTTAAAGCTATTTATCTGGGGAAAGGAACATTGAACGAAGCCGAAACAGAAGTGTGTACGCTTCAAGGCACTCGGGTGTTTGTACTAATCATCTAACAGCAATGTGTCGTTAGTATTTGGAACCAGTATGTGTTAATCATCGTGTTATTAGACAATTATGGTGCTGGAGTTGAAAAACACACACACACACACACACACACACACACACACACACACCAAGAGAGCCTTGAAGAAACATCAGTGTACTATAGAGTGGTGCAGGGAAAAGGGGGAATTTTGTAAGTAGGAGTGTTTTTTTATCCTGGGGCATGTGTGATTATAAGGATGTGATTTGGAATCCTTCATATTTGTTATAAATGAAGCAGTGGAGTGGTGTACAATCAGCACTATAAGAGAGAGTGATTGTGCATGGTTCTCAATGCGATCAGGAGTTTCTTGTGCCATCTAGTGGGGAATAAATGAATGACAGGTGGGACGAGACGGACGGCGGAATAATTTTTTTTTAATATGATTTTCATTCACTCGAACCAACCGCAAACTTTTACATGTAATAAATGAGATAGTTTTGAAATATTTAATTAAATATTTTAGGGGCTGATGGAGGACATGTGGGGCTTGAAAATCCACACCAATCTAAAGGGAAACACTTTGTGTGTGTGTGTGTGTGTGTGTGTGTGTGTGTGTGTGTGTGTGTGTGTGTGTGTGTGTGTATACACACAACCATTCAAAAGTCTGGGATCACTTAGAAATTGTATTTTTCCAACGAAACACATGAAATGAGTCTGGATAGAAAATAGAGCAAAATAACATGACATGAGTTAGAATTAATGATTTGAATGAAGTTCTTCAAACTTTTATTATTATTATTATTATTAATTTTTTTAAAGCAATAAATAAATAAATAAATAACTTTTTGCAGAAGTTATAGCCGGACAGACCTTAGACGTTCGAGCTGTCAATTTTTCCAAGATAACTTTAGTATAACAGTTCTCAGCTGTGCAACACAATTGCAAAAGCCAATTAACTTGAATTACAGTCGCAGCCGTACCAGGAGACTGATGCAGAGGGCGGACAGTTGCTAAGAATTCTTTAAAAATCATTAACCGTAATTATTAATGAAAAGGAATTTGTGAATTGCACGAGAATGTGTTATTCTTTGGAAAACAAAGAAATTTGCAAGTGATCCCAAACATTTGAGCAGTAGTACCAGTGCTAGAAAAGTACAATTCTTCATTTTATTGTTTATTTGTTTATTTTTAAAGTGTGTCGTACTATAGGTGGCACAATGTGTGCATGCCCCCCCCCCCTCCCCTCTCAGATCCATTCCGACTTTCACACTATTATTACTTTAATTATTTGTACATAATTTAAAATGACAATTTATTTTTATATGTATTTTAATTTTAGTTGACATAGTTCTACTTTCAGAAGACATTGGGAATTTATTAATAAATACAAACAAAGTTTCATTATTCAATTTTTGATATGGGTATCATGATATTTAATGGAGGTATTGTATCCTAGTCAAAAGTTTGGTATCGTGACAAAACTAGACTGGAGCCTCCCATTACAGGGACATAGAATCGACTCAAACCAACAGCCGCTACCGAGCCGTGTTCTGTAGTATATCTTTTATTTATTATTATTATTTTTTAAATGTCCAGATAAAGAGCTGAGCTGAGACTTTTGCACAGTACTATAAAAAGGCAGACACTGGAGCAGAGCCTGGAATCTTTACTTTCATCTTTACACACCAGTGGCAGTGGGGATCGAGTGATTATGTACACCGGAGTCGACAGACCAGCATTATTATTATTATTTTTTTTTGGCACATCATAAAACCCCTAAAACCTAAAAATAAACCAAAAAAAAGTATTACAAAAGCAATGAGTATTTCAATCTAAAGCAGAAGATTAAAAAATGTTCCATGTTGGACTTGGTCCGTGCTCTAAAAGGTCTTCTGATGCGTTTATAACCACTGGATGTAAACGAGACAGTTTTTTAACTGCGTAACATCTAATGTCCAGGGGGAAGGAAAAAAAATCAAATAAAATAGCTGCCAAGAACTACAGAATTTTTACTGTCCAGACAATTAGACGGAATATTTCTCTCTTTTTTTTTAAGCCAAAAGGCCTCAAAGTGCTGCAAAACTGTCTTTGGATGTCCCTAAAATTTCCTCACTCTGCTCTCTCTGGGACTCCGTGACGAGGCAGAGAGAGAGAGAGAAAGAAAGACAGAGTGATAGTGCGAATATATATATTAAAAAAAAAAAAAAGAAAAGAAAATAGGGGGGAAAAAAAGACGATTAAAAACAGGACAACTCCTTCAGTGCGAGGTGTTATCAACGCAGTCTACCTGGTTCCCACAAAGGAAAGAATGATGAAGTGACTGAACACCGGAATGAGGCGATCCGAGGACGAGGACCGGGCCGGGTTCAGATGAGAGAGATGCGGATGGGGATGCTGGGAGAATCGTTCCGAGGCGGCGAGTGCTGGGTGACCAGGTGCTCCACTACTGTGTGTTTAGACATGTGCTTCATCAGATACGTCTCCTGGAAGAGTCGGTTCAAGAAAGCCTGGTAAGTTTTTGCACAAGACGCCTAACGATCATACTTTAATAACGATTCCTCTTCTATACACTACATGGACAAAAGTTTGTGTGCTTTTTTTTCCCCCCTGAACATCTTATTCCACATTCAGTCCAAGCTTCCTGTTACAACACACCTAGGGCGCACTCAGTGATCACATTCATCCCAGAGGTCTTCAATGTGGTTGGTTTGATGGGTTTTTACGCCGTGTTAGCTACGAGGTCACATACACGGCATACGCAAGTGCTTCATCTAGTTCATAGTGTTTATAGTGTTATATAAGGTGTTATACCTTTGCTTGCGACAGGAAGCTTAAAATGAGATGTTGTGAAAAATCCTTTCAAGACCTGTTTCTGAGTAAAATCGTTTATATCCTTATAATAATCCTAAAAGTCCTAATAATACTGTAAGAATAAAGTCATGTTTAATAGTCGCGGGGATTTGACACGAGAGATATGGAGGGGGTTTGTATGTGGCTGGAGCTGGTCAACATCTTCCACTTCATGTAAAGCGGATCTTCATGGAGCTTTGTGAACGTGAACATTTCAAGCCACCGCCTCCGTCTTTGTTTTAACACTATGAGGAAAAAGCGCACGTGCCAGGAAAATCGGGTGCCCTGATTGGTTTATTTTTCCTGAGATGTTAATATTTGTTTGTTCCGATACATTCATGATCAACATAAGATGACGTGGAAGTTTTTAACAGTAAGCTCACCCTGTTCATTTTACCTGTTCAACATGAAATCCTAATAAAGATTGGTTTTAGGCTCTAGCCTGCCCTCTAGTGGACATGTCTGTACACACTCGGGTCACCTCACCAAACCGAGTGAGGTACTTACGGAGGTGTAGGCTCGGCCACACATGCTGCAGCAGTACGCCTTGGCGTTCTTGATGGCGTGGGCGGCTAAGTGTATCTGCAGAGAGGCGGAGTCGGAGTAGGCGCGGTAGCAGTGGGAGCACTTGTAAGGCTTGTCTTTATTGTGTGACCTTTGATGAGACTGCGAGAGGATGCAGAACAGCTTAGAATTAACACCATTGCATTTAATTAGCTTCTAATGAAATGAATAGTAACACGCTTTTCATTTTATTCATGTTATTTGAGTGTTGTACCGTCTTTTCTTTCCACATTCCAGGCGCTATTTAACTAAGTGTGTATTTGTTTTTACAAGAAAAAAAGATAGATCATTGAATATTAATGCTACAAATTGTACTAACACACAAAAAAACTCAATGCAACACACACACACACACACACACACCTGCAGGTTGGAGAGTTGTGTGAACGCTTTATCACAGCCCGGCACAAAGCCATGCATGTACACAGGCAGGTTGCAGTTGGCGAACGCTTATCACGGCCCGTGGATGCTTTATCACCCGTGTGGATTCTGTTCAGAACATCAACGTAGGTTTTTTTTTTTTTATTATTATTATTATTATTGCATTTTTAAGGCAATAACAATTTACTGGAAAAAAAAACAAAGTTCAGATCCAAAAGGCACTTCGACACAAATTCGACAAATTATATCTTATCTCTTAAGAAAAATTATTCTTTCCTTCAGAAGCTGAACTCTTTAAAGATTTGTGATTTGCACCACATTAGAATTAGTCGCTGTTCCAAAGGCACATGATCCTCAACGCTACCTAAAGCTTCCTCAACACCAGATAAGGTTTAGAAGCATTATAGTTGCCTCAGACCTAAAGTGTTCGAATTAGAACGATTATTACACATTATTATTTAGTGATATACACAGAGCAACTATTTTACAGTTAAAGCAGTTTCAAGCTATCTGTGACCACACTGACAAATCCAACATCAGAAATCAAATAATTAACTAATTCAAAAACATTTTCCTTTTCCTTATGGTTCGCAAGAGCAGGAACTCTGATTAGCATTCGCTTACATGATGCATCCAGACATTCAATTTGTACACCCGAGACGAGTAAAAACCAATGTTTACTCTTCCAGTGATCTAAATCAATTCTACATTTTGGCTTTATTTGCATCGAGCACATGTTTGTTTTTTTTTTAACACCAGCATCGCCGCTTAATCATTTGTATCATAATGGACTCATTTTAAGTCATATCACGCGTGTGTTTCAAAAGACTAATTTAAATAAAGGGGGCGGAGTTTACTCTCACCTGGTGTGTTGCTGTAGGTGTGAGAGCTGGCGGAAGGATTTCTCGCAGTACGAGCAGTGATAAGGCTTCACCCCCAGGTGGATGCGTAAATGCTGTGCCAGGTACGAGGCGTTGGCAAAAGACTTGGTGCAGTGAGGACATTTGTGCGGCTTGGCTTCCGTGTGGGACTTGGAGTGAATCTGCATGTCAGACTTCGAGAAGAAAGTCAGCGGACACACTTTACACCTGGGAGAAAACACACACACACACACACACAAGCTTTGTATAAGCTCATGCAAATCACCTGTTTTCCATCACACATCACTACACGGGAAAGCACATTAGGGGATTGGCAAATGGAGCAGCGGCACCAAAACTCAATCATTCCTAAATCATACCTGTACGTTTTACCCTCTTTGGCCGTGATTGTTACAGACGATTGGTCGGCTCCTGAAGCCAGGATTGGGTAGGGAACAACCAGCAACGGACCGGATGCGTTTTCTGCTTTGATCTTCTTGCGTCCCCGTCCTCCGCTTTTCGGGGGCGGTCCCAGAAGCCCCGCCAGCCCGCCGCAGTTTTTCATAGGCTCCGCCCCGACGGCGCAGGCCAAACCTGAGAGGAGGTTTGCAGAAGGCGCGGATCCATGGCGCATGTGGCCGCCGGAGGATGTAGGAGTGGCCGGGGTCACCGCCTCTGCAGTGTTCTGGTTGCCAGGACGAGATGAGAGTGCGATACCTGACGATAATAAACAAGCCGTACAAAACGATCAGGGACATTCACCAGGGAGTGAATCATAATTAGTTTATTTAATGTGTTACATAATCATTCAATTACACTTTACTAGTAGAGCGCTTTTAACAATAAGAAGCTTTACAGCGGAGGGCGGAGCCAGATGGAACAAGCACTGAAGAACACCTGATGAGTAATCAACGCGCTCGTTTCTGTCCAGCGCGGCCAATAACGAGGCGAGAGACATCAGCCTCGAGAAGAGAGAGTCACCGAGTGGAGCGAGACGGTCGGCATAAGGCGTCAAGCACGGCGGGAGCTGGAAGAGGACGTGCCGTCGGCGGGTGCACTCGGGTGGACACAGAGGAAACGGCGTGCCGGGCCTCGACAGACGTCAGAGGAAGGCTCCCGATTTGTGAGACTGTGGGTGTGTCCCGGCGTGGGTACGAGGTAAGGGACATGTATTGAAAGAAACTAAAGATGGCTCTCTGCTTATTATTTTGTTGCCTGTCTCTCTCTCTCTTTCAGCTCGGACCCGTGAATTGTTTACACAGAGATAACAAGGTTCTAAATTTGCATAAAAGCAGACGTTTCACATCCATCACCAAAGTTCTAGAGTTGCTTAGGAGCGTCATTGATCTTCAGGCTGTAATGATGGAACCATCAGCAGCGGGGGTCTCCGACTGATGAGAACTCCATCCAGAGGGAGGGATTGTGGATTATAATAATAATGCCAAAAATTCTATAGTTTTTCTACCTTCCACTGCGCTTATTACGAGAGCGGCCTCTAGAGGTGAATTACTGGCACCATGTGCTGCTTTTTTTTAGTTCATTTAGCACAATAAAATTTTGTTTTGCAATAAATTTAGTATAAACCAGTATCCATTACAAAAAGACTACGGTTATCAGCAAGTACAATCCAACCTATCTATCGTAAAATCAGTCGACCGCTAATAATAATAATACAGAATTGTGACACTAGGAGGCACGGTGGCTTAGTGGTTAGCATGTTCACCTCACACCGCCAGGGTCCGGGTTCGATTCCCTTCTCGGCCATGTGTGTGTGGAGGTGGCATGTTCTCCCCGTGCCTCAGGGGTTTTTTCCTCAGGGTTCTCCGGTTTCCCCCGGTCCAAAAACATGCACGGTAGGTTTATTTACACCTTGGTGTGTATGAATGTGAGTGTGTGTGCGATGGGTTGGCATTCCATCCAGGGTGTATCCTGCCTTAATGCCCATAGACGCCTGAGATAGGCACAGACTCCCCGTGACCCGAGGGAAGATCGGATAAAGCGGTAGAAGATGAATGAATGAAGTGTGACACTCACTATTTGAATCTGTAAATGTGTTTACCTGACAAATGGTTCGCTCTTGACGGCTGGTCTATAATTTGTCGTAAATGCCAATCTTCCCACAGTCCTCTCGCTTTCAAAGCCGCCTTGTCGTCTAGGTTCAAATTTACATCACCGAGAATGCGTCCTGGGGAAACGAGAAAAGGAAGGGAAAAAATATAAAGTGTCCGCATGCAAGAAGACTTTAAAACAAAGACTTCCCTAAAATACTGAAATCATGCTTCTGGGATTCTCGCTTCACTTTCCTAACAAATTTCCTAAAAATGATAACCAGCGAAACTCCTTAATGATAAAAAAGTGCAGAATAGTTAGTTATAATATCAGGGTAACTGGTGTTACAGGGGGGGTTTTAATGTTTTCACACAAGCACAAGGATTTAAAGGAAATTTTCAGTTTCATTTCTGACACTGGGTTATTTCTGGTTTGTACAGAAATAACTTCCTTTTTTCCCCCCTCAAAGAGTCATCAAACTAATGAAAGGTTTAACTGTATTCACACCGCTTAGTCTGATATATTCATTTTCTTCCTAAGAACAATTCAGTTTTACTATGTAAATACAAACGGCACAAAGTAAATCTTTTATTAATAATAATAATAATAATAATAAGTCTAGTGAGTTCCGGTAAACTTCCATGCTGAATTTATATGCCGCTTGAACTACACATTTAGTGCCCAAAACACAGCAAACTAAATTATGATATTAACATTTACATAAAATCGATTGATCTCCACTATATATATTGGTGAAATACACATTACATGCATAACAAACACAATCGCTAGTTAGGGATAACTCCGACTTTATCTTGACCCCGTGTGGCTAGCATGAAAAGAAATCGTTATAAATACCACACTTGCTAATTACTTAGAAATGTTACTTGTGGCATACGAAAATACAAAACGGTTATGGATGGTTAGGGGGTGACTTTCATCCTGATTCTTGAGGCATCAAATTTTGTGTATAATAAAAAAGAAATGACAATTTATTTATTATTTATGTTTTAGTTTAAACAAAGTTCTACTTTGTTTTAGCACACAGCAAACACTGGGTGTTTATTAATAAATAAAAAAAACACGTTCCACCATTCAGTTTCTTTTCTTTTTTTTGGCCATAGTATTGCTATCGTGATATTTAACGAGGGTGCTCTATGTCTGATTTAACATACCCGATGTGCAGTCTGTGATACATGATGATGCGTTAAATAAAACATGAACACACCTTGGCAGCAAAGATTTAAATAGGTAACACAGTCTGGAATAATCTGTAAAGATCAATTCTGTTCTATTTTAAATCGGTATCAGATCCTACAGTCTCCATCAGCTTATCATCAGTTTAGTGATGCTGTGCGATGCAACAGAAGGGTGACATGGTGTGGTTTTACCTGCAACGGAGCTGGACGCAGGTCGCGCGTGCAGGGCCACGTCGGGTTGTGTCGGGCTGTGAGGAGGAAGTCCGGGCATCTGCTGAAGCTTCGGCACCGCCATGCCGTGCGTCCCACCTTCGCCGCTCGACGGAGGGACCAGCAAGGACTGCTGAGATTGGACTGAAGTAGGGGGCAGGTGTGGAGGTCTGATTTTCTCCGCCATCAACTGCTCTTTGATCTTGTTAATAAGAACGAGGTTGTCCAACTGAAAAAGAGGGAGCGCAGGGGATAGGGTTCACTTTCCCAGTACTGGATCCAAGAATCAGCAAAGCTTGGATTGAGTGCTATGATCTCTGGGTAAAAGAGAAAATCTGGTCGACCTGTCATTCACAAAAATGACCCGTAACGCAAACATCGGTCACCCAGACCCTTTTACATACACAAAGGGTTAGTGTAAAGTTACAGAAGGGGTGACCAAATTTATTTAGGGTGGCTTCAAAAGATTTTGGATGTAATGTGGGATAATTTCGAGGAAATTAAACAGTAGAATCTGGGTTGATGGACACTGACTGGTCTGTGTATGAATTCCACTTGTTGCTAAATAACTCTACATCCACAGAAAAAAAAGAGCAGAATGTGATCTAAAGCAATATACGTATTTAACCTCTGAATATCGCAACGCTCGTTACAGTGACGTCATGCAATAAAGACTCGTACCTGACCAGGCATTGCTGGAGGCGGAGGCCAGAAGTATGGGTTATTAAACCGTGGCTCGGCCATGCTGTGGGGGGGGAACAATAAAAATGAATCAATTTTTGGTTACATTTGCCAGATAAACATACATGTAGGAGAGGCACGAAAAAAACCCCAAAGAAACAAAAAACACAGAATTCTACATGTTCCAATTAATTATTAATGAATTTAAAAATACCGCCCATCTTAAGGTCTTCCCCTGTGAAGCTCACAAATCTTGATGCATAGCCAAACATACCATATCACGATGCAGTGAACGATCCATCCAACAAAATTTGATTTCATGCAAAAATCTGATGCACTGCTTTTCAATATATACACACACAACATATCTGTTTTATTTCTTTGGTTCAGACAGACATGAGCTGTAACGCGTGATAAACGGAAACCAGGCGTTCCTTTTCCTGTTGCTTCTCCAGGAAGATGAATAGAACACCCTTTATTTGACACCCAAGAGTGGGTCCCTGAGCAAAGCCCTAACCCTCTGTGCTCTAGGGGCGCTGTATCATAGCTGACCCTGAGCTCTGAGCCAGCTTCCAAACAAGCTAGGATATGTGAAAAACTAACTTTGCTGTGCTGTAACGTATATGTGACAAATACAGCTCTACCTCTGCCACGTTAATCTATATTCTATGTGACTCTCAGGCCACGCCTCCATCTCCGTATAGTTGTGATGTGTCATATTCACATAGCAGCGTTGGTGCTACGAAATCGGTCTACGTAGAATTTAAAACTCACAAATAAGATATTTACCTTAACCAGAAAACAAAATGATCATTTACACTGTTCATGCGCAAAAGTCTACTGTACACCTCCTCTAGCTCTTATTACAGTATATTATGTTACACTCTTAAGTCACTGTGAATGTTTGACTGTACAAGTACGTTTATGAGTTCCGCTGATGCCCTGAAGATAAAAACATGAATCAAGTTTATAGTCAGTTTTGGGAAGGAAGCAAATCTAAAAGCAAACAATGATGATAAAACGTACATGGAGTCGCTCATATACTCTCTATATGAGAAGAATGAAGAATATGTCAACTGTTCAACTGGTTCCTTTTGATGGAAATTCTATTATGATGATGTTTTTGGGGTTTTTCTGGACTGTGTGTACAGAAAACATAGGTTTTGTGAAACCTGGGTCTGTCAGTGATCATATTCATCCAATAGTATAGTGCAGGAGCTCGTCATCCAAATCTAAACCTTGTAAAGCGGATCTTCATAGAGCTGGCTTTGTGCATAGGGGGCATTGTCATGATGAAATAGGTCAGAGTGTCCGAATTTGAGTAAAGGGAAAATATCATGCCATCCAAACACGTCCAATGCAATTGTGCCATTTTGTGAGAACCATTTGTTAAAGAAGCACCAAAACAGTGTTAAAGGTTCCAATACAGTATAATGAAGATTTTATATATATATATATATATATATATATATATATATATATATATATATATATATATATATATATATATATATATATATATATATATATATATATATATATATATATATATATATATATATATATATATATATACATATATATATATATATATATATCTAGATATATATATATATATAATATATATACACATATATATATATATATATATATATATATCTATATATCTGTATATTGTCTGTAATATGATAAGAAATCACTTTTCAAATACAGGTTTTAGAAGTTCCTTTGTGCAGAGTCTGTAGAACGTGCTGAAACGAACGGTGACGCATGTGATATTCAGATGAAAGAGACTTGACGACCACAAAGGGAAAAAAAAACATACCAGTTTGACAATTGCAGAAGAACGCGAGTCTTGGAAATAATCCTGCACGCTACTTTGCGGTGGTTCTTCCATTCCACGTGTGCACGTCTACATGTTCTACAGCTTAGTGAAGTGAAGCAATGCTGAGTAAACAGAGCCGCCTCTCCAACTCCCCCACCCCAATGTCACGACCCTACAAACAAAACTGGCAGCACACTTCATCAGGCCTTGTGCTTGTGCACAAGCTCCTGCGAGCAAAAAAGGTGTATGTGCATTCGCACAGAATCATCACTTGACGGAAAAAAAATATTAAATAAAAAAAAAAGAGAGAAAAAAAAAATCTTCCCCTCGAGTTCAAACAGGAAGTGAAACAGACACCTCTAACTACCATTAAGAAAATATTCTGCAAAAAAAAAAGTCTGGAGTTCATACGCCTGGACATATCATCTTTATTATTTTTGGCTTGTGCAAATGAACTCCTCTGTGCAGACCCCTAAGTCAAACAGCCTTCAAACCCGGAGCACGCTGCCAAAACATGCACGGCCGAGCGTCGCAGGGCCGAGAAAAAAAAGAATCCATAATGCATGAAAGTGATATTCCTCAAATAATCCCGTCGTGTGGAAAGATTTCTAGAAGGCCGTGTTCCTTCTCAAAAAAGGCGGGCTTGAAGGAGTTATGAGGTACGACTGCAAGATGAGAGCTGAAAAATGTTTTCCTGTGCACATTACTGCATATGATACTCGTTTTTGCTTTTAGCCTGAATATGAGCAGGGGGAAAAAAAAACTGCAGCATTCTCATCCGGAGTTATGTTCATGTTTCCCGAAGCACTGCGATTTGTGACGTTACAGTTACGCTCAATGACAGAAATCCGATTGTTTACCCTTGTTCAGTCCTATACATTCTCTTCAGTAAGGAAAGTGGTGAGAATGATTTAACATGTCAGAATTTTGATCAGAAAGTCAAAAGTTAAGATAATATGTGAAGCGGTCACTGATGGATTTGGACTGTAATTTATATCAACAGTCTGCTCAGGACCTCAGGTTTCATCAGTCTCTGTTCTGCTTTAAGGGAACCATCTCTGACCATTAAAAAAAAATTATAAAGCTGTAATGAATGGACAGTGTTGAGGATGAAGAACTGTCTTTTTTTAGTCTGGTTCCTCTCATGGTTCCTTCCTTATGCCATCTCGGGTGTTTGGTTTTTTTTTTTTTCTTTCAACGCCATCACCGGCTCGTGCAATAGGGATTGAACTTATCATGAATTACAAGCAAGAGACATATAGACAATAAACTTACACGTTCTTTTATGCAACTTTATGAATCTCTCTAAAGTTGCTTTAAGACCGTGTCGGGCCCTTGAGAAAAGCTCGGAGAGCTATAAATCGAATCATTGTCACATGGCAGAATTCTACAGTATAAATATGCATGGTGATTGAATGTAGCTACAATAAATAGCTTCATTAGATAGTACAAACACTAGAAGCCAAACACATTAAATAATAATAATTTTAAAAAATTCAGACCACAACCACAAGCAAAAACATCTGCTTTTAGGAACAATACTAACTTAATCTCTCATGTTTAGTGTTTAGCTACAATATATATATATATATATATATATATATATATATATATATATATATATATATATATATATATATATATACACACACACACACATCTTTCTTACAATTATGACATAACTCTGAATGTAGTGACATCATTTTTCTAATTTGTATACAACAATACTCTGATATCAGTATTACGATAAATAAAACCTCAAACCGACCCGCAAGTAATTCTTAGATATGTCATTATATGAGTATAGTATTTTCATGCCCATTCAAGGAATTAGTAGAAAATAAGCAGTTGTGGAATAAAAGAGGAATGTGTCCATTTTAAAAAGAAGTCCTCATATCGCCGCATTACTATACATACATACACAGATGTTTAGAGAACGAAACAATGCCTGGACCCTGGGATCACGTGATCCAGATATACGCAAAAGATCAAATGTACCCAATGCAACCTTCTTTTTTTTCTTCTTTTTTTAAAAGATTCTTTTTTGAGGAACATGTTAATGAGAAAGAGAAAAGAGGAGGTGCAGAGCTCCGGCATGGCCCTCCTCCACCTCCCGAATCAGAAATCCGTGTTAAAAATACAAAAGGGGGGGAAAAGCCTGTAAATCTATTGTATCATATATACAATACCCTTTCTTTCCAACCCTCACGACCGTCACATTTTAACCCTCCATAAAACCCCGAGATCAGAACTTGCGCTAGTTAACTTTTCTCCTTTTTTAAAAAATAAATCTATCGGCATCCTCGAAGTTTTATTGTCGTTACATGTCTCAAATGCGAAGTAAACAAAAATAGGATAAAATTAAAAACAAACAACCCGAGCTCGTTTCGGTAGCTGGTGAAAAGGCGGCGATGCGCGGCAGTGAGCCCGGGCCGCCTCTCCCACATTCTCAGACAGTTTTATTAACAAAAATTCAGACAAAAGGAAAACAAAAATGGCAGCCTGTCTTTATTTTTATAAAGGAACCAGACGCCATATTCTGCAGATCCCCCTCCGAATCTGCAACCCGCGATCCGGTCCTGGACGCGAGACCCCTTGAAGACGCCATCCGTTTATTTGCATTAAGAGCTCGGATGATTGTTTACTTAGATCTGCAGGTTTGAAAAGCCCGGCTCGAAGAGGGGGAGAGAAAAAAAAAAAGACAGAGAGAGGAAGAAAAAAAAAGCCAAGACACTTCCTACAACAGTCATGCCGCACAGAGCATGCAGGCGAAAAAAACATCAATTAACCGCTATAATGAATAATCCGCTAATGATCACAGCTGTATAAAAGTGCAGTGAGGAACGGTTCTGGATCCACATGGGTGACGCTTGCTTTCAGCCATTCCCCTGCTTTAGGGTTTTTTTTTTATTTGAACTTTTCCGAGCTCCGGGAGAACTCCGGATTAATCACACACACACACACACACACAATGCGCAAAATCACGAATGCGCCACGAATTGATCGCGCGCGCACGCACGCACTCACCCCCCAATGGATCGATCCAGACTCGGTGCGGGTTTGATGGATGTAGAACTAATTTTTTTGTTATAGATATGTTTAAAAAGGTAAAGATCTTTCAGCTCGCTTTCAGTCGGAGTTCAGACCTTCCGGGTCGCCTACTGTTCACTTCTGGGTGCTGCAGGCAGCGCGCGCGCGCACGCACGCACACACACACACACACACACAATTATTTTTGTTCAGCTCAAAAATACTCAAACTAGGAAAAAAAATGGATAGTCATAAAAATAAATAACAATAAAGTCATGATCCCCTCAACACTCATTTTTGAATATTGTGTATTCAGTAATGCATTCGTTTTTTTAGTAATAAATAATAATGTAGCAGACTTTATAGAATAATAATAATACTAATTCTACTACTACTACTAATAATAATACTACTAATAATACTAACAACAACAACATCAGGTATCTCTAGAAAAAAAATCTAAACTCAAACAGCGTTTTAAAAATGCACTACAGTGACTTCCCATGTCATCTATACAGACAAGTGTAAAGGCTTACACACCCCTTTAAAATCAATGTAAAAAATGAGCTTAAAATAATAAAATAAATGTTATTATTACTTTACATTACATTATTACATTATTGAAGGTTGCATACATATTGGTCTGTGTGTGTGACGGGTAAAAACGCACAACAAATATAAATAAAAGTATATAAACATTAAAAAAGTAAGTAAATGTTTAAAATTAAATACGTGTTTTTAATTCTGTGAATGATAAATACCCCCATACATGGATGCATGTATGGGGGTATTGATCATTCACAGAATTAAAAACATACATACACACAAATTTTATATATATATATATATATATATATATATATATATATATATATATATATATATATATATATATATATATAAATATTGCATTTTAAAGCGCCTAGATGCACTGTAGTATTCTATTGTACTATAGATTCAAACAGCGCCCCCCTGAGGGCACCGACAATCAGTGTTTCAAATTATTTTACATTTTCTCATTATATATATTATATATATATATATATATATATATATATATATATATATATATATATATTAGATTTCTTTAAACACAATATTTATATAGAGATTCCTCAAATATTTGTATATACTGAACGTTAACCGGAGGCACGGTGGCTTAGTGTTTAGCACGTTCACCTCACACCACCAGGTTAGTGGTTCGATTCCCGCCTCCGCCATATGTGTGTGTGTGTGTTGTGTAGAGTTTTTGCATGTTCTTCCCGTGCCTCAGGGTTAGAATTAGGGTTATGCACGGCAGGAGTTTTCCAAGAAAGCTTGGAAAATTGTCCCTAGTGTATGAATGTGTGTGTCCCTGCACCCCATACAGAATGCGTCCTGCCTTGATGTCCCAAGACGCCCAAGAGGCACAGGCTCCCCGAGACCCGAGGGAAGATCGGATCGGATAAAGCTGTAGAATATGAATGAATGAACTTTAACATATTCCTCGTCCTTTTTGTTACCCTTGTTTAGTTGCCACTATTCGCCACAAGGTGTCAGCATTCCCGAATTCTTCTAAACTTCCATATCATTCCACATCAATTAAAACGACTTGGGGTATTTCCTAAGACCTCCTGTCCTGCGTTGAGTTGCAGCTCTAATCCTGCACACCTGCCCCATATAATCGGGTCTGATTAACGGATTAGTGTTTGTGTGTATGCTACAGATAAAATATGTCTCCATATCGACCTCAACAACATCCAAATAACTCACCCCCTTCACATCTTGAGTAGAGGATCAAGTGATTTGCCCCCTCCTGGTGCAATTAAAGTGCCCGAGCCAGTTTTTGTGTATAAACTACAGACAACTTTTTCCATACTCTCTCTCTCTCTCTCTCTCTCTCTCTCTCTCTCTCACACACACACACACACACACACACACACACACACACACACACACACACACACACACACACACACACACACACACACACACACACACACACAGGTGAGGTGAAGGGAGTGGTGACCTGTATAAACACGTCCCACAAGGGGCGGGATTGAGACAACATACACACACATACATACACACACACACACACACACACACACTCTCACAAGGATGATCTGCTGTGTGCACACACTCCTCAAAGGTCACTCGGGATTTCTCAGGTAAGGTCGAATTCTTACCAACTATTAGGTCAATCGTGTGAGTGCGAGTCTTTCTTTCTCCTTCTAGAGTTGTCGGTGCAAGTGCAAATGTCTTTAGCCCCACATGAGTCAGTCAGCACTTAACCCCCTTTTTATTAGGATCTGTTCAAAACCTTGAACACTCCCCATGTGCTCTTCTGTTCCCATACAAATATTCCATTTCTTGTTTGCCAGTCTGAACTCTGCCGTGACCTGTAGCACAGACGTGTTGTCTCGTCTCTAAAGCTTTAAACGCAAATTTACCAGTACTAAGTAACTGGATTAGAGTGCAATTTATCATATTATGGATTGCACGTATGAGGAATTTCTCATGACATGCTGGTGCTAGAAAATAATAGATAAACAAACATTACAGTTTGGGTATGTAAAGGGAGGGAGTGCAGATAACATTTCCAGCATGCAGGGTTATACAATAGTTAACATTTTGGACTCCTGTTCAGAAGATTGCGAGTTCAAATCTCATCACCACTAAGCTTCGAGTCCTTGAGGGAAAACCATGAATGGGATAATTAGTGTTCAGGAGATGGGCGTCTGCCAATGGCGGTGAATGGAAATCTAAATATACACAATAGTCCATAGTTGATTGCATGAATGTAATATGAAATAAGTATACAGGACCACCACACCAGACCACAGAGCCCTGATTTGTTTCCCTGATTAGACGCTTTTGGCTCCTTAGAAACATGTTTGAGTTTACAGATCCCACCGCTTCTTGCGCTCTAATAAGTTTGATATCTACAGTGAAATTCAGATTGCAGCTAAATTATGTTTCCTGCTTTCCGCAAACATCCTATAACAAGTTATTTATTTATGGATTTTTGAGGTATATGTATTCTTATCCACAATGCAACAAGGATGTTTAGACATTTATACTATATAAAAAATAAAAAAAAACGCCTGACACTTCCACCCAGATGTGGTTCTTTTGCCAACAAAGTTTGAGGCGCACAATTGTATTGGACGTCTTTGGATGCGAAAGAATGAAATTATCCCCTTTATTGAACTAGGAGTCCTAAACCACATCCACTAAGATCTACTTTACAGGGGTTTAAAACATGTATATTAATATTTAAAATATTTACACAATAGTTTTTTAATAACATTTGTATTATTATTATCATGTAAATCATTTTGAAGTATTTGATTTTAGCTAGTCGTTAATGAAACTTTTTAGAAATATTTTTAGCATGTCAGTTTATCATGATACCAGTATCAGGATCGATTATATTGTCCCACCCTGCTGTCGTTTTATTACACTCTTAACATGTTCGGCATCTAATATAAATTAAAAATAAATAAATAAAACTATTTTATTCGGAGGTCTACCTGTTTCAGGACAGCGCAGGACTGGTGTCTAAACAATGTGCATGAAAATCACTCATTTATTTAAATATTCATTTCAATTCAAATGAATTCCTTCCGTTTTGAAATGGGATTCAGGATCCGTTTGTCATCCCTGAAATACGTGTTTTTGTTAGTCCACATCTGAAGATGTTCCTCTGAATCCTCACACTGCAATGTGTTCAGTAATGAATACAGGACACTGACAGTGCAGGAGTATCTATAAGATTATAGGATTATGGCTGTGCATATAATATACTGTGTAAGTCTGTGTATTCAGACTTAGCATGAATTTAAAAGTATGATCATCCATTACAACTTGGAGCTGCTTTTTTGTTTCGTCACTGACACAGTGGTTACATAAAACAGAGCATTTGAAAGTTTTAAAAGCACGTCCTACCATAAAACGGCATGATTTTAAAGTGTGTTCGAGTTTCAGATGGTCGAATGTTTCCAGGAGCTCAAGGCCAAAAGGCTTGCAAAAGCAAACACGAGAGCAAACAGTGTGTCAACAAAAACCCACAAGGTCGGAGGATCAGATGTAAACTAGGGGCGGCGACGTGATAAACATATCGTCATGATTCCTATCACAGATTTTCACAACTCTAAAGTGGAAGCTTGGTGGTGTTTGGATTTGAACGTGACCTTACAACGCATTGCCCAATTCTTTAACCATCGAGCTATCAAATGTTAACCTCACCCCTGAATCACAAGCCACTACAGTCGACACGCGGCAACGTCACAACTCATTCATACCATACGTTTTTGGTGCAAACGTTATGGGTACATTTTACTCTATTTTTATTACATTCAATGATTACGGTATATTTTTATAAATTTCAATTATTACTGTATTTACGCTATAATGACAGCGCATACCAAATCAAATGTGCTTGAATGAATGGCAGTACATATAGGTACAACATCTATATTTTACATTCTAGCTCTGCGAGAAACACAGCAGGACTGTACAGTGTATGTCTATACCGTTATACATTACTCGTATATACTCATATATGTAAAAAAGAAAAGAAAAAAAAGAATAATGTTTTAAGCTGAGTGAAAGTGTTTTTCGGGGATATTTAAGGTTTAAACTATAAAAAATGTGCACAATTGACATTGTGTATTTTCTAAATAATACTTTGCACTATAGCCACTGGAACTGCAAACCATTTAGATATAGTCGTGTAGCCCTTTCCTGACTTGTGAGCAGCCACAATGAGCAGCTCCAGGTCCACAGTCTTAGCCGTGACTGTCCACAAACCAACAGGGTATCTGGGTAAATCAGGGGAAATAGGATGTTTTCAGTACATCTTGGACTATTTGGAATGGTATAGAACTTTGGATTTTCCCATAGAGTGTAACAGTTTGCAAATGGTATGAATAATTCAGGCCACTTTTTGTTCAAATGTAGATAAGTTATATTTTTTTCCACAATGAAGCTTATTGTCTTTTGTGTCATTTTGTGTCCAAAAAAGATTTGCCTGTTGAATAAAAGTAAGAATTTGCCAGGGGTTTGAATAATTTTAGGCTTGACTGTATATATAAAATCTCCTCCTCCATATGTATGCAGGTTTTACAGAGTTAGCAACAAAAGCAACTTGGTACAGAGACTCGCCTAGCCCTAATGCAAACAAGTTATTTGCATGTGACAAAATTACGTATTGCAATATGTAAATCCGAGGGTTTTAATTTCTCCCACGGCATCAGTTTTCTTTCTATTTTTTTCCATTGTCCTTTTGCATCTGTAAAGTGTATTTAAATATAGTGGTTTGGTCTGGATTTTCCCAACATGATATTTCACGTTTCACAAAATCCCGCACGATGAAACCTAACCGGACTCCATCAACGAGCCGTAAAACGATCGCTAATGAAACCACGATAAGGCACCAATTGGGAGGTGGTGGCTGAGTTTTAAGGCATTGGCCTCTGAACCAGAAGATCGCAGGTTCAAACCCCACCACCACCAAGCTACAAGTAGTGTGCCCTTGAGCAAGGCCCTTAACCCTGAATTGCTCAGTTGTAAGTCGCCCTGGATAAGGGCGTTTGCCAAATGCTGTAAATGTAAACAATTGGTCATAATTCATTGTACAAGGTTAGAAATTTATTAAGCGTTAAATGAGTGAGTCAGGTTTACTATTTATAACCTGCCATAAATCATTATTTGAAATCATTATAATAATCCCAGAAGCAGGTTAAGATATTTAGTACATTTGCATTTTAAGTGCACCCTGGATGGAATGCCAGCCCATCAGAGGGCACACACACACATTCATACACTAGGGAGGAAACCGGAGAACACGGAGAAGGCAAACGTGCTAACCACTAGTCCACCGTGCCCCTTTCTACTTTAATATGTTAAATTTAATAAGTCTTTGATATTTGCAGGGCGTTTTAACAGTAGACTTTCCCATAAAGCAGAAATAATCTTGATGAATAGCAATTTGAAATGTATAAGTATAGTTAAAGGGGGGCACGGTGGCTTAGTGGTTAGCACGTTCGCCTCACACCGCCAGGGTCCGGGTTCGATTCCCGCCTCGGGCATGTGTGTGTGGAGTTTGCATGTTCTCCCCGTGTCTCAGGGGGTTTTTCTCCGGGTTCTCCGGTTTCCTCCCCGGTCCAAAAACATGCACGGTAGGTTGATTGGCACCTTGGAAAATTGTCCCTAGTGTGTGAATGTGTGTGTGAATGTGAATGTGTGTGTGTGTGTGTGTCCTGCGATGGGTTGGCATTCCATCCAGGGTGTATCCTGCCTTAATGCCCATAGACGCCTGAGATAGGCACAGGCTCCCCGTGACCCGAGGGAAGATCGGATAGAGCGGTAGAATATGAATGACTGAATATATATATATATATAAATGCCAGCGGGTGCCTGGATGAGTGGCCATATGAAGTGTTTTTAATAGATGTTGTTAAAAACGTATGTCGAAGTGAAATTTTCATGTGTAGCTGAGATTTTCCGTTGATAAGATCGCTGCTTTTCTGCAGGTGCACACGACGGACTTTAGACTCCAGTAAACGATATCGTTTACGACGCCGATTGTGGAATTGGCAGCGGCATGAATAATATCAAATGTCTCTACAATCTGATTGGCTGAGGCAAAGTCATATAATTTGTGTGTGGTCACTTTTAACAAAGTCTTGAAACACAACTCCTATTTTTGAAGCAGAATGTCACAAATTCTTTTCTGTAAGCAAGTTCGAAGGACACTGAATATCCAAACCTGTGAATTATTCTTCACACAACATGTTTCAAACGCCATGGATCCAACGTGCAATACTACTCTGCATACCCGAACAACAGTTTTCAGCCATGTTCAGTGAAACAAACCTACATGTAAATATCTACTTTTAAAACCAAACGAGGGTGAGATATGTAAATCGCTTCTCAAAAGAATTCAAATAGGCACATAATCTTAAATTGTAAACAAACAAAAATTTTCCCTGATATTTTAAATAAATATTAAATGCTTTGAAGAAAACTTTAATCTTCTTTAATGGCCAAAAGTATTCGGACTTTTCCAGCCATATGTGTCATCCAAAGATGAAGACGGACAGATTGTATGGATACGTCTTTGGATACTGGACAATGAAATTTTCCTTTCCGGTGAACTACGAGATCCAAACCAATCCCAACATGACGATGCCCCTGTGCACAAAGCCAGCTCCAGGGAGATGTGCTATAGTGTGTCATCTTCCCAGGAAGAGCGGAGCTTCTTATAACGGCAAATGGAGACTACATTTACATTTATAGCATTTGGCAGACGCCCTTATCCAGAGCGACTTGAGCAATTGAGGGTTAAGGACCTTGCTCAAGGGCCCATTAGTGACAGCTTGGTGGTGGTGGGGTTTGAACCCGTGATCTTCCGGTCCAGAGTCCAACACCTTAACCACTGGGCTACCACCTCCAATCTGATGCTGTGCTTTGACCCCAGTTGCATAACATCACTGGGCTTTCACTGCAACCTATGGTTAAAAAAGAAAAAAACTGTTTCAATATTTTCATGGCTGTTCACTATACACAGATGTATTGATATTCAGACACTACAGCTCTGCGGATTTTACCTGCTAAATCCAATGTCTGTTGCTTCCGGGAAAAAAGTTTTAATTTTATTTTAACAAATGTATTCACTCAAATTACTTCTTTTGCAAAAGGTGGTTGTTATAAAAAAATATACTGCATGTATACAGTACTGTGAATATATAATAACTGTAATACATTTGTAAATCGGGGGGTTTGCAATAATAATAATAATCATCATCAAAATATCACATCAAAAAAATCACTTTTTTTTACTTTTAATTGTACAATTTTATTAATAGTGTAGTGAGTGAAGTTTTATTGAGGATGATTTAAATAAGAACCATGGGGAAAAAAAAAGCAGTGAGGACGAATACAGGCTCGTAATTATTTCAATAACTCTTTACAATTGTAGTAAACAGAAAAACGGTCCAGAATACACAAAACCCTTTTTTTTTTGTTTGCACAAAACACACAATTTACCCTTAAAAAAAAAAACAGAAATGCCGCGAAAACCGGTGGTCATTTAACGAGTTTAGTTCCGACGCTTGTGCTAGAAATGATGTGTTCCTCGCTTTAGTAACGAGATTCATTCCCACTGTATGAGATTCCTGCCTGTGACGCAGCGCTCGGTTACACTTGTGTTTCTCTCCGATATTGATGTATTTCTATTATCTTTGTGTCATAATGATGCTATTAAGAGGTGGATCGAATCGCTGAAGGCCTAGGGGGTGGTGGTGGGGGGGTATTATGCATGTCTGTAAACAGGAACTTTGGCACATGTGATATCGTCGGTGATGAGTTTACACTGCATGTCGTTTCATGTGCTCCAGTGGAAAAAAAAAAAAAAAAAAAACGTAGTAAACGAACAGGTACTACCAGACCAGTCTTAAAATCAACAACCGCATTATCGTCATTCCTTTGTCACTTGATAAAAGCCGAGTACGGCTTAAATGACAGCTTCACAAAGACGGATGGCCTTTCAAGAGAGATAATATATAGTGGCTTTTATCTGAATACACACGTCCCTACCTAGTGCTTCCTTCTGTCTCTGTGACAAAGGTAATCAAATCTCAACAGGAGGAACGCTGAATTTAATTTGTGTGCAGTTTTAATACCAGTACCACCTGCAGCAGTTTTCTGCACATTCATGACTGCTTTTGTTAGTAAACACTGCAAGTGGGGGTAAACAACACACACACACACACACACACACACACACACACACACACCAAACCGTGAGGCTTGTTTTTCTGACAAGCGATGACGTCCTGACATCCAATCTAACCTGAGTGCCATAGATCAGGCTCTAACCTGCCCCGGGCACCTCCACATTCCTCTAAAGGGGCTTTCAAGGATGAATCCCTCAATCCAATGTTTTATGTCGAATCCCAGACCTTTGGATAAACTGGCGTTTTGGTGTTATTCAGGGTCTAAAGATGGACGGCGTCCTGGAGTCGACGATCGCCCTGTGCGGATGCAAACTGCTGTGCAGCGTTCTGTGTCTCCCTGCATTCAAAGACTCCGTCTCCTACGTCTGCATGTGCTGCATCTGCCTATTACTCTTCACCGATCTCTCCATCACCAGTAAGCACCGTTTGTGTTTCTCGTCAAGGTTCCACCTGCTTACGTTCCATCGCTTTTTCTTCCATTTGTCCTCTCTTCCAGCGTTCCTGGTGTACCTCTGGTCCTGCGCACCCACCCCTGCGTCCTTCCAGCCGCACTCGGACGCCGTTGCGCTGCGCTTCGTGCTGTTCCTGAGCGAGACGTACGAGGCGGTGGTGATCCTGACGCCGCTGCTAGTCGTCGTAGAACTGCTGGTTCGACTGTTATGGGGTGACAAGACGGCGAGCTCAGCGACGGACAGAAAGGAAAAGGAGGTCGCCTCGGAGAACGAAGAGGACAAAATTGTGTCCGTAAAGGCTTTAGGTTTCCTCAGTTGCCTCACGCTGTGGTTCGTGTGTGGGACGTATGCCGGGTTCAGTTGGAGGCAGGAGCAGGAGAGGGTGAGATCTTGCCTGGAAAGAGGAAGCTTGTTCTCTTCGTGCCTCCCCTGCCTCGTCAGTGCTACTTCACCAGTTAGCAGAGAACTTTCCTGGGCTCTGCCTCCCACCGTTCTGCTGCTGGGCCTCGCCGCACTTCTGCTTTTTCTTATAGAAAGGTGGAGGCCTACAATTCGGCCTGGACAAATGCATCCGTTTGCGAATGTCGAACAGGATTGCGTTTTCTCAATTAAAGGGGCAGCGATCGACTGCACGGCTCTCAGCCTGCGTAACGACGAGCGACGGTGCGCTGGTGGCAAACCGGAGCCGCCGTGTTCGAGAGCAGAGCTGCACGATAGCGTCATGCTCGTCTTGCTAGTGCACTGTGCCGCCCCGCACCCCCGCGAGAGCCGGCTTTGGCAGGCTGCAACAAGAGAAAGCCCTCGCCTGAGGGCAGAACTAATAACAGGACTGCTGTGTGGGCTTCTGGTGTGCATGTTCCCCACGGTTCTCAGCACCAACGTTCTGCTCGTGAGCAACCTGGACGCTCTGGCCGTGTATGCCATGAAACGTCTCAACTCTCCTCCTCCGCTGCCCGTTAAACCTGGGGTTACAAGTGATGCATGTTTCCACAGAACACCTCCGTCTGAACATTCCTAACATGCCAAGGTTATTTAGAAAATTGGACAGGATCAAGCCCACACACACACACACACACACACACGTTTCTGGGAGGAAGAACATGGGAGGAACATGGACATGAACTTCTTAAAGGGAGGGGGAGGGGGGGGGTGCGACTCATGATGGAACATGTTCGCAGAATGTAATATGTGCACAAGGACTTTTGTATAGTGATAGTAAATATATTGGTGTCTGATAGATCGTGTTCTTTGGATTTGTAGCATTTGATAAATAAAAAGACAAATTTAAATGACTGAAGTTCAAATAATACAAATTCCTCTACACACATGTACGTGTGCGTGTGTGTGTATATATCTCTCTCTCTCTCATATATATGTATATGGAATATACACATATGAGAATATGGAATATTCTGTAAGCACACTATATATATATATATATAATCTAAGGATAAGATTCATTCATGAAAGGTAAATACAAACAAGTACACAAGCATAGACAGTTGACTTTTTTTTATGTATTTCTGGACAGTGAGATATAAAAAGAGAATAAAAAGAAATGTTAGGATAAGTGTTGATGGAAGAGGTGTGTCTTCAATCGGCGTTTAAGGGTAGATAGTGTCTCAATCAATCAGCCACAAGGGTGGTACTAAAGTGATGGAGGTGAAGTGAGGAGGACTGCGGTGTTTTGTTGCTCTATGTTGCTCTCAGGAGATCCTCAACTATCATTTCAAGCGGAGGGAACATTTCATGCCACAGCATCCACAGATGTTCAATAATGGTTTAATTGAAGTGGAAGAAGTCAGGTGTCCCAATAGTTTTAGTTATATGTTGTATGTTTCCATTACCAGTTAATTGTTTTAAAAAAAATAATAAAAAAAAGTTGAATAAAAACAAAAAAACAGAAGCCTTGCACACTACCAGAACGAATGTAAAAGCGTAATTAACGCAATCACATTGAATCAGATAGGTGAATATGGGTGAATGTACACGTCTTGTTTGTTGTGAAAACAGACTGTGGGCTGTTATGGTTCAGGGTGCAACAGCTGGTTTTTATCGTGTATTTGTGTGTGTAAGAAACACTGCCACGTACTGTCCGAGATGAGAACTGCACACAGCCAATATAATCTAGGGCATGGGCAATCTTTTCCGCTCAGGGGTCATGTTGACTTAATATTGGACAAGACGGGCCACACCAGCAACACACGCATACCTATACAAAAGCGTTAATGTTACTACTCAACATATCACCGAGCTTAATGCGCCACCTGGTGGAACGTCAGGCAATTACAAAACAAGGTCAAATCAATGCAGTCATAATTATGATACGATCTGATTTGGACAACTCTTCATAGATCTTTGCAGGCCGGATTAAAAGGACCAAGGGGCCGGATGTGGCCCACGGGCCATAGTTTGCCCACCCCTGATATAAGGAGAAGTGGGAGTTAGCAGTGATTAAGTTTAAGGTTCAAATTGCAGGGATTTCCAGTCTTAGGGCCCTTGAGCAAGGCCCTTAACCTTGTGTGCTCCTAGAGCGCTGTATCATGTCTGACTGTGCAGATTTCTAAGTGCGCAGGAAGAATGTGGGAGGTGGTAGAGGTAATATTACCTTAACCCAGTGGTTAAGGTAATTGCCTCTGGACCAGAAGATCGCAGGTTCAAACACCATCACAACCAAACTGCCACTAGTGGGCCCTTGGCCCTCAATTTCTCAGCTGTAAGTCGCTCTGGATAAGGGCGTCTGAGAAATGCCGTAAATGTAGATTTCACTGTCTCATGTAAAGTACATGTACATGTCTTTGGGACACTTGATTTCTTTGTCAAGCTGCTTCCATCATCTGGGAGGCACATTATTGTATAGGACGTGTTCACATGAAGTAATGGACTGAAAGATCTCCTGCCATCAACCCCATTCAACACCATCTACATCAAAACCCCACAAAATCAATCTTCTCAGATGAGTGGAGGATATTATAAGTGCAGACGTGTTCAAAATGTTCAAAAATAAATGCACACGCCAATATAGACAACAAACATTTGGTAGTACCTGCATGATGAAATGAAATCCCGTGCTGGCCGGTGCCTAACGCGAGAAAGCCGGTGTGAGATACTGGAAAGGGTGGAGGCAGGTACGCTGTGAAAAGAACACATCGGCTATTTGGTATAGGCCTTTTTGTCCCTCCCCTCCTCCATCGGCTGCCTTTTTATTTTTATTCTATCTACAGGAGTGTGTTTGAACAGCGAGCCACTCCAACACTAGTCTCTTTCAACCTGCAAAACAAAAGCGTTTCTCGCTCTCTGGCAAACACTCAAACACACACACTGCAGGGAAAAAAAAGATATTTACAATACATTCAACCGCTCTTTTCTTATGTATGTTCTTTTATATTCAGGGCCACCCAAAGTACAGAAATATCTGCCCCTCCCTCTGCTTTTAATAAAATGAAAATGTTGGGCTCCACAGCAGTGAATGCGGGACACCTTCTAAACCTTCAAAAGAACAAGAACAAAAAAAAGTCAGCTGAGGTTCTACTTCATTTCGCGTTAATGTGCAGTTACAGTGACGGACACCAGGGGTCTCCAGGGCACTGTGGCGCTGGCACATGATTCCACTTCGTCAAACTGAAAGGAATGCTGTGGAAAAACTTCGAACATCTACACACCATTTACTTTCTTTACTAACGTAGACAATCCCGGTGTTCTATCAGGAGTCCCCAAACAAACCCTGAACAAACTCCACATACACATATTGAACATGTAACTTACACTTTATGTTATGAAAAATGCTTATGTAAAAAATAAATAAGTACATTTCTCATTAGTGAATGTAGCCTGACTAGTTGCTAGATTAGACAATGATGCATTCACAATTACATAAACAATATTATTGCGCAACTGCTGCCATTTCTTTACCCAGTTAACCATTCAATTTTTAGTGAAGATTTTCTTTTCGTTGCGTTTCATTTTGGGCAGGGTTCGAGTCTGGGTTCTAGCTGTAACCTCCAGGCAGACGTAAACAGGTTAAATATTCTGTAGAATTCATTCAGGATTAACCTCCCTAAACCATTTCAGTGATCATTTCTGCCTCATGTAAACCATCAAACCTACCATAGAAGAGTTCCTGATGAATAAACAAATGATCTTAGCGAAGTGCAACATCTGGGTTTAGAAACATGTAAAAATTCCCTCGTCTTCACGCACACAATGAAGAGTCGACACAACGCCTCGTCCAGTTCACCTCTCTTTATTCGTACGATAAAACATTTCATCCCCATGAAGGTCCAGCGGCATGTGAACGGACGCACAACCCTCGGAACATCCGCATTATAATGGGATATAATAAACATTGTAAAAAAAAAAAAAAAAAAAAGAACGGTAATCACCTGAAGCGGTCCCTAAACCTCGCAAGCAGCTCTGCTCCGGATGTGCCGCTTTACACATCCCAAAATACTGGGCTCCGCCCAAAGCCTTTAAACACAAACAGAGCGAACATCACACACACACACACACAATCGTATGAATAACCCAAAACCGCAAGTTTAATACATGCAATGAATGATGAATGAAGAATAAAAAAAAGGCTGTGGAGGGGGTTACATTTGGTCCTCATCAGCACCAATAGGTGCCTTTAATTAATGCTCGTTAGCATTGAAGTACTTGATTGGCTTTTAGTGCAGCTCATCTCTATAGTACAATGGTGGGGGGGGGGGTAAATAAAATACATTTATTCTACCATTGTGTGCAGGACTTAAAAACAAACAAATAAATAAATCCATTCGAATTTAAGTACAAACATTGATGTTTGGATTGTATAAATGAAACAGGAGCATTAATTGGTTATTATATTTGAAAGCTTGGTTGTTTGTCAAACAGCATCTAACAATCATTTCTCAAACCAATTTGTCTATTCATTTTACATCCTTTAACGAGTTTAACTGCATGTAATTGTGTCCTGATTTAAAAGAGGGGGGAAAAGGAAGAGAGGGGGACCACCACCACCTCCCATAGCTACTCATCACTCCGACCCACCCTGTGTGGTCAAAAGTATTGGATCACCCAACTTTTCAGCCTTTTCATTGCATACGACGTCTTTGGATTTTGTTGAATTGAAATTGACCTTCACGTACAATTTAGTCCCAAACCTTCCTTAACTACATCAGTTCCTATCTTACCCAACAGTGTACTCAACACTCTTGTGTCTGAAATCTAGTTGAAACCAGAAGAGTGGAGATTATTATAATAGGTAAAGGACTAAACATGAAATGTGGCGTTCAAAAAAGAAGCACATCTTATGGTCAGGTTTTCGTAAACGTTTGTCCATAGAAATTTGTGCATTTCATTACAGGTCCAGGTTTCATTGTTTCACTGCGTTTAGTCACAAAGTCCTGTGATAAGTCGGCGTTTTTCCTGTTAGTGTGAGATGATGCGGTGGGGGAAAGCGGTTCTTTGCTGATATGGGAGCCAAAAAAAAAAAAAAAATCCACCAATATTAAAGGCAGATCTGTAAAAGCTCCCTCAAGCATTAACAGAAATAAAAAAAAGTGGCATTTTTGTTCTCTTTATAACGAGGCCGCGGAGGATAACGCCGCAGCGCGTGTTTACGAGGCAGAGGCGCGAACATCCCTTCAGGGCAAACAGAAAAGGGGAACAAAGTGCGGTTCACAAACCAACGAATGTTGTGTTGCTGTTCCTTAGGAAAATAATATATATATATATATATATATATATATATATATATATATATAAATATATATATATATATATATATATATATATAAAAGTGCAGAAGTTTCCATGAGACTCTAACGATGAACCCACGAGGTGCCAAACAAACACGCGCACCCACGCACACAATGATGGGGAAACCAAAACCAAAATAAATACTAATGACATGGAAAACACAAATAAATATGTTTTTTTTTTTTATAATAGACATGGAATGAATTGAGTTTGAATTTAAAAAAATTACACAAACTCACACACACACACACAAACACACACGGAAACGAGAACAAATGCCACATAAGGAAAGACTGGGGAATAAAAGGAATGCAAGAAAATGTAAACGATTGTAGAAGAGCGAACACTCGGTTCTGATTGGTCATTGAAATGTGAGTGATTTTGTAGAACAGAACAAGTCAAATATGATGCTTTCTGTGATATGGAATGGAGGGGAAACGAAACTGTGTGTGTGTGTGTGTGTGTGTGTGTGTGTGTTGTTCTGTATTATATTTATATACTTTTATTTTATGATTCCTGACCACTTGAATAGACTGCGGTAAAAGAATACTCTAACATGTCTCTTTCACCCACGTAAAAATAAAAAATATATTGAAAACATAACGAGATAAAAACTACACCATAGACTTTAAGGTAAAAGCAACAAAGAGGCCCAGGAAGCTGCTATTATACCACAAACATCCACTTTGGGGAAGTAACTGCAGGGTTTTATTCCCGACATAACGGACAGGTGAGGTGACTTCTCTTTTCCAACAATGTCCTGAATCTTAAACAGAGAAACAACACACACACACCCACACACTGCAGTTAGCGCCACACAACCACAAAGACTCGCTGGCGTGGGTAAATGTCACCTGAGCAGCAAGAGGATGCACCATTCTCATCACTAAAGTGCCTTCTGACAAACGCGCACGCATACACACACACACACATACACGCACAAACACAAAGTTGTTTCTCATTTATCACTGGCAAATGCACAAGCTGCAAGGGAAAGAAAGGAACACAGGACTAGACTTTACACACACAGTCTGAAGCTGATTGTGCAATAGATAATAAACATCATATCAACAACAAACGCTCTCTGCATCTCTCTACACACTTCATTTCTTTCTTTTTCATAATCCATCCCTCCATCCTCTATTCCTCTCACAATTAACCACAATCATTCTCTCTGTTCATCTCTATTCTCATGAGTGATTCCTATAGCTCTCTCTCTCTCTCTCTCTCTCTCTCTATCTCTCTCTATATATATATATATATATATATATATATATATATATATATACACACACACACACACAACCATATTATCTTATAAACTACACTATGTTTCTGTCTCTCAAAATTTGTCTCTCTCATGGTTGAGCTCTCCATTTTTCTGTCACTCACACTTCATCACTCTTCCTGTCTTTCTCCCATTCATCTTTCCAACTTGGTCGTCTTACGATTATCCCTCCATTGACGTCGCTTTCACAATTCATCTCTTTCGCACATCATCTAACTTCCTCTTTCTCTCTGCTTTCCTCCTTCCATACGCCTTTATTCTCTCACCTTGTCTCCTGCTCTTTCTTTAACCCTTCTCCTTATCTTTTCCTCACGTTCCCTCTCTTTTTCTCATCAACTTTCTTGAGAGCACTCGGCCACTGCACATGGACAGGATATAAGTATGAGTGTGAGGGTGTGTGTGCTGGGGGAGGGGTAGAGAGAACCATTTCAGGATCACAAATAAGCAGGAACACCGGATGAAGAGAAAGCTGACAGGGGGACAGAAAGACAGATGGACAGAGAGACAGAGGGATCAGAAGCGAGCAGGGATCTCCAGTTTCTGTGAACCGCGCTCTTCAAAGCCAGACGTGAGAAATATTTGAGGTCAAGTTGCTGTAAAGCACATCTGAACTTCCAGAACACACACACACACACACAAAGAAGAAGAAGAAGAAGAATGAACTATAGGTCTTTAGAAGACTTGGGGTTGAGTCAGACGTGTGAACGGGACTATAGTCGGACGGTGTTGATGCGTAGTGGCTGCACGTTCTTCCCGTTGGCGTGACTCTGGCCAGGACTGAAGTAAGGGAAGAGCTTGACGGGGAACTTCTCTCGGTACGTGTACAGCCAGGACATGTCGTCTGCGTTGTAGAAGACCAGCAGACCTTTGGGGTAGTCCAGGTAGACGCCCACTTTCTCCAGCTTGCTCTTGACGTTCAGGCGGGTCCAGGGCTCGGTGCAGGCGCTGTACTGGTTGCCGTCGTGCATCACGATGCAGTAGAAGCCGCGGCTCGGACTTATCTGGATGCTGCCCTTGCGGCTGACCGTCTCGTTGGCCACGCCGATCATCCACTGAGTCTTCTCCGAGACCATCACCTCCCAGAAGTGCACCCCCGAGCAGAAGCCCTCGGCCCCCAGCACTGACACCTCCACATCGAAGCGGCGCGGCGAGTCCTGCAGAGGCTGCGGGTGAAGGTTCCCGTACGCCACGATGGTGCAGTCGTCCGAGAGGATAAGCCTCTGGTGCGCCGTCAAAGGGTCCAGGGTCAAAGCTGCGGGCACTGAAATAAATTATAAAACATACAAGAAAAACACAATTAACGGCGTTTGTTTTCTCTCCATTCCTGTGTGAAAATGTTTGTTTTCCTCCCTTCTGTCTTGCTTGCTTCCTTTCTGTATGCAATCTGTTTTCTATCTATCCATCTATCTGAATATCTCCTTTCTAATAATCTCTTTTCTATTTCATCCTTGCTTTTTCTTTCTTTCACTTCGTTCTTGAATCAAACATACAACAACACCTGTCTAAACCTAATCGCTCTTATCTAACCTTCTTCCGCTTCTGGAAATAGATACCCTGAAGATCTGCGCTTTGTATCTCCTTCTCTTGTAGATGTGAACCCAGGAGCTGCTGCTGTAATCATAAAAAGTGTTGCCGGGCTCTCAGTGAGTCTGAGTGCTGCTGTAGTCCTGCCGGGATTGGTACGGGTTTATAGAAGGGTTCAGTGTCTCGTTGTAGTGTGGGGGTTAGTTACAGGATCAGAATAAACTCTGCTCCATGTCCAGCTGTGAGCCTTTCTTTCCCTGGCAGCCAGAGAGAGACAACGTGCAAAAGAAAGAGAGTGACAAAGAGAATGAAAAACAGAGAGACCGAAAACCAAATAGCTATACAGACAGAAAGAAAGAGAGAGCAGAAGAGAAAAAGGGAGAGAGATAGCAGCGTGATGAGAGTTGCTCTGCTGGGATGAGTGGAGATCCTCCTGCTGAGGAACAAAAAATAAATAAAAAGTCCATTTGTAAGCCTTGGCCTGCCAGATAAACCCCCCCTCACACACACACACACACACACACACACACACACACACACACACACACTCAAATAGAGAAGAGAGAGAGAGAGAAAAATAAAGATGGGAAGAACAGGGGGGGGGCATTTGGGGAGAACAGGAGGAGAAGAAAAGACGAGAGCAAGGGTGAAAAAGAGGGAGAGCAGAACAGGACGAGAAGCAAAGATGAATGGCAAGAGAAGAGGGATGAAGATGGACAGAACGGGAGGAGAGGCCGAGAAGGGCAAAAGAAGAGGGGAGAAGAAGGAGAAATGGACGAGATAGGGAAGAAGATGAGTAGATAGGGGAGAGACGGATGGAAAAGGGTGAGAGAAGAAGGGAAAGATGAGGAGCAAATGGAAAGAACTGGAGTGGAAAATACAGAGATGGAAAAAAAATGGAGAGCTGGAGAGAGAGGAGAGAGAGAGAGAGAGAGAGAGAGAGAGAGAGAGAGAGAGAGAGAGAGAGAGAGAACAGGAGGAGAATAGGAGAAGAGAGGGATAAAATAAGAAGGGAAAAAGGAGAAAGGAGAAAAGGGAGAGAAAGAAAGAAGGAAAGAAAGAAAGAGAAAATGAAAGGAAGAAAAAAAACTAGACGAGACGCAAAGAAAAAGAGAAGAGGAGACGAGACGAGATCATCACACAGGAAGTAGTTCAGTAATTCATGTGATGAAACTCGTCGTGAAGCCCTAAGGCACACACGGAGGCAGGACTGAAGAGGCAACGTGAGGCAACACTTACATGAGGCACATGGTATGATGCACGCATGCACACACAGACACACACACACACACACTTCCCCTACACAGACATGAGGCATGTGTGGATTTATTTACAGCTAAACAATATTCCTACACACATCTAAACATGCATACAACACACACACACACACACACACACACACACACACACACACACACACACACCTCAGACATGGAGAGGGAAAAATCACTGAAACATTTCAGTCTATTTATAGTTGCTGCTCGGAGCAGGATAGAGGACACACTGCTGTTTCCATTCAATCACAGACTGAGCATCAGGTAGCACATTAATATTTCAGCCTGGCTCTCTCTCAACACACACACACACACACACACACACATATACATATAGACATTCTCATCCACATATGCACACGCATGCGCGCACACACACACAAATTCCCATCCACACTCACACTTGTATTCATAGACAAGTTGCAATCCAGATGTACACTCCCACAAATATCTAAACACAACACAACACACACACACATGTACAATACGAACCATACACAACAAGTCCCAAACACGCTCACACCCACACACACACACACACACACACACACAGAGTACATGGTCTACAGTTATACCCTGCAGCTTGAAAGGGGGTGGGGGGGGGGGGAGTCTGAATAATAATCAAAAGATTACAGAAAGAAAAAAGTAAATAAAAAAGCTCTGTCATTACTGAGCTGACAGAAGAGAGAAGCAAAGAGCTCTCAGATTAAGGTCCTTTTTTTGAGAGCTGCTGAGATGTGGAGGGTTGCCGACGCCCGAGAGAGAGAGAGAGAGAGAGAGAGAGAGAGAGAGAGGGAGAGAGAGATCTCAGCTGATTACTTCATTCTATACACAGTGGACAGGCTCAGCTCCACTCAGCACAGTGTAGACCCACACTTGCTTCAGCCAGCGTAGATGATTTGTAATTGGAGAAATGGTTGATGAGTGTGATTGAAGGAAGAAAAAACAGAAAAGAGCAGAGAGGAAAAACGAGACAGAGAGAGAGAGAGAGAGAGAGAGAGAGACACTTCCCTTCATACTTCTGCTACAAATGAAAGCTAAAATCCGGCAGCTGTTTTCTGCATTTTAGATTCTGCGATGACAGCACTCATAAAGGCACAGTGGAAACCGAATTAGGAAAAAAAACAGGTAGGGGCGGGGCGGGGCGGGGCAATGAGGAGAACGGGATGATTTTCTTTCCTTTCCTATCCCCTTCACTTCCCTCGTTCCTTCTCTCCTCTCCTGTGTGGTTAATATGGATGCTTCTGTTAGAGATGATGTATGTGGTCGGTGCAGTTGTGGCTACAGTGAAAGGTGACATGTTGTATAGTGTTCATTGGGTTTCTTCACTTCAGTAACGATATTCTTTCGCTGTTATAATAGCGTGGCGTCATGATGATAGTGCTGAGAAGTGGACTGGCTCAGAAAGGACAGGTGTGGAGGTTAAAATACACGGCTCGACACTTACTGTATTACTAATAATGACTGCTATGAACTGTTCCTTCAACACGGATCATGGATGTCCTAAAACGTAGACGTGCCTGATCTTAATAAGTAGCCCATCCGAGTAGAAGTGGAAAGTTACCTGGAGAGATATCCTGGAACAGAGACTTCCAGATGGTGTACTGTAACGGACCCATGTATTTAGAGGTGGGGAAATCTTCGTAGGTGAGGTTGGTTTCATGTATTTTGCCTTTTATCCTGCAGAGAAAGCAGAAGACAATCGTTCCGTTATCATGTCGGCGTCCTTGATTGTTTAGCAGGACGCACGCGGGGACAAGTCGTTCCTGACTACAGCTACAGGAGATGATCTAACCTTACATGGTGTTACATCATGCACTCGCCCAGCCACGGTCATTCTGATCCGCTCAATGCAATGCTCTTCAAAAAAAAATATTGACATCATTAACCTTAGGCAGCCTGTTTAATCCCCCGATTACTCGCTGCTCTGTACTCTCCGCTCGTCTACTTGTCTCCATCAACGTTCACAAAAACACAGCGATTTAGAGATTTTAATTTTTAAACATCCTGACTTGCCTTGGTATCTTCCACCAGCAAAACCTTCCACGAATCACTTGCTCTCTGACCAGCGTTTATAAGAGAAGGAGACAAGGCGTTATAGACTGAAAAATCCATCCACTATTTAACCCCCCCCCCCTTTCAATTTACCCCTAAACCCACGTCAATACCCCCCATCCCCCAAATCCCATGTCACCCCCGGTCATCGTACCTTTCGGAGGTGAGGGCTACGCCTTCCAGGAACTCGTGGCGTCCGGTTTCGCTGAGCCTCTCCTGCAGGATCTGGATGCCCTCCTTGACGTCCCGGAGCTGCTGGCTGTAGCGTTGGATCTTGTGCTCGATGTCGGACAGTGTGCGGGCCGTGTCGGCCTCCAGCTCCTCCAGCATGCTCTTCTGACGCTCCCGCAGGAAACGGTGCAGGCGCTCAAATGCCTCGCCAATTGTCGCTCGCAGGCTTTTAGCTGATGACTGGAGAGAGAGAGAGCGAAAGGGAATGAGAAAAAGAGAGAGAGAGATCAACATATATTTTATTCAATATTAATATAAAATGAGTATACATTTTTTATAAGATAAATAAAAAAAGGATTAATTTGTTTTTATCATATAGAATTACTGCAATTTACTCTTGCAAAAAATTTGACTATTATTTGATACACATTACATTCGCTGTTTTATTAGTCATTACTGTTATATTATCATAGTTATAGTCTCTATTAGTCTCTATTGATACTACTTTGCAATACTGCATTTAAACAATCACAAAATTAACTTAAAAATTTACATTGAGAGAGAGATTGCTAGAAAAATAGGAAAAACTGAAAGAAATAAACAAAAGAAACAGAACGAAAAAGATTGAAAGATGATATTAAGAGAGAAAACAGTATATAAAGAGAGAGAGAGAGAGAGACAGACTTTAGTCTTACAGACTAAAGAGAGAAAGAGACTTGCAGAGATTGAAAGACAAGAGATTTCGAAACAGAAGGATTTAGAGAGAGAGAACACATTTGTTCCTGTCTTATATTAGAAGCATTAGGAGTAATGAAGTAGATTTTATTTACTGTTTTATTTTTCTTACATACACCAGCTAGCTCATGTTATCTCCTACAGTACAGTAGTTACAATCACTGACACTGGAGACTCCTTCCTTACAGGAGCATTTTTTGAAGGCACATGAATAAATGAGCTGTTGCTATGGAAACGTATTCTGTATTAGAATAATAGTAGGAGTGTAACCGTGGCTGATGGTCAGAGCTGAGAGTGGGGAAATCCCCAGTGATGAGGTCTAAAGTATATTATATGAGAAGGACGTTTGAACGCGCCAAGTGAGGCTTACGAAAGCTTCAGAGTCACCGTGATGACAACGCTGATCAGATCTGGAGCTCAGACTCCTCCATCTGCTGCGTTAGTCATGGGCCAAGTGTAGGAGCGAGCAAGGGAGCCAAAAGGTGGATAAATGCGGGAAAGACAAGTGCGCACTCGGGGGTGTTGCAAAAACTCTGACGCTAAAACATTTTTCTGACAGCAGTAGAAGGAGATGAAACGCATGACGCATCTCTGAAAACAAAAAGGAATGGCGTTTGTTAAAGCATGAGTCATGACGCTATGGGGGAAGAAAAAACGCTAAAATTTTACACAAGAAACTTCTGGAACTCAGGCTGCTGCTAATGATTTTTTTAGTGATTATTCTAATGATTATTCCATTGATTGTTAATGGACTTCCATTGATCCATTAATCAGATAAGACATCCTTGTCCTTTATATAAGCACATTACTAAATATTTAATTGATATGTTACATCAAAATGTTATGTTACATACAAAAACAGTGCGTTCAAAAAGTTCCTCCGCAGTGTCCGAACTCACTGTATTTAAATAACAATGGTGTAGTGGCTCGGTACACACACGACCCGCAGATATTTTTGAAAAATATATCAGCAGGCGCATTTCCATTACAAATTTGCGCAAAACTTTTGTGATGTTTTCTAAATGTCAGATAAAAAAAATGCGTCCTCTCACGCATTAACTAAACGCGTCCTCTAACGATAAAAAAAATGGATACAGATATATCAGCAGGCTAATTTATATCACAGCCGACACATTAGGTGTTTTTATTTGTAATCGGAGACTTGGCCGCGTTTTACAAGCATTACTGGCGAGGCAATCCCACGTCCCCCTAAGGTAATGGTCCGCGATTTCACGGAGGACCTGTGAATTGAGAATTTCCGGATGAACACGTCTACTTTTTTTCGACCTGTGCAGTGCAATAGGGCGTCTTGTAACACCTGCAGCATCACGCCCAAGGCAAGGCAAGGTGTATCATGTGACCTGGAAAAGTGTAAAAAAATCGTTTTCATTACAGTTTTGCGAATTATTCATTTTTCGCATCGTCTAAAAAAAAAAAAAAACACCTAATGCGAGCGTAAAAACTTTTTCGAGATACATGTGTGTTTATGCGGATTTGACGCGTTTCCATTTTTAATACGCTATTTAAATGTGTGCATTGTGAAGGATAATGGAACCGTGCTTATTTTTAATGATTGCAGAATGAAAGATATGCGAATGTGTCTTTACTGTAGCTTTTCTTGTTATATATGGAAAGCAAATCATCCGTCTCCTCCCTCTTTTTTTGCTGATCCGAAAAAAAAAAAGATCCAGTGCAGTGTTTAGTTAAATGGACTAAACAAATCATTGAGGCACATTTATTTGCTTAGGAATGTTGAGTCTTCGAAGGAGTGCAAATGTTCTTCTGTAAAACAATAAGCAAACCAAACACCATCCTTGAAGCCCCCTGATGTTTAAACATAAACATAATATCCAGGCCACATGGAGAGCGGAATCTCATTACGATCGCTCGGATCTGCGCCGTTCCCCTGGGCGGGATCGCACACCTGGTGATGCTTGACGGATGAGTGGTGTTTAGTGACGCTCTAACGATGTCGAGCGCTTGATTTTGGAGCTCGCGGAGAGATCGACTACGAGAGCTACGGGCTATTTTAAGCCTCCTAAGCCTGCAGATGCGAGGTCTTCCCGCGGCTCGCTCCCCTGGGCGTCTGCTAATCAAGCCCACCTCCCCGCAGAGCCTCTCCATCAGACGCGATGACGCCGCTTCAGCCTCGACGTCAAGCTGAAACGGGACTGGGATCACTAAAGTTTTTTTCCTGAAGGTAACCTTCGAAGTAGGAAAGTGAAGCAGTTGAGATGAAGTGTCATTTATGAACATGAACCCACTTTGATGAAAAGAAATCTCAATATTCAGCATTAATGAGATCGGACTCTCGTTCCACATCATCCCAAAAAGTGTTTAGTGTCACTGAGGAGGTCTCGAGATCTTCCTCTCCATCCTGAACACAACTCGCCATGGAGGGTAACAAAATGCTACAGCATACTTCTAGACAATCGTGTGTTTCAAACCTGGTAGAAGTTTAGAGAGGACTAGATATGATCAAGGCGCACGTGACGCAAGTAGGTCGCCTTTGAGAGAACCACTAGTGTGCAAATGTTGGATTGGATGTACCAGTTCTAGCTGGATCCCACTTCATGGAGATTTCAGACAATTTCGAGGACTTCTCTATCGTTGAACATCGAGAGGCTCGAGTATAGAGAGAATTGGTGTCGATTTGCTCAAGGACGAACACGTATCGATTTATATATGCATGAGGCAGTATAAAAAAAAAAAAGTTGCAGGACGAGTTTTGTAACGTGCCTGCAGACATCAGCACAAGGGTGTGTGCACAGTGACAGGGAGCACCAATCTTCATAAGTCCCTGTCAAAAGACATAGTCCTGCGTACAGTGGTAGCTGTATTTGCCGATTTGAGCACGTCAGCTATCCTGACCACGCGCTCCCTCTGGCCAAGACTGACTTTTGACGTCTTCCCAGAGATGAAGACAAGATCAAAGGTGCAAGAGGATTATTTTGAAGGGGACAGCATGGAAATGTACATAAATACAGTACTTTATTGTTCACTTTTTGATAACATCTTATATGTGAACTGGGTGTTGCTTTATTTGATCGGCCTGAAAATAAGCAGGTGCTCTTTCTTTGAGAGGCTATAAAATGAAAAACAGAGCCTGTGTGTCTCAGGTAGAATCTCCGATGTGGACGAACAGAGACGCTGAAAGAGCTCCACGTGAACATTCATCTATTCGTCTTAACTGCTTATTGACGGAGCCGACGGGACGAGCGAGCCGAAGAACTGGAGGGAGGAATTTGATGCACACTGAGACAATAAGATATTCTGAGGAAGCTCAGACAATCTCAATCAGGTGAAGCTCGAGACGGAATGCCGCGTTCTACATCTCGAGTGGCGGGAGCCTGGACGCACTGCGGTGCGTAAAGCGGCGTGTGATGCGACCCTCCCTGATGATAAACGAGGTGGACTGCAGACAAGCTGTCAGAAAGCCGATCGCCTTCAGAATGTGTGACTGAGTGAAAAAGGGTGTGGGAGAGAGAGAAAAGAAGGGGGAAAAAAAAGACGATGGATGTAGAGATCGCTGTGAATTTGGCGGCGTCTCTCGGCTGATTAGTAAAAGGTGCCACGATGAAGGAGCTGCTCGATAAAGCAAACCGCTGGATGGAAATTCACTTGCCGAGTGAACAGGGAGAAGGAGAGAGAGAGAGAGAGAGAGAGAGAGACTTGTCATGAATGTGTAATGAGAAAGGCAGCAGGAAGGACATTTATCAGCTGCTGCTAGGAAGAATTCATTTTGCATTTCCACACAGTCTCGCAGGAGTTTACTCGAGTCCATTAAAGGTGAAAAGGAGACGGGCTTTCCAATACGGACTCGTCAATACTGACCGACTTCACTGCTAGCTCTAGAATGTTTACCTTCAGTACTGACTCTCAGTATTTACTTCATAATCACTTGTTCTAAAGGAGTTCAACAAGGATGTTCTAGTACTTTCTAATCGCATGGTATAAGCGTCTGTCCTGATATTTCACTGCTGACACACAGGGATTTGTCCATACTGACACCTTAATTTGCATTACTAATTCATAACTAACTCTATAACAATATCCCAATTATACAAACTCATCAATGCTACTAAACTTCCATCACGAAGATTCATCAAGGCAAATTAACTTGGCGCGAGGAGATCATTAAGGCCAAAGAAAACCAAAGAAAGTGTAAATTGATTTGTTGATTTGAAAATTGATTTGTTTATCCGTGGTGTAATAGATCACAAAACTCAGTTTGGATCACATGGTTTTTAAGTCTTTTTTGAATCAGCAAAAATAAGGGGAGGAGACGTTTGCTTTTCATTTATAACAAGTTGCAGAAAGGAAATGAATCCTATACATGCGATATGAAGGATGAAAGAGGATTTTCAAGTTCTTCTCCTCGGCTAACCTCCGCTGTTGATCGATTAACATGTCGTTCGTGTGAACATATAACCGCTCCGTGTAGTTAATTCAAGAGAAATATCGTCAGGAAAAAAATAAACCTATTTTTATTCTGGGATCGTTAAAATATTAAGATTAATCAGAAACGCAATTAATCTGTGGTCACGAAATGTGAGTCACGATCCATAGGAATCAAGGATCAATTGTGATGCACTGCAGCCCTAATACTGACTGATTCCATTTTAACACTGACAAACATGTCAATATGGACTTTTCCATACTGTTTTTTTTTTTTTATACTGACTATGTTTCTAATTTCTACAACTTCAATACTGACTGTTCAATACTGGACCACCTCTACTCACTGTTCAGCACAGACCCTCCTCTACAGCACAGACCCTCCTCTGACTGTTACAGCACAGACCCTCCTCTACCGACTGTTCAGCACAGACCCTCCTCTACTGACTGTTCAGCACAGACCCTCCTCTACTCACTGTTCAGCACAGGCCCTAACTCTACTCACTGTTCAGCACAGGCCCTAACTCTACTCACTGTTCAGCACAGGCCCTAACTCTACTCACTCTGTTCAGCACAGCCCTAACTCACTGGCTGTTCAGCACATGCCCTAACTCTACTGGCTGTTCAGCACATGCCCTAACTCTACTGGCTGTTCAGCACATGCCCTAACTCTACTGGCTGTTCAGCACATGCCCTAACTCTACTGACTGTTCAGCACAGGCCCTAACTCTACTGACTGTTCAGCACAGGCCCTAACTCTACTCACTGTTCAGCACAGGCCCTAACTCTACTGACTGTTCAGCACAGGCCCTAACTCTACTGACTGTTCAGCACAGGCCCTAACTCTACTGACTGTTCAGCACAGGCCCTCCTCTACTGACTGTACAGCACAGACCCTCCTCTACTGACTGTACAGCACAGACCCTCCTCTACTGACTGTTCAGCACAGACCCTCCTCTACTGACTGTTCAGTACAGACCCTCCTCTACTGACTGTACAGCACAGACCCTCCTCTACTGACTGTTCAGCACAGACCCTCCTCTACCTGACTGTACAGCACAGACCCTCCTCTACCGACTGTTCAGCACAGACCCTCCTCTACCGACTGTTACAGCACAGACCCTCCTCTACCTATTGACTGTTCAGCACAGACCCTCCTCTACCGACTGTTACAGCACAGACCCTCCTCTACCGACTGTTACAGCCCTAACTCTACTGACTGTCAGTCAGACCCTCCTCTACTGACTGTTCAGTACAGACCCTCCTCTATTGACTATTCAAGCACAGGCCCTCCTCTACTGACCTGACTGTTCAATACTGGCCCTAACTCTACTGACTGTTCAGTACTGGCCCTCCTCTACACACTGTTTAGTACTGACCCTAAATCTACTGAATGTTCAAGCACAGACCCTCCTCTACTGACTGCACAGTACAGACCCCCTTATACTGACTGTTCAGCAAAGACCCTAACTCTACTGACTGTTCAGCACAAACCCTCCTCTACTGACTGTTCAGCACATGCCCTAACTCTACTGACTGTTCAGCACAGGCCCTCAACTCTACTGACTGTTCAGCACATGCCCTAACTCTACTGACTGTTCAGCACAGGCCCTAACTCTACTGACTGTTCAGCACAGGCCCTAACTCTACTGGACTGTTCAGCACAGGCCCTAACTCTACTGGCTGTTCAGCACAGGCCCTAACTCTACTGGACTGTTCAGCACAGGCCCTAACTCTACTGGACTGTTCAGCACACTGGCTGTTGCCCTAACTCTACTGGACTGTTCAGCACATGCCCTAACTCTACTGGCTGTTCAGCACATGCCCTAACTCTACTGGACTGTTCAGCACAGGCCCTAACTCTACTGGACTGTTCAGCACAGGCCCTAACTCTACTGACTGTTCAGCACAGGCCCTAACTCTACTGACTGTTCAGCACAGGCCCTAACTCTACTGGACTGTTCAGCACAGGCCCTAACTCTACTGACTGTTCAGCACAGGCCCTAACTCTACTGACTGTTCAGCACAGGCCCCAACTCTACTGACTGTTCAGCACAGGCCCCAACTCTACTGACTGTTCAGCACAGGCCCAACTCTACTGACTGTTCAGCACAGCACATGCCCTAACTCTACTGACTGTTCAGCACAGGCCCAACTCTACTGACTGTTCAGCACAGGCCCAACTCTACTGACTGTTCAGCACAGGCCCAACTCTACTGACTGTTCAGCACAGGCCCAACTCTACTGACTGTTCAGCACAGGCCCTAACTCTACTGACTGTTCAGCACAGGCCCTAACTCTACTGACTGTTCAGCACAGGCCCTAACTCTACTGGACTGTTCAGCACATGCCCTAACTCTACTGGCTGTTCAGCACATGCCCTAACTCTACTGGACTGTTCAGCACATGCCCTAACTCTACTGGCTGTTCAGCACATGCCCTAACTCTACTGGCTGTTCAGCACATGCCCTAACTCTACTGGCTGTTCAGCACAGGCCCTAACTCTACTGGCTGTTCAGCACATGCCCTAACTCTACTGGCTGTTCAGCACATGCCCTAACTCTACTGGCTGTTCAGCACAGGCCCTAACTCTACTGGACTGTTCAGCACATGCCCTAACTCTACTGGCTGTTCAGCACAGGCCCTAACTCTACTGACTGTTCAGCACAGGCCCTAACTCTACTGACTGTTCAGCACATGCCCTAACTCCCTCAGCACAAACCCTCCTCTACTGACTGTTCAGCACAGGCCCTAACTCTACTGACTGTTCAGCACAGGCCCTAACTCTACTGACTGTTCAGCACAGGCCCTAACTCTACTGACTGTTCAGCACAGGCCCTCCTCTACTGACTGTTCAGCCCTCCTCTACACTGTTCAGCCACAAACCCTCCTCTACTGACTGTTCAGCACAGGCCCTCCTCTACTGACTGTTCAGCACAGGCCCTCCTCTACTGACTGTTCAGCACAGGCCCTACTCTACTGACTGTTCAGCACAGGCCCTCCTCTACTGACTGTTCAGCACAGGCCCTAACTCTACTGACTGTTCAGCACAGACTCTCCTCTACTGACTGTTCAGTACAGACCCTCCTCTACTGACTGTTCAGCACAGGCCCAACTCTACTGACTGTTCAGCACAGGCCCTCTTATACTGACTTTTCAGCACAGGCCCTCCTCTACTGACTGTTCAGCACAGGCCCTCACTCTACTGACTGTTCAGCACAGGCCCTAACTCTACTGACTGTTCAGCACAGGCCCTCTTATACTGACTTTTCAGCACAGACCCTCCTCCTCTACTGACTTTTCAGTACTCACCCTCGCTCCTCTACTGACTGATAGAACTGCGTCACTAATACTTTTGTCCATATAGTGCTTGTTCTCCACAAAAACGCGAGTGTCCTTCGGGAGGAACATGGCTTCGTGCTGGACTTACCTTGGTCTCGGTGAGCTGCCTCTGTAGAAGCTGTAAAGCCTCCGTGTGTCCTCTCTCGCTGTCCTGCAGAGCAGTCAGCTGTTCCTTCATCTCTCTCTGCGAAAAAAAGGAGAGAGAGAAATCATGACTCGTTAATATGTCAGAAATAATCAATGGCTATAAAAACGGACGACCTCCGTGTCAAGGTTAACCGATAACTCCCTTTAATCTTCAGGTAATGATGTGAAAGAGAGCATGGGTCCTGCACATGCAGGAGGCTGTCGAGATGCAAAGACATTATTCTATCTCCATGGCAACACACCATTTCCATAAAACACCTACCACACCTCTGTCGGTCCTTTACCTCTTATTAGATAATTAATGCGTTCTAAAAACCTAGAGGACATCTACAAATCCGGAATTTCCTCAGATCAGTTAGAGCAACTAGGAATAGGTGGGTTGTTTAACAATGACGCTGATTTATGGCACATCCTGGAACACACATGATTCCATCAGAAGCAGAAGTGCAGAAGCAAACATGAGGTGAATGGAAAAATGTAATTCTGGAAAAGTGGGCCTCTGGCGGATTTAGGACAAGTGGACCACATCTGTGAGCCTGCAGAAGAAGGAGGACGCACGAGGAGGCCCCGGTCTCCGTCAGCTGACCCGGTGAAGTGGGTACGCGCCTTGCAGTGGAAATCACATGTTGGAAAATCACGCGTGCCAAACGTCATCTCTGTCTTTTCTGTAACAGCAGAACATATCCTCATCCGCTTCAAATCACAAGGTCAGTGGTTTTGGTCCATGTTAGACAGTGTAATTATTACAGATAGCGTGTATCCCTTTACTCTCGGAGACACTGTCGCCATTCATCAGGACCATAAAAAAAAGCAAATCCAGCCAATCTGGAGAAGGAAGACACAGAAGGCTGATTAAAGAGATTAATGTATGTTTTCTATAAATAAGCCTCAGAATTACACAGCTACGGGCCTCAAGATGTTCATATCATTATTCAATCACAATCCATGTAGAGAGAGAGAGAGAGAGAGAACTCTAAGATATGTACATTTATAATACAATATACCATACGTACATTAGAATATATACACATACATACTTATACAGTGTAATCTAATGTATTATGTTTGTTTTATACTATAGTTACATTTCCCTAATAGAGTTTGGTCCTCTCCCTGGTATGATCCCTATACTGTCCATGTCGCAACACTTGGTCTTGTCCTGGTCATGTCCCATAATGCCCTGCTCCTACCTTGGTTTTATCATTTCATGCTCCTCTCCTGTTAGCTCGCAGTATTGCTGCAATCGCTTTAATCATCGGATGTCAGATGCTGCAAAATGAATGAACATGATCACAGGTTGGCTGGCATAAACCTGTCACACCAGTATTCATTTGATCATCGAACTTAAGTTTCAGTAAACACACATCCTGATGATGCCACGCCTATTTGCGATCTGGAGTTAAAATACACTACATGGCAAAAATGCATCAGAAGTCAATGTTAACTTCTGCTTTACATGGGTTGAAGATCTATAGAGCTCCAATATAAATGAGATAAATGAACGCTGTCTGCCAGACCGCCTCACCTACATCACTACAAGTAATCTCTATAAAACATTCCCTAAAGACTGCATGTTGTTATAAAATAAATGGGGACTTTATGTGAAACAGAATGTTCAGGAAGAACCATATTTTAATCTTATGGTCACTAACTGTTGACCCTGTTTTAATCTTATGGTCACTAAATGTTGACCCTTTTCCATGGGAGGGCTCTCCTGTCAAATCACTGGGCCAATCATAGGCGTTGAAGTTGGTATGCAGACGAGGACAGACAGCATCAGATTTCCTCGGTTTGCGAGAAACAAATAAACTATTACTAATTTAGTAAAATACACAAAACCTAAATAGCATCGTGCAACCTTACTCGAACTTCGCTGAAAAGATCGGTGACGTTATTTAATGAGACTATTGCACTGCGATAGACCCGTGTTAATTGGAGTTAGGAACTTGCTCGTCTCGTGCGTTTCACATGAATGTTATGATTCATTCTCCAAAAGCTCATTCTGATTTATTTCACACTCAAGAATGAGAAGCTGCAACGAGCCCAGGCGCCTGAGAGCCTCGGTCTGCCGCAGGTTTTGCATTTATATAGCTTTTGAGACTTCCAAGGACGAGAGGCACGGAAAAGCAATTTCACGTCATTCACATGGCACCTGCTTATACATGTTAATGCCAGACGAGTGCATTCGGATCGGCTTTAATGTCGACCCCGCAAACTCGTTCGGATGCTTACAGGATACCACATGACCATTTATTCTTATTCTTATTCTTAAAGGATTGCTAAGTTGAATCGCTTTGCTTTATTTCCGGTTCCCTGCATGAGGAACTGGTGCGTATCCAGAGCACAAGCGTCTGCAGTGATGCTGCGTGACAAGACATGCTGGCCTAGAATCGACCCTCGAACACCATGTTCTTTTCAGCTTTGCATTCACAACATATTTAAGCTTCACATTTGCATTTCCAAATTTAGTGTTAAAAGCATCCATCTCAGTCTGTTGGTTTGTTACTGATGGAGTTTTGGCTTCTTCTGATATCGTAAAATATACTTTTTTTTTCCTGGGTTGTTTCCAGGGAGGGGGAAAAAAAATCCCTCATGACATAACAAATACTAGGAAGCACCAACGTATCTAACCTTCCAAATACAGTTTGGCACAGACTCGACTACAAGACTCCATGCTTTTTTTTTTAATGGATAATTGCTAATAAAAAAACAAAACCTAAACACACTCCATGTAAAATAGTACTGAACTTGATTACAAAAATAAAAAAAAAGGACTGAATAATTTAAATTGGTTGAAGAAAATAAATATAATTATATAAATAAATAAGTATAATGAATAAAAAGTATATATACCTCATGTGGCGTCAGTGTTTCGCCTCTAGAAGCCACATGTGTAGACATATCCAATTAGTTCCGGCAATCAACTATCAGTGCTGATTAATCAGCAAAACTGTACACGTCCACTACTAGGGGGCGTGTCTCACTCTACCAGACCAGGACATTCTCAAGATATGACTAGGACTTGACCAGTACAGTGCATGGCATGACGCAAAAAAGCCTGAACGTAGACAAGATAAGACTCAGACTAGACGGTATCAAGACAAGACTGGACGAAGCCTCATCAGGGGACGTACACATAGGTGAGCATTTTGCCACCTCGAGAGCCTTCAATGCACAAAGGTCTTCCACTCCTTCATTCACTTGTGTGTGGGCATGCCAGTTCTTGATTGCTATTGGCTGTTATATAAATAGGTCAAGAATCGTGGCTCTCGAGACATTTCACGACGGTTTATTTTCGTGCGAACTGATTGGCCCCGATGTGACATGACATTTCCCCAGGACGCAACATGACAGAAGATTACACATCCAAAGCCCGACCCCGCTCACCCCCCCTGCCTACCGCACCGAAATAAATTAATGAATTAATAAAACCCTCCCCTGCTCTTCTTGTTTGTGCTCTCAGTAACAGCTCAATAGGAAGAGAAATAAATGTAAAAAAAATAAAGATAAGTGGCATCTATCTGAAGGCACCGCCGCTTTCGTCACGTTTCGCCGCCTCTTCATTAAACGCTACGGCATGCTGAACATGAGTTAATGAAGGAAGGACAAATAATGAAGAGAAACGGGCGTGCTCAGGATTCACACACACACGCACACACAAACAAACAAATCCCCTTGACGACAGCATAGTAGCGCTGCTGATAAGGAAAAAGAAAAAAGCTAATTGCTCGATTGTGTGGCCCTTGTTAACAACCCTCCCACAAGGCCAAGTCCTGCAAGGACGCTCCAGCATGACCTCGACAGAGCCGGGGGTGTAATTCTGTCAGCCCGCGTGAAACCTGTGTGCTCTTGCAGGCTCTTCTATCCTGCCTCTGATTTGAGTGTAACGTAAATCAGGCTAGAAAGCCATCATCAGGGCCACGAGCCACTCCAAAGACACTATAAGTCACGGAATCGAGACGCGGAGGTCACGCCGTCAAAACGCACTATTCGTCTAGTCATCGACTGTGCACGCCTCAGGGAGATTAGATTTATTGCGGGTGAGGACATACAAATATGCTCAATGAGCTAAGAAGCAAAAGGGCTCTGTCCATGGAAAAAAAAAAGAAAGAAAAAAAAGCTCAGTTATGTTTACATGCGGCAACTACACACATTTTTCCAAATGAAAAAGATTTATGTCTTGGGGTTCATGGATGCCAGGTTTGTGACAAAAATCAGGGTCCATCAATGGCAAATAGAAAATCATAAACGGGTCTGGAGGAGGCCTTTACATTGATTGTTCAACAGGGCTGAGCTCTGTAGAAGGAAATCCAAAAAAAAAATTACATAAAGCTGTCTTTGTGCATTTGTCATGCTGGAACAGGTTTGGGTCTAATATTTCAATTGAAGGGAAAATTTAACCGAGCCAAAAACATCCCGTACAATTGAGTGCCTGCAATTATTTTGTCCATATAACATACACATCGATATGTGGATGTGTTGTGCTGAGGTCCGAGCGACAATTATTTATATAAATAAATATCAATCATTTTTTTTGTCCATGGCAGCAACAAAGATGTGATTTTAGTCACAATTAGAGCTCCAAAGCGGGCTAAAATGCCTCTTCCTCAGAGAAATGTAGGTTGATTGATTAATCAGCACAGATTGCTGGAACCATCGGTTGTCTAAAAATTTGCATGTGTCAAAGCTTCAAAATGATTAATATTAAAATATCAATAACACTGCATTGATTTTAATAAGTACTACTTCTCCCCCCGTGCCGCAGGGGGTTTTTCTCCGGGTTCTCCAGTTTCCTCCCGGTCCAAAAACATGCACGGTAGGTTGATTGGCACCTTGGAAAATTGTCACTAGTGTATGAATGTGTGTGTGTGCGCTCTGCGATGGGTTGGCATTCCATCCAGGGTGTATCCTGCCTTAATGCCCATAGACGCCCGAGATAGGCACAGGCACAGGTGACCCGAGGGAAGATCGGATATAGCGGTAGAAGATGAATGAATGAATAAACGTACTGCTACTACTAATATTAATAAAAATAATATTAATAATAACATTATTATTAGTATAGTATTGTCTCTTGTATTAGAACTCTCACTGCTGCGGAGAGGAAAACTAAGTGCACTTGGTCTGGGCGTGGTGTGTTTGATGTTCTAGGTGCAGGTAAAGTCTCCCTGATGTCAGCAGATTGTGCTTTTACCATGCACGGGTCAGCGAGATGGAGAAGGTACATCCTAACAAATATGAAATGCAAACCGCAGGCATGAATCAGTGAGCTGTGTGATCCTGATAGGGCATGATGTACCGTATCTCCCCCGGACGCTGCTTATTTAGCAACACTAGCTCGATTCTTTTTTAGATTTCAAGCGGAGAGAACAAGTGTGTGCGAGCAGAAACACGACACGCTCAGAGTGAAAGACCTGCGTCGCTTCGATACGTGATCCGAGTGTTGCTTTTAAAATAATGATTTGTGACCTTTAGTTACAGGTTACAGCAGCTGTGACACTCAATAATTCATCCTGGTGTTCGGGGAGTGAAGGAGACAAGGATAAGTTTTTTGGTGAGAAGGGGGGGGGGGGGGGGGGGGGGGGGGGGGGGCTGGGGGGGGGGAAATCGCACAGCTATTTCTTTTCCATTCAGGAGCCTCAATTACTTTCAGGGATTGACGCCTGCTGGTCCGGCAGCGCGCACTCGGAGCAGGTCTTTACCCGGCTTGAGGACATGTCTGTGACTCCGCACCTCGCCTGGTGGAATGTGGGGGGTTTTCGGGCGCACCGCGAGTCCTACAGTGACGGAGGAAAGCAGGAATTAATGCACAGGACAAAGCACAGGGACGGGAGCGATGATGGTGATGATTAAGGTTTTAGACTTCACGCTGAAACAGCCTGTCCGTCCTCCTGTCAGGTCTGACCTCCCTCTGACTGGCGAGAGGAGGACAACGTTAGCAGCCCGCCACCTCCTAACTGATAGATATCAGACAAGAGATTAGAGGAGAGGCCACAGGAAAGGAGGACGGGACAGCAGCAGGAAATTGGTCACGATCGCCGGATTCACAGTGTGGCTCAGAAAATGATCCTGCGGTTCGGAAATTGCTCTTAGTGCTACTTTAGTTGCCTGTTCCGCTACTAACTAGAAAATGGCTTTTCCCTTCTACAATCGATAAGTGCTCACAGCTCAGGTCAAGAAAAACTCATCAGCACAGTGATGCCCTGTGTTTCCTGGTGCAGTATTATACATAGATTAGAGAACAGTTGATTTATTGCTGTTGCCAATTAATCAGCACCCATACTGCACTGTTTAGAGAATTTTCCAGGTTGCTGGCGTGACTTAGTAGTCATTTCGATAGCGGCCTCTATGAGCGAAAATTCAAATCATTGCTGTTTGCTTTTACATGAGACTGTGCGCTGCATGGAGAGCGCTACCTTATATCTATTATATTTAGCTTAACTAATCGATGATGGGAACAAACCATGATATAAGGTGATAATCCTTGGCTAGGTGTGAGACCTTACACCACTGTAATGCTTCGCCTCGGGCTGTTCTTTACTCCTACACCACCTGCGCCAAACCTCCTTTGGTCTAAAATCTAAATCCTATATCCTTATATCCAGTGAATATGAAGTCAAATTTTGGAAATGTTTGCGTAAATCAAAACATTGGGTTGCTGACAGTATTTTATACAGTAATATCATGTTTACACTGCTAGTATATAATACAGAATATTTCATTACTGTCCCCCAGCATTTTATGACCTTTACGAAGACAAATGATGAGGGGGGGGGGGGGTATTCAATGAATAATAATTTCCCTCTGAATGTCATCGTAAACGAAGTACTATCATTCATGTCAGGTGTTTAAAAGTAGAGGAAAATAGACCTGATATGCGTTTTGTGCTGCCACGAGGAAGGTGAGAGAGAGAGAGAAAGAGAGAGAGAGGGAGGAAGAACGGGCAGACGGATTTGGTTTGGGAGGTTTAATATAAACAGCCTCCAACACGACAGCTATGAAAAGAATGCGGCGCTGGCAGAAGATCCTGAACAGCAAGGTGTTGTGAGATGAGGTGATCATGGCCTGCTGCTCCTACACAAGGCTGCTACACAGGACCTCCTCAGGCAAGTCCATTTGATAGTGGCAAGGATTTTGCCTCTTGGCCCAAATCTGCCAGACAACCAGGCGCACGTAAATACACGGAGCGTGTCGAATTATTCGCCTTCCGCGCTGCACGGGTTTGAGCACGTCTGAACGCCGTCACACACCCATGACACACAGATATGGAGCGCGCTTCCGGGCTGGAGAGCCTGATGATTCACTCGCACCTGCGGTCGGCGAGGAAGGAGGAGGTTAACGTCTCGGCGGCTTCCTCACCAATAAACTCGGAGATTAGATGAGAGGCCATGGGAAAAAGAGCAGGAGGGAAAATCGATCCGGAGCATGTTTTTTTTTTTGTTTTTGGTTTTGTTTTTTTTTGTTTTAAGTGCATTCTGAGGGTGTGAAACAGCAAGCAGTCAATTGAACGCCTTCCAAGC
>JACRUU010000013.1:10859978-10899978 GCA_030449085.1 Kryptopterus vitreolus | reverse complement strand
TGCAGCCTTCCTGATTTGCTATTTCTTTACGTTTGTCACACTTTAATGTTCCAGTTTATCAATTAAATGAAAAAGTTTCTCGAAGATAATACGAGTAAACAAAAAACGTGTGCTTTTAAATGAAGGTTTTCATTATTAATGGAAAACTAAATCCATGTGCGCAAGTGAAATTCTGAAACAAGTGAGAAAGATAGTAATTCAGCTCTATCAGTCTGGAGAAGGTTATAAAGCCATTTCTAAAGCTTTGCGACTGCAGTGAACCAGAGTGAGAGACATTATCCACATGAAAACATGGAACAGTGGAGAACCTTCACAGAAGAGGCCTGGCCAAACAAAAATACCCCAAGAGCACAGCGACGACTTGTCCAATATGTCACAAAAGACCCCAAAACAACATCCAAAGAACTGCAGGCCACATTTGCCTCAGTTAAGGTCAATGTTCATGACTCCACCATAAGAGAGAGGGCAAAAATTCGCTACGTGGCAGAGTTCCCAGACGAAAAATGCTGCTGAGCAAAAAGAACATAAAAGCTCGAATGAGATGTGTCAGAAAACATCTTGATGATCCCAAAGATTTTGGGAAAAGCATTTCAGAAAAAGAACAATCCTGCCACAATAAAATATGGTGGATGTAGTGTGACAGTCTGGGGCTGGTTTTACTGCTTCAGGAAGATTTGCTATAAAAAATGGACATTTAATCTGCTGAATTATCAACATGAACATTGCTGTCTAACAAAAAAAATCCTGAAGGAGAATGTCCGACCATCAATTCGTGACTTCATGCTGAAGTGAACTAATGCAGCAGGACAATGATCCAAAACACACCACAAAGTCCACCTCTGTATGGCTGAAAAAAAAACAAGAAGCTGAAGAAGACTTTGGAGTGGCCTAGTCAAGTCCTGACCTGAATCTTACAGAGATGATGTGGCAAGACCTTAAAAATGTGGTTCATGCTCGAAAACCATCCAATGTGGCTGAATTTGACTAATTCTCCAAAGATGAGTAGACCAAAATTCCGCCATATTGCTGTTGCCATGTGTTTAAAAAACGCTCTGTACGGTGCTTTGTTTAAGTTTTAGTTCGAAAAGATCCCAAACCTTGGAGACTTTCTGGCGTGTTTTCTTTAGCCTGAAATTAATCCACGCTTGTTTTAGCATTTCATCCATTTTCCCCATTCTGCAGCCTTTTATTTTACCTGTCCACAGCACTTCAAGTTTAGCCAGTGATGTATCAGTTATAATGGTCTGTAGGAAACACAATGCTCTGTGTTTAGTTAAATGGACTAAACAAATCATCGACATTCATTTGCCTCGAAATTTGTAATCATATTTCTTGAGGAATCATTAACATCTCAATACACTACTCTTACAGGATCGCACACAGGTCTGACACTCCTTGTTAAGGTCTCATAAAGGGTTTACACACAGATCGTATGCACCACTCGTAAAGGCCTTGTGCACTGCTTGTACACGGCTTATACACTGCTCATACATTTACAGCATTTGGCAGACGCCCTTATCCAGAGTGACTTACATCTGAGCAATTGAGGGTTAAGTGCCTTGCTCAAGGGCCCACAGGTGGCCGCTTGGTGGTAGTGGTGGTGTAGGGATTTGAACCTGAGATCTTCTGGTGCAGAGGCCAATGCCTTAACCACCTTTCATACAAGAACCATGCAGGGTTCCTAGACTATTCATACAGAGTTTATAAACAGCTCATACACTGCTTACTTCTTGCTCATGCAGATTCACAGCTCTACATTCCTATCGCAGTAACAAGAGCATTTGAATCCTGAATCAACTCAGAGTCAGTGAACTAAAAGTACAAAGAAACTGAAGTAAGCCACAAGTGGCGGAGATTTATGGATGGTGATGGACGGTGTGGTTATGATGGAGTGGAAGGAGGGATGCTAATCGGCCGTGCAGATAAATCGATAAACCACCTGTCTGCTTAAAAGTTGTCTGAAACCTGTGCACAGAGGAATTACGCACTGTGTATTCTGTACTAATTCTCCTGCTTTATCAGGGCCAACCGGTTTGTCCTCGGCTGTGGGGGAAACTCTGCGCCTGATTAAACGCTGGGTCGAATGCGAACGCGTCCTCGCCGCACTCTGTCACCTCGTGTTAAAGGTCTGGCCGAGCGTGTGAAGCCCGCGAGGTGTGTAACAGAACACGAAGCTCTGCCTTTCCCCGCAGCTGTTTTGTTCCGACATGGCTCTCGATTCCCTGCTGAACACCTGCGGCGAGAGCGAGCTTGGGACTGAGAGACACCAGAGAACCTGGAGGTTTTTTCCTTTATACACTGGAACATGTGGAGAACACAAGGAGGAGAGGAGGAGGAGGAGGAGGAGGAGGAGGAGGAGGAGGAGAAAAATAACAAGAGAGTCAGCTCAGAAGGTGCTGCAAGCCATTATAACGAAAAATAACAAGAAGCAACAGAATCACTGGTGGAATCCTGTTAATGCAACGGTGCTTTAGTGTGTTATGGGTTTAGCATTAATCAAATGTTAACTACACAACTTTAAACAAATGTCTGGGTCTGCTTTAACCTTAATCACATCAATGCACCAATATTTGAATCTATTTCCTATTTGTTTAGAGTAAATAGTAAGAAAAAGTATATTTTAGTATATGCTTAGGTATTTGTGAGAATGAAAATATATTTGTTTTTTTCTACAATTCAAGACATACGCACAGTATAGGATCTCATTTTGGATTTCAGACCATCTGTACGATGGTAATTAAAGACCTGCAGATTGGGGGGGGGGGTCACATGTACGAGACTGCGTGATGCAAAGTTCCCTTAACATTTCAGGCTAATAGTTTGCTCCGCGATGCCTGAAGCAAAGAACAGAGCACTTTAGAGAGAGAGAGAGAGAGAGAAATGTAGAGAGAAAGACAGAAAGAGGTAGAGAGAGATACAGAGAGAAGAAAGGCAGACAGTGAGATGTATGTATGTGTAAGCATTTGTGTGGGGTGAATGCATGCGTGTGAGAAAGAGAGTGTATGTGTGTGTGTGTGTGTGTGTGTGTGGGGGGGGGGCGGGGGGGGGGGGGGGGGGGGGGGGGGGGGGGGGGGGGGGGGGGGGTGGGGGGGGGGGGGGGGGTCAAGACATGGGGGGGGGGGGGTCGGGGGGGGGGGGGGGGGGTGGGGGGGTGGGGGGGTAGGGGGGGGGGGGGTAAAGTAAAAGTCAATGTAATTCTAGATGTTTAAGTGCATTAGAGGAGAACCCGAGGTGCCTGAGGGGAAGAAGGGATATGAGAATGGAGAGCAGAATTCAGTGTACGGGAAAAAAGATTGGAATGAGATTATGAACACAGAATGCTGATGCTGAGCTCACACTACAATACGCTACACTATTTCAAACTCAGACCCGTGGAACGCTTTACACTACACGTCCCACACAACTCTCAAACATCCACCTTTCACTTGTCTCTGTCCTTCATGTGACCTTCAAACGCTGGGTACAGAAATGGCAATTCGGAGGAAATATGGGCTGCAGAAGAAACAATTATTTATGTGCTTCCAATTTTGTCAGCATGAAGGGAAAAAAAGAAAGAAGTACGATTTAGAAAGAAACGTAGAGGAAGGGGGAAAAAAGCATGACTACTCTGCAATTAAGCTTTGCGTAAGGCACCCGCGGTGACCCTTTCGGCCTCTGGTGTGTAACGAAGCCGCACTCAGAACTCAGCACGTCTGGAAGGAGAGGCTGTGAGGAGGATAAACGCTCTCATTAGGAGGCAGGAGCGCAGCTGCTCAGGAATTCGCTGCCAATTGGCTGTTTGTGGGTTTGAAGCATCGTACTCGGAGATACGGAGTCACTGCTTCCTCGACTGAGCTCTTCGGGGTGCGCATTCGAATTCAGGGTTAGGGGAACAAGCTGCACTGATCACCTCTGACGCACGTTTCACTCATAGAAAAGCAGTGTTATTTTTTTGTTTAAACACGAACGTGCCCAAGGCTTCTGCTCCAACCACTGAATCGGCTCAAGTTTCTCCAGAACTTTTTTAATAAAGGATAAAAATACCTCACAAACAAAACCAGTTTCTGATTAAGTGTGACTTCCGTGGAACAGCGCGCGAGTTACAAGGAGCTCAAGAGTCTCGATTCACTCGGATTAGATAAAAAGGAGAGCGTGTAATGCATGTGCAGTGGAGAAAGAAGGTTCCATTACAACAGTCTACATTGCACAATACAAAAGTGAAAGCAGACTCAGTGTATGGCCTGTTTGGTGTGTGAATATCACGTTTGAGGTATGTGCAGCCTGTCTGAAGTGTGTATAGTGAGGTGAAGTGAAATACAGTGGCAAGAAAAAGTATGTGAACCTTTTGGAATTTCATGGTTTTCTGAATACATTTGTCATAAAATGTTATCTGATCTTCATCTAATTCATTGGTATTGACAAACACAATGTGTCTAAAAATAATAACACCAAAAAAATCTGATCTTTCTTGTCTTTAGTGAACACAATCATTCAACATTCAAAATGGCAGTGGAAAAAGTAAGTGAAAGCTTAGAATGAATAACTGGTTGACCCCCCTGGCAGCAATAACCTCAACCAGGCGCTTCCTGTAGCTGTGGATCAGACCTGCACATCGCTGAGGAGGAATTTTAGCCCATTCTTCCTGGCAGAACTGCTTTAGCTCCGTCATATTCTTTGGACGTCTCATGTGTACGGCCCTCTTCAAGTCAATCCATAGCATCTCTATTGGGTTGAGGTCTGGGCTCTGACTTGGCCACTCCAAAAGGCGGATTTTGTTTTTCTGAAGCCATTCTGTTGTGGACTTGCTCCGGTGTTTTCGGTCGTTGTCCTGTTGCATCACCCACTTTCTACACAGTTTCAGCTGATGTACAGACATTCTCACATTATCCTGAAGAATTGTCTGATATACTTGGGAATTCATCTTCCCCTCAATGATTGCAAGCTGGCCAGGCCCTGATGCAGCAAAGCAGGCCCAAATCATGATGCTTCCTCCACCATACTTTACAGTTGGGATGATGTTTTCATGACGATATGCCGTGCCCTTTCTACGCCACATGTAGTGCTGTGTGTTTTTTCCAAATAGTTCAATCTTAGTTTCATCAGTCCACAAAACATTTTGCCAATACCGCTGTGGAGTGTCAATGTGCTCTTTTGCAAACTTTTGCAAACTTAAGGCGTGCAGCAATGTTCTTTTTAGTAAGCAGCGGCTTCCTTCGCGGTGTCCTGCCGTGGATATCCTGCTTGTTCAGTGTTTTACGTATTGTAGACTCATGAACAGATATGTTAGCAAGTTCCAATGATGCCTTCAAATCTTTGGCTGTCATTCGGGGTTGTTTCTTTACCTCATTGATGAGTGTTCGTTGTGCTCTTGGTGTCATTTTGACGGGGCGCCCACTTCTAGGTAGAGTAGCAACAGTCCCAAATTGTCTCCATTTGTAGATTGTTTGCGTAACTGTAGACTGGTGAATTTCTAAAGTCTTTGAAATAACTTTGTAACCCTCGCCAGCTTCATGTAAATCAACAATTCTTGATCGTAGGTCCTCTGAAAGCTCTTTTTGGCGAGGCATGGCTCACATAATCATGTTCTTCTTGTGCAGAGCAAACTCCAAAGGTTTGAGGGGATTTTATCAGTCAAAGTATCTGTAGTCCACACCTCCAAACTTATTATCTTAACAAGACTCCAGAATTAGCTCCAATTAGCTCAAGGTTTCACTTACTTTTTCCACTGCCATTTTGAATGTTGAATGATTGTGTTCAATAAAGACAAGAAAGATTGGATTTTTTTGTGTTATTATTTTTAGACACATTGTGTTTGTCAATACCAATGAATTAGATGAAGATCAGATAACATTTTATGACAAATTTATTCAGAAAACCATGAAATTCCAAAAGGTTCACATACTTTTTCTTGCCACTGTATTTCTAAGTCTATAGTGTGTTTGAGGTGTGTATAGCCTGTCTAGCTTGTTTGAGGTGTGCATTGGGTGTTTTAAATACGCATAGTGTGTTTGAGGTGTACATAGCCTGTCTGAAGAGTGTATAGGATGTGTGAGGGGTGAATAGCGTATCCGAAATGTCTATAGCCCGTTTGTACTTTGCATGTTCAAGGTGGGTATAGCTGGTCTGAAGTGGTTCGAAATGTGCATCTGAAGTGTCTATATCGTGCTCGAAGTTGTAACAGAAACAAACTACAGAACCCATAATGCCTTGCAACAAGTAGCAGGAGTCAGTAGCCAAAAGGAAATGGACGAAATCGCAGGTGTGTGTGTGCCTAAGCGTAGCACTGCGTTTCCCACGGACCATTATTGCTTATACATCACCCGCTAAACTTGGAGTGGTATGGACAAGAAACAGAAAAGCAAAAATGAAAAACGGGCGTAACGTTTTAGATCACTTCAAATTAAAACTTATAGAAAACACTGTATAGCGTAGTTAACGTTTATAAAGTAATTAAATTGTTTTTCCATTTCTATTTTTTATTTATCAGTGGTGCTACAGGAAAGTGGTGCAAGGATCACATTGCAGATTTTGATTCATGGATTGGATCATTTTCGGATCAGCAAAAAAGGTGGAGCAGACAAATAATTTACATTTACATTTGAAGTATTTGGCAGACGCCCTTATCCAGAGCGACTTACAACTGAGCAATTGAGGGTTAAGGGCCTTGCTCAAGGGCCCACTAGTGGTAGCTTGGTAATTTGCAGTAAAAGTTACAGTAAGGAAACGATCCCATACATAAGTTAGGACTAATGCGTGAGGCGTTCCCCTGCTCCTCCGCTGGCCGCTGTTGTTGATTGTTTAAAACACTTCCACACGTGACTGCTCTGGATAATTATGAAATTAACATCAACAGGAAAAAAAAGCATCTTTCATTAAATATTATATATTTTATATATATAATACATTATATATTAAGTTCCTACGCGCTTTTTTTAAACTGGCGATAAATACACAAAACATTTTAAGCAGTTTTTCTGGAGGCAGGAATACCACATCAATATACTGTGTAAAACTGAATAAATAAATACGAGTGGGAACAATAATGAGTTTAATTGCACACGTACTTTCCCGTGAATCACTCTACACGGACACTGCGGAGGAGCTTTTTGAACACACTGTGTTTGTATTTTGATGGCAATTAAATACACAAAATGGGTTTCGCCGATATACTTGTATGCAATTTTAGCAATAAAAAGATCAAAAAGAAAAGAAAAACAAATTACATTTTAAGAGGGCGGGTCTTATTTTCTCTCTCTTATTTAGTATTGCTCTTTAATAAAGAGAAATGTATCAGATTAATCGATAGAATAATCACTAGAATACTCGATTACTAAAATTTTGTATTTTAAGTATTGTTATGAATTCAAATTTTTAAACGAAATATAAGCTAAACAAATAAATATGTTTATATATTTCATACAGAAGACAAATATTTTAGAATTAAATTTTTGAATATGAATTTGAAATATGAATCATTAATTCATTATTAATATTGGTTATAAATATTAAATATTAATACTGGTTCATTACTTATCCCGTTCGTGTTTTTATTTGGAATAATTATACTCTATTCCATCATCAATAGTTTGGAATTGTTTTAAGAAAAGGCAGGTGATGGAACTCATTATTGCATCATGAGGAATAAATCCTGAGGGAGCGTCTGATTCATGTCTGATAAAATATCTAAAACAGAATCTAAAAATAAAACCCTGAATCCTGACCTGTATTTCCTCATATGCCTCGTCGATGGTGGTGACTTGGTGCTGCTCGTGTAAGGCGGGTTCGTCGCAGAAGAAGCACACCAGGCTCTTGTCGCTTAGGCAGAACAGCTTGACCTTCTCGTGGTCCTTGCAGGGGTACGTGTTCCTCTGGGCGTTGAGGATGGCGTCGAGCGGGAAGGCCGAGTATCTCTCCACGATGTTGGAGAGCTTCAGGCTGGGTGAGAGCAGAGGGTCGGTAAAGGTTCTCCTGCACTCGGGGCAGTCGCGCGTGCCGTGGTGCTCCTGCCTGCTCCAGTGCTCAGTGATGCACTTACGGCAGAAGTAGTGCTCGCACCCGAAGCTCACCGGGTCTTGGTAGATGCTCAGGCAGATGGAACACAGGAGCTCGTCCTTCAGACAACACGCCATTTGCAAAGTGCCGGAGAGACGACAGGGGAAAAAAAACCTGACAAGATCCTGAGATTCAATGATTTATAGAGTTTGCTTTGTCTTTAATGTGAACAGAATTCCTCAAAGCTTCTCCAGATAGATCCTTGATCTAATTTAAAAAAGGACAGAAAAAAAATATATATATACTGTTAAGAAACAACAACCAAAATAAAATCTGCCATTTAATAAAAAAAATTAAGAAATACAAATAAAAAGTATATGATTACATTTTCCTTGAAAATTACTAGAAAGCACTGCCCTCCTTTTCAAACATGGGAGCATGAATGTGTGTGTGTGTGTGTGTAATATATATTATATATATTATATATATATATATATATATATATATATATATATATATATATATATATATATATATATATATATATATATATATATATATATATATAAATACACATACACACACACACACACAACACACACACCACACACACACACACAACACACACACACTTCCTTTTTAGTGTAAGGAAGTGGGGTAATGAATTGATATTAAATGGATCAATGGATTATTGTATTTTTTCCATTATTACATAAATTCTAAATGAAGAGATGTTTGTTTATGATATATATATATATATATATATATATATATATGAAGAAATAAAAATAAGAAAATAATATAATAGAAATAAAAAACCTAAATGAAGAGTTTTAAGAAAGAAAGAAAAGGAATGAAAAGAAAGAATGAATGAAAAAGAAAGAAAAAACCCATCTTATTATAAAAATTGAGCACAGAGTCAAACCATGACACACAACAATGGAGTGGAGAAGGTTAAGGGCCTTGATCAGGGGCCCAAGAGTGGTACCTCGGCAATTCTGTGGCTTGAACCCTTGATCAGTAATCCAAAGCCATAACCACTGCGCTACAATTTACTCAGAGGAACCTTTAGAGCGTGTATGCACAGAAATCATGAGATTTTTATCCATTATCTATTTTATCTATTTTTTTTAAACGCAAGAATGATAATATCTTTTTTATCTTTTTTTCTTCAGGGATGTCAACATCCAACCACCATCCATCAATGTCTTTCAATGCTTAAATCACACAATAAATCACCCCCCCCCCCCCCCACCCACAAAGAATGTTATCAGGATGAAATCAATAAGCAGAATTAGACCTGCTCATAAGTCTTTGCACCCCCTTGCTGGGATAACCTCCACTATCATGTTTCTTTATTTTGCCTATACTAAAACCCATCTCTGGTGTAAATGAAGCTCACATGAGCCCCTTTTCTGTCCTTCTAACATCTGAACTGTACTAAAAATCCAGTTTTGTCCTGGAAAGTCTGTCTTTTTATTTGCTTTCTTGATCTAGGTCGCTTTTTTTCTTTTTTCCCCCACCCCTAAAACCGTAAGGGATGTAAATACCCAACCATGTAGGAAAAGATTAGACATCCGACTTAGACTCCACTGGTTTTTCCCCCTCAAGTATAATAAAATATGAGAATATTTATGAAGGTATAATAAAGTTAATAACTGCTGCATGGGAATGATTCTGATGAGAATCATTACAGTATAGAAATGATGATGGTTCTCCTCAAGGGGGAATTTCTGTTGGAATAAGGTCATGGGTTTAGTGGCAAAGGATGAAGGTTTTTTTTTTTTTTTTTTTTTTTACAAATATTAATAATTTAAAAAGTTTTTTTTTTTGTCAATTTACAAAAGCAGCAGATTTGGATTTTTGCACATACACTAATACATATAGGTACATATACATTACATTCTCTGTCAAAAAGATGACTAATTAAAGCTTGATTCTATCTAATACAAGATTATGGGCTATTTAAAATTGTCACGTCGTCAATTTGTCTGAACGTTTATTTAATTAAAAAAAAAAGAATCCTTTTCATGCTAACTAATTAGAGTCGCTAGGAAAGCTGGCTAATGTGTAAACCAGGGGTCACCAACGTGGTGCCCGTGGGCACCAGGTAGCCCCCAAGGAGCACATGAGTAGCTCTCAGGCTTGCTATAAAAATGCACAACTCATCAGTGAGATGCGTCTATAATGTAAAATGTTAATTCGTTGTTGATAGTCACTGTCAAGTGTATTTAATAGATAAAGAGTATCATTTAATAATAATAATAATAATATAATATATCTAAAGGTAAATTTGTTATTTCAGAGGAGTATTTCAAACTGGTAGCCCTTTAAACTCGGTGTCCATGTGTAGCTCTCAGTTACAAAAAGGTTGGTGATCCCTGGTGTAAACAGTGCTAGCTAGCACAAACATAAATGAACAGGGCTGGTGGACTTACTCTGACTGGTTCGGATGCTTCAAAGACGCTCGTCTCCATACGCTCGAACCGAAACGCCGCTTTGTTTTATTCTAATTAAACGAATTGTCTGCGAAACTTTTTTGACAAAAAATATCGCCTCCCGTCGTCTCACTCACACACACACACACACACACACACATATACATACACACACACACACACAGACGCAACTCAAAGCTGAAGCTCTCTGACTGAGAGACTCCTCAGCTGCGAAGGAGCCGAGCACAGCAACGGAATGATCCATCTTTTCCAAGGGGGATCAGGTGTTGAAAGAATAAAAATCAAACATAATTTCCTCTGTTACCAAGTTTATATATCATACACACATAAATATATAATTATTAATGCGTGTAATTAACGTTTCGTTTGTATGTACTGTCTAAAATATCTTAAACGCTAAGTCCAAGATAACCCCATCACCCTAAGCGAATCACACTATGGTACGGCTCATGCTTCTTTATGATTGGCGTGAATTAGACGCTGTGCATACACAGAGAAAGCATAAGAGTAGCGGTATAGATGTACATACATATTTTAGAAATTATTACCACGTTATCTTCATATTTGCACGTATGTCTAGCAAATAAAGTTAACATAACGTTTGACAAACACCTGAAAACAATATGGTTGTTATTATATAATAAAATGTTATATGAATAAGGAAATTAGACGACACGCCCATAAAAAAATAAGCGTCCGCCCTCTTTCACTGTTAATTTGCATATTATTGTCTTATCTGTAGTGATGCAATAATGAGTACATAAATGTCTGACAAGATGTTGTATTGGAATTAACCTCAGGTTAAACTAAGTTTTCTAAGTGTTTAACTAAGGTTAAACACTGAATACATCCGACGTGTGTGTGTGTGTGTGTGTGTGTGTGTGTGTGTGTGTGGTGTGTGTGTGTGTGTGTGTGTGTGTGTGTAGAAGAACGCTGCGGATCGAGCCCCCAGAAAGGAAGGGAGAAAGACCAAAGAGTTGGTTTGTGGATGTGGTGAGAGAATTCCTGCAGGTGGTTGGAAAAAGGAAGTTGGAAAGGACAGAGTGATATGTAGACTAATGATCGGCTGTGGCGCCCCCTGACGGCAGCAGCTGAAATTCAAATTCAAATACAAATTTTGATTGTCACATACACATACATACAGCGTATGACATTCATTCATTCATTCATTCATTCATCTTCTACCGTTATATCCGATCTTCCCTCGGGTCACGGGGAGCCTGTGCCTATATCAGGCGTCCATGGGCATTAAGGCAGGATACACCCTGGATGGAATGCCAACCCATCGCACAACACACACACACGCGCACACACACATACACACACACACACACACACACACATTCACATACTAGGGACAATTTTCCAAGGTGCCAATCAACCTACCATGCATGTTTTTGGACAGGGGGGAAACCGGAGAACCCGGAGAAAAACCCCATGAGACACAGGGAGAACATGCAAACTCCACACACACATTGCCAAGATGGGAATCGAACCCGGGCCCTGGCGGTGTGAGGCGAATGTGCTAACCACCGTGCCCCCCTACAGCGTATGACATGCAGTGAAATGTTTTATGCGTCCGTCCAACATGTAAACATGAAAAAAATAGAGTAGACATGGGAAATAATGAAAAATAAGGTAAAAAAATATTTCTATGAGAATGATAAATAAAAATGTTAATATACATAAAAAATAAGTGTATATATGAAGAATGAAGAAATAAAAATGTAATGGATGGGTTTGTGTGGCAGATATGCCAGTGTTAAAGTGACAAGTGTGTGCAAATGTGCAAAAGATGTCCTTACATTAAAGTGATAGTTGTCTAAATGGTTGTCCAGTATAAAGTGTCTGTTTCTGCAAATGTTGTAAGATAGAAGAAGAAGTAGAAAGTCAATACACATGACGTACTTTCTTTATATTTAAAAAATAAATAAACTCTACCATATTCTTTTTGAATCGCTAAACAGTTGTTTTACTGATGCCCCCAGTCTCAAATCAAGCACCAAAATCTTTGGTGATGCACAAACATCCGGCAATTTAAACTGTCCGTGTGGAGACATAGCATAGCATAATTGGTGTCCTGGATGATTTACTGGATGAAGGATCATCATTACTTTCAAACATTTACAAGAATTTTTAAACTTAATGCTTTATGCTGAGTTTGGTTTCAGAGATAATAAGCATACATTTGCATAAAGCATCCGTGTGACCATGTGTATGCGGACTAGAGTATTAAACACTTAATATTAATACAGGAGGGGGCACGGTGGCTTAGTGGTTAGCATGTTCGCCTCACACCTTCAGGGTCCGGATTCGAGTCCCGTCTAGGCCATGTGTGTGTGGAGTTTGCATGTTCTCCCCGTGCCTCAGGGGGTTTTTCTCCGGGTTCTCCGGTTTCCCCCGGTCCAAAAACATGCACGGTACATTGACTGGCACCTTGGAAAATTGTCCCTAGTGTATAAATGTGTGTGTGAATGTGAGTGTGTGTGTGAGTGTGTGTGTGTGTGTGTGTGCCCTGCAATGGGTTGGCATTCCATCTAGGGTGTATTCTGCCTTAATGCCCATAGACGCCTGAGATAGGCACAGGCTCCCTGTGACCCGAGGGAAGATCGGATATAGAGGTAGAAGATGAATGAATGAATATTAATACAGACTTTAGAACATATAGAAATATGTGGTTATGTTGTTATTAAACTTATAAGAATAAAATATTATATACAGTATATATATATAAATATATATATATATATATATATATATATATATATATATATATTGCACTTTGACTGGTTTGCATGCTTAGATTCATCCCTTTAAAGGACATGACCCTTGTGTGATGATGCTATATTTGGTTGTCATTCACCTGAAATTTCAACCATTTCAATTGGATTTAAATTCCTTTCATGTGAAAAGAATAACGATCTTAAAAAAGACGATACGTCCGGAAAGAAAATATGTTCAGTATCTTATGATTCATTTCCACTTTCGCATGTTTTATTACCAAATGCTATAAAAACATCCACATTTGTTTCAATGTCATGTCCTCACAGTCAAACCAAACTCCCTAATTAGATAATGGGGTTGTTCTGAAAGGTTTTCAATTATGGGGGGGTGCGCAAATGGACCACTTATACAGACCTGAGAGTAAAAAAAAGAAAAATCTACTGAAGAGACTTTATTCTATAAACATTTCATTATACAGTGCTATTAAAATGAATCTGAAAACACAGTTCACTTTATAGGCAATGTTATAAAATGGTATTTTTTTCGCATGTGTGTTTATTTGTTCAAATCCCATTGAAGCTGTAAATTGGGGCATGATTCTGCCATGCATTCCGAGTGTCCTTGCTCCATTTTCACACTGGGATTTATTTCATCCGTCTCACAGTAGATGTCACAAGAGTTGCTGATGCCACATATTGTTCTCAGAAATATGACATTAAATCACATCTGGCAGATTTCTAGGTGCGAATGATATTTACACATGTACACTAGGGTTTTTCAGTTTCATCCGACTTAAGATTAATGTGGTTGTGAATTTTATGACAAGGCTGAAAATTAGGGCTGCAGCCCACCAGCTCGACTACACTGGTGGGTTTCAGTCTGACTGAATCACTCGTATTATAGTGAATATAAAAATCACAGCTTTTCTGACTAATCTATGGTTTAATTTGTGACTCCCTTAGGTATGTAATGTGCAGTTAGGCGAAGCAGGTTGTTTCGAGTTTCTGGGTTTGTATTTGTATAATGTAAGATTATTATTACACTGGATGAGACTTAAAAACCAACATTACACCCAGAAATCAGAAGAAATTGCTCAGATTTGAGCTGGCAGTAACTCGGGTTTGAGCTGGCAGTTACTCGGGTAAGCACTCTTTACAACCACGGTGACCTGAAAAGCATCAGAAATCATGCAACACAACACAGCTTGAGGTGGGACAGCAAAAGAACATATTCCTACAATCTAAAAAGCCATTGTTCCTGTTTATAGAACCGAATAATAGCAATGGCAGAGTAACAAGAACAATGAATAGAGGAGACGGGGCTGGAAAGTTTAGCCGTTTTTTTAAGATTTAGTTTTTTAACATTTCGTTCATTCATTCATCTTCTACCGCTTTATCCGATCTTCCCTCGGGTCACGGGGAGCCTGTGCCTATCTCAGGTGTCTATGGGTATTAAGGCAGGATACACCCTGGATGGGATGCCAACTCATCTCAGGGCACACACACTTACATTCACACACATTCATACACTAGGGACAATTTTCCAAGGTACCAATCAACTTACTGTGCATGTTTTTGGACCAGGAGGAAACCGGAGAACCCGGAGAAAAAAACCCTGAGGCATACACACACACATGGCCGAGACGGGACTCGAACCCGGAACCTGGCGGTGTGAGGCGAACGTGCTAACCACTAAGTAACTGTGCCCCTTTTTAACATTTAAATAAAAAATTAAAAAGAGGTTAAAGGCAAATAATTGTAATCATATGTATTTTTTGACTGCTATTATTAAGCTTGTTGTATGTGTAATTGTATGTAAATTATAAATGTTATTGTATGCTTTTGTGTGATACATTACTGTGTTTATCAGGTTGTCTTTTTCCTGAGTTGTGTGTACTTAATTATAATAAAAGAAATAAATAATTGCACTATTTACCACCTCTCACTATTCTGTAGAAGCTCTATAGCAGGGGTGGCCAACTAGTAGGAGGCTAAGAGACACTTTTTTTCTGTGTTACTGCAAAGAGCCACATCATAGACATGGGTACACATGAACATCATCCCATTCCCATTGACGCATGTTATGTGAAAGCTCCTAAAGAGCCGCATGAAACTTGTTAAAGAGCCGCATGAGGCTCGGGAGCCATGGGTTGGCCAGGCCAGCTCTATAGACATGTACTTACCCACAATACTCTCTGAAAGTGTTTTTAGGCTCATGGTCTTGTGTGTAAATGTAATAAACCAGTATCAGGAGATATATATTCAGGTCACTCTTCTGAGTCGTGCTGGATAAGCAGATATCTGCAAAATGCCATTAGATGTTATCTTGTACCAACATGCATGCAACCCTACCACTAGTCTTGAGATCACCTGCTGCACCTTATACTGCACACACCTGCATCAATTCTGTATCTTTATGAAATAATATACAAGCATTTTTTCCTTCTGCTTCTTATTAATTAGATTTCATTCATTCATCTTCTACCGCTTTATCCGATCTTCCCTCGGGTCACGGGGAGTCTGTGCCTATCTCAGGTGCCATCTCACACACACACACACACACACACACACACACACACACACACACACACACACACACACACACACACACACAACACACACATTCACACAGACCCACACACACTCACACACACACATTCACATTCACATAGGAGGGACAATTTTCCAAGGTGCCAGTCAACCTACCGTGCATGTTTTTGGACTGGGGGAGAACCCGGAGAAAATCCCCCTGAGGCACGGGGAGAACATGCAAACCACACACACATGGCCGAGACAGGAATCGAACCCGGACCCTGGTGGTGTATTAATATTAATATTTTTAAGTGTTAATACTCTAGTCAGCATACACTAAGTACTAACCACTAAGCCACCGTGCCCCCTCGCCATTGAAATACCTTTGTAAAATTGCCAAAGATTTTCTTCACTAGTTGGAGATTTCTTGTTGAAGCTGTGACTGGGCAGGTCATTCTATAGTAGACAGCACTCCAATGAGCCATAGTTCAGACAGAATTGCATCTTGTTGAAGTAAAGAATGGGATGTCAGCTTCTTTCATGAGTTAACCCACATTCAACCTACATGTATGTAATGAGTAAGCATTATCTCCAAACGAAAACTGAAACTTGTGGTTTGGAAAACACGATAGAATTACATACAGTTACAAAAAAACAAATGAAAAAAATATACATTGTTGAAGTGCATATATTATAAATAAAAGGGGCACGGTGGCTTAGTGGTTAGCACGTTCGCCTCAAACCCAGGGCCTGGGTTCGATTCCCGTCTCGGCCATGTGTGTGTGTGGAGTTTGCATGTTCTCCCCATGCCTCAAGGAGGTTTTTCTCCGGGTTCTCCGGTTTCCTCCCCGTTCAAAAACATGCACAGTAGGTTGATTGGCACCTTGGAAAATTGTCCCTCATATGTAAATGTGTGTGTGTGTGTGTGTGTGTGTGTGTGTGTGTGTGTGTGTGTGTGTGTGTGAGATGACACCTGAGATAGGCACAGACTCCCTGTGACCCGAGGGATATATATATATATATATACACATGTTTTTTTCTAAAAATATTAAAATATATAAAAACATGACTACTTTTTGCCTTTTTGCCTATATTTTATTTTCCCATTGTCATGGTCAGTGGATTATAAAGCGGTTTAGGAATAAAGAAACATGTCATTGCCTATAGTAAAGAATTTGGATGATGCTAATTGAATATTTTTAATAAGTCTTCACTATGCTAAAATAAAGTGTTTTTTTTTATTGGAAGTGGTTTCTCGTTTCAAAAAAACATTTCACAACTTCTGATTTTACTCACCGCGGTTTTCACCTCCGATTGTTACCTAAACAAAGTGCTGACTTAATGACGCTTCGTTTCCTGTCATCGTGTACAAACTAACCATTTCCTACATACTGCTGTACGGTTATTTTTTGTGATTACGCAGAAACCTTTGGCTTTGTTGCTAGTTACTCTGCAGCGCTGCAGTTCAGGGAAAGGTGTGCACAGTCTCGCCAGTACGCATGCGGCTGACTTTAGATTTTAGGACTGAACTGCATACCCTGAAGGTTTAAAAGTATTGGGACACCTCGAGTTTTCCACACACGTGACTCTTCTCCAAACTGTTCTCACAATGCCTGGGATGCATGATTGTATAGGACTTCTCTGGATGCGGTATAATTCACTATGCATGTTAATAATCCTGTGCACAGGCTAAAGATCAATAAAGATCTGCTTTACATTGGTTAGATTTGTTGGAAGATTTCCTGCTACAACTAATGGGGATTAAATGTGGAGTGGGGTGTTCAAAAAGAAGCATATGGCAATGGTCAGGTGTCCACAAACTTTTGCCCATACACTATATTTTGGATAATAAAACAGCCATAATGTTACCTCCATAATATCAAGCTATTTGGAATACAGCACAGGTTTAAGCACCATCTTCAACATTTGAGATGCAAAGCTTCAGGTGATTTAATCACTACTTCATACATAACTAAAACATGTATTTTATACATATATTATATAAAAAATTTTATATTTTTCATGGCTAGATCTGATCAAAATCCTTTCTCTCGGTATCTGTATGTTTATTACCTGGATCAGGTATGTGTGAAACACTATAATAAACCCTATAGCCCTAAAAATGAGCTTTTAAAATGAAATGAAAAAGAATTTAGTCATAAAAACAGCCTAAATGCATTTATTACGAGCTGTCATTATTCCCGGATAAACACTGTCTGCTTGGGAGACTTTCTTTTGTATGGAAAAGCAGGGAAATTATTTGTTGACGCATGACAAATAACAGAAAGGAGAAATGAATATGTTTATTATGTACAAAAATATTTTTTACAGAAACTAAAAAAGACTGATTAACGCCTTAGAATACAGGGTTCCTATTAATTCAATTTGTAATTACTACAAATATAAGTGTAAGGAGTAAAATGTTACATACTTTCAGTATGAAATGAGTAGAAGAGCATTTACAATAATGGTTACAATAACATTTATCTGATTTAAAAAAAATAAAATAAATTAACTATAGTCTCGGGGCACGGTGGCGTAGTGGTTAGCACGTTCGCCTCACACCGCCAGGATCCGGGTTCGATTCCCGTCTCGGTCATGTGTGTGTGGAGTTTGTATGTTCTCCCCGTGCCTCAGGGGGTTTTTCTCCGGGTTCTCCGGTTTCCCCCCGGTCCAAAAACATGCATGGTAGGTTGATTGGCACCTTGGAAAATTGTCCCTAGTGTATGAATGTGTGTGTGTGTGTGCCCTGCGATGGGTTGGCATTCCATCCAGGGTGTATCCTGCCTTAATGCCCATAGACGCCTGAGATAGGCACAGGATCCCCGTGACCCGATGGAAGATCGGATAAAGCGGTAGAAGATGAATGAATGAATGAATGAACTATAGTCTCTCGCTTCTCGAGTCTAACCACCAGGGGGCGTAAGTGACGCACGCGTGGCCTCGTTTTTTTTTTTTTTTTTTTTTTTTTTTTTTTTAATTCTATTTAATTACAGTGCAAGATCACACCACTTCCTCAGAGCAAGCGTGTGAGTAAAGTGCAACTCGCCTACTTGTTATTTGACATTTTGGCATTCAAACAAGACCATTCTTTTGAAGGATATACAATCAGGAGAACAGTATGACCTTAAGGATGCATTAATGTTTGTTGGAAGAAAAAAAAACAGAAGGGAAGGAAGGAAAGGGGAGACTTCAACAACTTATGGACTCATGATCTTTGGCTGCATTAATGATAAATGATGTGACTGTTCTGAATTCATCCCTGAGATCTGTGTTAAATTGCACATAATTCACATCAACCATTTGTTTTTTGTTTTTTTTTCTCCAATGGAAAAACATGCATTCACTCGTCTATCTTTTTTGTAAGATCCTGGAAAAAATACTAGATGGTGATCAATCGAGTACTTTGTTAAAGCTTTATGACACTAATTGACTAAAACCCCTGACTTCAAGAGTCAATTGTGCAGACAATCTCCCAGCATGCTCGTGTTTGCACATCACAAAATGCATGAGCCAATCAGGTTCTGGTATGCAAATGAGTCTCTTCTGGCATATATATGCATGAACTCCTACTTCTCTCTCCATGTTGGCCATGGACACCTTGTCGGGGGATGGGGGTTTCCCTTTAGCCCCTTTTTCAGCTCAGTGTCCTCGCACTGGATGAGGGGAAACGTGTTGGTGTACGCAAGTATTCATGAACATGTGTGTTGATGGTAACCGCGTGGGTGTGTTTGCACCTTTGTCTGTTTTCTAGTGGACTCTTAAACTTGGCTTGCGTGTAAAATGAAGTCTACACATGACTGGTAATGTCGGATAATGATCCCATACAGCACCAAACCTCCACCACGCACACATATACATATGTACACACACACAAATACACACACACACACTCTCACTCAGCCTGAGATTAAACATTCACTGCTGACATAAAAGAAGCCCGCGGATTTCCCCCTTGTCTTCAGTACTTAGTCATCTCACTCTCTTGCACTGACTGGATTGCGTCTTTGCTGTCCTCTTGTTCACAGGACACGCACAGCTCTTCTTCTTGAGAAAGTGGAAACTCGGGCTCCGGCATATGCACGCAGGGGCTGATGGGAATGGAGCACGCTCCCATTGCCGGGTTCACCTGGCAGTTAATAGTGGCCGTAAAGCTGAGGTTAAGGATGGGGCTGGAGACGCTGGAATGCTCGATATGGAGACAGTCCTGACTCACTCCTGTGCCCTGGCTGTGACTGTCGGAGGAAGACGCCGTGGACGGATCGCTATCCACTAACAGCCCGTGGTTTTCCACTGGGTTCACGATGTGCGACTTACAACACGGTCCTGCCTAAAAAGACAACAGAGAGGAATGGTAAAGCCTAAGCATGTGTCACTGACATGAATAGAATAGTACACCAGAGCTTTATATCAAGCTCTGTAAACTTTACACTAAAAATAAAGATCCAAACAAGTGAAAGTTGGTGTGGTTTAGTCCACATTCATTACAATTGAAAAAAAGAAACATTTTCAGTTGATGTAAGTATAGCTTTTTGAAAACAGATACGTTTGAAAAAGTCACGACACATTTTGATCATCACCTCTGATCAACGTGCACATGGACAAATATGGATGCTTGATGCAAATATATGATGATTATTAGCGTAACCAAACTCAACATAGAGCACAACGATAAAATATTCAATACGGATGCTTTTAATTGAACACTTGATGTGTGCATCATGATGGATTTTGGTGCTTCATTTAAGACTTGGCGCATCTGTCAAATAAATGTTTACTGATTGATATTTTTATTCATTCATTTATTTATTATCTAAATTTATTTACAATGCATTCATTTCAAATTACGATGCGTTAATGAAATGAATGTTGCTAAAACGACAGCCCTAATATATTATATACTTACTTCAGTGGCAGCATGGACTGCAGGCTTACCTTTAAATGTAAAGCAAAGGAAGAACTCTTGTTAGCAAGAAAACACAAAAAGTTTAATCAATATATAACTACGATATATATATATATATATATATATATATATATATATATATATATATATATATATATAATAAACATACCCACACACATTAATAAGTCTCTTGCTCTGGATTTTGAATGAATGTGGATGCTGACTCCTTACTTATATCATAACCTGACATTAATACCACCCTCGTGTCAAATGAGGACAAATCTCAAACTCTAGAAGAGTGGATGGTATTATCAGAGCAAATGAGAGACTCATTTGAGAGAATTTGGAATCAGACCACAAGCATTTTGCCCATAGAATGAATGTATATAAGAAAAAGACTGGTTAGTAATGAATACAAAAAAATTCAAGGATGATGACATCATAAAATATGATACCATGTCACAGTCCCATATGTAACTGGGAGAAATGTACTAGTGTACGAGGATTATGGTTTGTAAATAGGATTAACATAAATAATCTGAAAGTGTTGATCGCTGGTTCAGACGTGCCGTACGTATGAAATCTTGCACATGTTACCTTTCCTGTGACAAATACAGAGAGTCAGAATCAGCAAAACCACCAGTGATGCAGCAACGGGCAGACCTGACAGTGCAAGATTGGGAGATAGACATAAAGAGAAAGCAGGAAAACAGGCCAAGAAAAAGGGAGGGGTGGGGAGAACAGAGAACACACACACAAACACACACAAAAAGCAGAACGGTAGTGAAGAAGGAAATGTCACATAACCAGAGGAAAGGAGGGAGACAAAAAAAACACAACCACAAGACTTTAAACATCATTGTACACTGAGGTCTGCTTATCTCATTAAAATGTACAATAAGTGCCAAATTAAACACAACATTCCCCCGAACGCTTTATCTACAGGAACCAGAATTTAGATTCCCAGAACTTGATACACAAATTCGTGTTTTTACCGATCCATAAGCCTATGTCAGCTGGTAGATGTGTTGACATAGTTGAACTTTGTGTAGATATGGACAGAGGATCCAGGATAGAAGACATAGTGGAGAAAGCTGAAGAAGCCGGGCGCTTGGATGAAAACGCCGGCTGCCTGGATGAAGAACCCGGCATAGACGTTGTGGGAACGGAACGACTACGTGCGACACTTGGGATTAGGATTATTAGCGGGCCACACACTGTATCGGTTTTAGAGGTGCCTGGGGTCAACGTACTCCTGCCGTCCAGGTCACACCTGAAAACACAAGGTTATAAAGTGTTTGTTGATGATTATCAAGACAATGGAAGGATCATATTGGAAAGAAATACACAAAATGAACATGTCAGTAATTTACAGCTGATATAAATGTTAACGCTAAACACATCTGTCAGCAAACTAGCACAAGTTAGCTTATTATACCGGCTATAGAAGTAGCAATAATCAGTAACGAACCAGCGTCACATCACAAGTTTAAACGTAAAGCAACTCAAGTTTGCAAAAAAGCTGCTTTAGTTACTTAAAGTCTAATATTTATCACAGTGCCTTAAGGAGAACAATATCTTCTTATACATGCATGAAAAATAGCATTGAGCTTGAAATGTGAGTTTTTCACTGACAAGAGAAAAGGTTCCTTAAGGGTTATGTGGATAATATATCATATTTTAAATGAGAACTACACACAACTAATGTTAATCCTGAATAAATGAATTCCCCCACTATTCATTTACAACTGATATTATATGTCAATGCTAAACAAATATGTCAGTAAGCTAGCACGGTTAGCTTATTATACATTCTAGAATAGTAGCCATGATCACATCATGTTCATCACAGTGCCTTAAAAAGGAAAATGCCTTCATATACGTACATTATAAAAGTATGTAAAAAAAAAAAAATTATTATTAATTAATTAATTATTAAAATTCATAGATAATTATAGTGAATAAATAATCTGGAAAGCTAGCTCAGGCTAACCTGTTATACTGTCAAAACACTAGACATGATGAATAACTAGCCAGAATCACATCATAAGATTAATCTAAAAGCACCTACCAAGTTTCCTGGCGAGCTCAGTTAACAAGTAGCTTACTAGCAAACATGGTTGGTTTTAATGATTAGTTAATCGTCATGATTCTTGCTATACATGGTACAATACAGCTAGTTTGGCTGACATGATATGTAAAAAAAATATATCGATATCTTGTAAACTATCTAACAAGCTATCAAACGTTCAATTAACGATATATAATTTCGTATTCATTTTATTAGTGAAACCAGTCACCAATTTACTAACATTAGCTTTTTCTAGCATGAATAATTAAACAATGGCTGGTTAGCATGGTAGCTGAACAGCCTGAATGTTAGGTGTTAGACGGAGATGAGGTGTGGAAACCAAACCAAATTTATTTATATCACTGTGTAAGAAACAAAGACGATTATAGGATTATTACTGTGTGTGTGGCTGGCACTGCTCAGAACTGGTTTCATTTGAGAACGTTCCTGTAGGACAATTAATACATCTGACATCTTCTGTAGACGTTCCTGCAAAACACACACCCACACACACAATTATAGTAATTGTATAATTCATGGAGCAGAACTGAAGAAACAGGAAAATATTCAACACCAGAAACTCTGCCACAGGAGACTACTTCCATTATTATATAAAAAAAAACATGTCCCATCACCTAAAAATATATATAATAAATAATAGTACTAGTAGTAATAGTACTAATTAATTAATTACTTAATTAAAATATTACATAATTAAAATATAAAAAATAAAATATTTAAACAACTGATTAAAATATATATGTTTAATTATTTGTTTTTTAAATTAACTATTGTCGATAAGACATTATTCACAACAAATGTTCTGATGGATCTGAAATGCTCATGATGATGATGTAATGCATGAAGGAAATAACTATTCTCAAACCAGAATCTTTAGTATCTGTTCATTAGGTCCATTTAAGAACCATATTACTATCTCTTATTACTCTCTCACACAAACACAAAAGCACACACACTGTTGGCACTACAGTCAAAGCTGGTCTCACAGTAAGAAAATGAACCCGCACCTTCTGATCAATCAGAATTGATCTCTCCCTTGTATTGTACTGATAATTATTAGTATAATAATAAAATGATAGTAATAAATATAAACCAATTGATAATAATGAATTTTCCCTCCTACCTGGTGATTTTGCTCCTTTTCCAGGGCCACAGGTCCTATGCCTTTCACAAGCAGAACAAGAATCGGGCTCCCCAAATATGCAGTACCAACCAGGCTTACACACACACACTGCATTACTGTCCTTGGTGCACTGCTTTTCATATTGCAAGCCCTTCTCTGCCAAATACATTAAAAATAGCATTTAATTTTCCCATTTAACAGCCTTTCACGGTCAATTACAGAGCACAACGGTAGCTATGATGAGGTCTCTTCTCATCAGTACACATTACACACATATATTCTTTCTATACACAGATATAAAAATATTATAAACCCCAATAATGTTAACTAAACATTAGATTTACTGATTCCACAAATTAAGCACCACCTCCATGATGCACACATCCGGGAATTAAAATTAAGTGTTCATGTTGAAAATTAGCAAAAGCTGCGTTTGGTGTGCTGATGAGTTAAATTTAGAACACCATCATTAAGTGGAAAGAAAATCATACATGAGCATGTGCATATGTATTCAGCCCCCATTACTCTGCTACCCCTAAATAAAATCCAGTGCAATCAATTGCCATCATATAGGTCACCTAATTAGTAATTTGAGTCTACCTGTGTGTATTTAAATCCCAGTATAATTACAGCAGGAAGGCCTCAGAGTTTTGTTAGAGAACATTAGTGAGCACCTGCATCATGAAGACTAAAGAACACATCAGACAGGTCAGGAATAAAGCGGTGGAGAAGTTTAAGGCAGGGTTCGGTTATATAAGCTTTGAACATCTCACAGAGCACTGTTCAATCCATCATCTCAAAATGGTATGGCACAAAAGAGTATGGCACAAGACATACTCACTAACAAGACATGGCTGTCCACCTAAACTAACAGGTCGGGCAAGGAGAACACTGATACTAGAAGAAGCCAGAAGGTCCATGGTAACTCTGGAGGAGCTGCAGAGATCCACAGCTCAGGTGGGAGAGTCTGTCCACAGGACAACTATTAGTTGTGGCATGCCACCAATCTCTCTATTATAGAAGAGTGGTTAGACTCTAACCACTCTAACCGTTAGGGGAATCCCATTGTTTACAGAAAAGAATAAGAACTCCCATTTGCCACAATTCACAACGAGAACACAGCAAACACGAAGAAGAAGGTTCTGTGGACAGATTAGAACAAAATTTAACTTTTTGCCCTATATGGAAAACGCGATGTGTGGCAAAAAAAAAAAATGCTGCACATCAGCCTGAACACACTGTCTCCAGCGTGAAACATGGTGGTGGCAGCATCATGCTTTAGGGATGCTTTTCTTCAGCAGGAACAGGGAAGCTGGTCAGAGATGATGGGAAGATGGAGGTATCTAAATACAGGGCAATCCTGGAAGAAAACCTATTAGAGGCTGCAAAGGACTTGAGACTGGGGCAGAGGTTCACCTTCCAGCAGGACATCACGATCCTAAACATACAGCCGGGGCTACTATAGAATGGTTGAGATTAGAATATATTCATGTGTTAGAATGGCCCAATCAAAGTCCAAACCTAAATCCTATTGAGAATAATTGGAAAGACTTAAGAATTGCTGTTCAGAAACGTTCTCCATACAACTGGATATTCAACTGGAGCTGTTTTGCAAAGAAGAATGGGCAAAGATTACAGTCTCTAAATGTGCAAAGCTGGAAGAGACATACACAAAAGGACTTAATGCTGGAATTGCAGTGAAAAGTGGTTTGACAAAGTATTGAATCGGGGTGGCTGAATACAAAATCTTTAACACCATGTATAATTTTTCTTGCACCCTGCAATGATGTGATACTTTGTGTTGGTTTGTCACAAAAAATCCTAATAAAATACATTTAAGTTTGTAATTATAACATGACAAAATGTGGAAATTTTCATATATATATATATATATATATATATACACACACACACACACACACACACACACACACACATATATATATATATATATATATATATATATATATATGCATGTATATATGATGTGTCTTGTATGACCAGGCTATGATCTCCTACCTTCTGGGCATTTATCACACAAGAAGCAGTTTGGGTAATAATTAAAGTTCTCGGAGAACAATCCATCAGGACATGGCTCACACACTGTATCTGTCTTGCTGGTGCACTTATTCAACAACCGGGTTCCTGTGTCAATACATGAAAACTGTTGCATGGGAATCTCCAAAACAGTTCAGCATTTAAGCACATCTGGAATATAACCTCTCACCTGGACGGCATTTGCTGCAGCAGCGTGTCTCATCTACTAGATATTCAACTCTGTTGTCCAAGCATGCGTCAGTCGCTTTGTATGGCAGAGAATACGACTAGGGGTAAAAAAAAAAAATTTATATATATATATATACACAAATTTAAAAAAATTCCAATATGAGCCAGACAACTCACAGACATCCAGACCCACAACAAGGAACTGAGATACACCAAACTGGCCCCAACTAAAGGGCAGCAAATTCCTAATCATTACAGACATCAAATCTTCCCTACAGTATGGAGAGTACTGTCTATCATCATTGAGCGGACAGAGGGAAATGGCATGACAATCAGCTGACCTGTTGAGTAATCAATCAATTTAAGCAATTTTAAAAAGGGAAGTATAACAGTAGGCATTAAAATATAGGTATTTTACGTTTACTTTAATACCAATTTATTATAGCTGTTAATCGTCTGTGGATTGAACATCTGTGAAAGATCCATGTTCTAACACACTGCCATTTGATAAAGAGAAATTGTGAAAATATAGCTGCTAATTTGACATGTACAGTATGGAAGAAATCTCCAGTGTCAGCACTGTGTTTTGTTCAAAGGTAAAGGAGGAGTTCAGAAATTTTGGGATATACCGTTTTTTATTTGTCGGTCTCACAAGGTGTTTTATTGTCTGATCAAGAGATAATAAAGGTGTTAATAGCTCGCTAACATAAGTGTTAAAGTCTAGATACGGGTGTGAATATGTCTAGTGAGGAAACTTTAATAACTGTAAACTGATGTGAAGGTAAAGGGGACAATTTGAACACAACCCACACACACACCCACACCGACACCCAGTACTATAATAAAACTTGACTCCTAGCCTGAATAATTGTTGGTTTTATAAATACATGTAATTTGCACAGCAGCTGTAAAAGAAAATTAGCCAGATGTATACAGATAGAAAAGAATACATTACTCTACAGTATAGAGTCTACACCATGTCATGCACATTTGCCAAAAAGCTACAATAAAAACCCAAAATTCATTATTATTAATTATTACACATACACACATTATAATATATATATATATATATATATATATATATATATATATTTATATTATTTAAATATAATTATATATATAATTGGCTTTAATGCCAATTTGTAAAACTCATGGCACTCGCTCATCACCGGGTCATCAGCTCATTTATGGCATTAATGTGCTTTAGAGCAGCTGGGTTTTTGTGCACCATCAATAGCACTATTACTGCTACTACAGCTAGTATATAAATCCAATTGCAATTGGATTGCAATAAACGCCAATAAATAATAAACTCTCAGTTACAAAAAGAGAAAGACAGTCCATCGTGAAGGATAAACAGAAAAATCTCTGGAACTTTAAATATGTCCCAAAGTGCAGTCTCCAAAACCAGTTAATGCTGAAACAAGAAGACAATCCCTACAAAGAAAGACCAAAACCAAGTTTATTAGAATTACCAGCCTTATTCAACTGCACATAAAACATGCCAAATTCTTCCCATAGCTTAACAGACAGATATACATTACTCTATAATGACAAGTAGAAGAGAAATCACTTGAACCAAGAAACACAATAAACATTTGATCAATGGAAACCTGATTTGATCTGATGAGTCCACATTTAAGGTTTTTTTGGTTCTACCCACTGTCTCACTGTTTAAATATACTGTGCAGAGGGTGAAGGTCATGTGTGGTTGACACTATGAAAACCACTGAAGGAGAGGTGTCCAAAATTTCACTGCTGCTGGCTACAGTGTATGTATTTAGAAGAGTTTGTGAACACACACAAACACACACACACACACACACCATTTTTCGGAAAAAGGTAACGCGAACCCGCCAACATATACACAATCAGAATTTAATCACTTCCGGAATGCGGTTCTTTTGTACCTGTCCGAGAACATAGCCACAATGCCCTCTGATTGGCTACAACTTTACAATAGCAAGTCTAACCGATGGTGGCGGTAGGAAACACGGCACATCCGGAACAGGGGCTCAAATGCATTGTGCAAGCGCTTAAACGCTGACGCATCTTATTCTGTTCTTTTTTTTTTTGATGAACACACGCACACACGTACGCATGCACAGAGTAGTCACTTTAATCTTCCAATTCACGCTCAATGTCACAACATTTCCATTCCTGAAATCTAAATTTGCATTTGATTGTAATTAATATTTACTATTTTTTATGATTCATAATAATATGATGCTAATTTTTCAAAATCAGATTTACAACAGTCTATCATAAAAATATGGCACCCACACACACCAACACACCCACCCGCATCGACATCCAGTACTATAATATAACTTGAATAATTGTTGGTTTTATAAATATATATAATTACACAGCAGATATAAAAAAAATTAACCAGATGTATACAGCTAGAAAAGAATACATCACTCTATACCATGTCATGCACATTTGCCCAAAAGCTACAATAAACCCAAAAAGTTAATTATTACACACACACATACATAATATATATATATATATATATATATATATATATATATATATATATATATATATATATATATATATATATGCGAATTACACGAACGAAGAAACTTCAGTCCGTGTCTTAAACAGATAATTTCAGCATTGACCTTTCTCTAGTCGAGTTTACCGCTTGTAAATGGAATATAAATATAAAAGAATATAAAAGAAGCGACAAACATGTCCTCCAGTTCTGTACCTTTTATTTACAAGAAACACCAGCATCGTGCATCCATACACGCTTCCTATGTTTCCCAGGATTACACCTACTAGCTGCGCATACACAACAGGTATGAGCTCCTCACTGTATTATAGTACACTATATTACCTTAAGAAAGTATCACCAGTTTATATGGAAAGCAACCAAAACCTGGAACATAATTTTTAAAGGAGCCACATACCATATGTAACAATTGAAATAACCACTAAAAAGTTTGCATACAAATGAATAAGAAATTCATTAATTAACATGAAATTAAAAATAAAAGAATGATTTCCAAAGTGAAATAAATATAAAATAATGAATTATTTTATTAAAAGGAGAGCTTTTGAATTATATATATATATATATATATATATTTTTTTTTTTTTTTAATGCCACAATTATTTAGAGTATTAAAAATGTGAAAATTATTAATTTATGGGACATTGAGAACTGAAAAATGTGCGATTAATCACGAGTTAACTCATGACAATCATGTGATCCCCATTAATTGCAATTAAATATTAGAATCTATTGACAGGCCTAGCCATTGCAATATTTAATGCGAAGACGTTAAGCTCTCGAATAAACCACTGCAGTTCGAGGAAAATAATCCCACGTAAGAGCGATGTGATTTTTCCCACACCGACGTTGATGATTTTCTTCTCTAAAACTGGAGACTCCTTTTCTAAACATTACACAAGAAAAAAACTCGCCGTAACAACACGTTCATTTCCAAAATGATACAGTACCCAAGTCTGCGCTTAGTCATAAATCAGAATGTGGGTGAAGGAAGCTCCTCCGCATTCTGTCTACACCAGATCGACAAAAACCTGTAAAGATCTCTGCGCAGAACACAGATACTGCTCGGAATGGAATCCATACTTCACAAAGATTGCTGTTTTTCTGCCAAAAATAAAAAGTGTCATGAAAGATCCTTAGATATCTTATTTTCAAACCCCTGGCTTTGGGTGTGTCTTGTCCTCTAACGGAAATAAATGTGTTTTGGTGGTATCTTTAAGGATGGTGCCTTATTGTAATCAGACTGTACTTTAGAACTGTATCTGAAAAGGAAATTCTTTGCTTTCCTTTCCCAAAGCAAAATGTTCCTGGAAGAACCTTTATTGTCTCACAGGCTGAACTTTCTCCTAAAAAAACAAAACAAAAACAAACAAAAACTATATAATAAAAATTATATTTCGAAGGTCTGAATCAAGAGCACTGACTTTTGTTCGATTAAAAATCACATTTATTTTGTGGATTTATTCACCTTGGAAGGCCACTGCATGATAGCTGGAACAAGTATGTATAGATTTGTGAGGAATTTAGACGCTTCAGAGAAAAAAAAAAAAAAAAAAAAATATATATATATATATATATATATATATATATATATATATATATATATATATATATATATATATATATATATATATATATATATATATATATATATCATATATATAATATATATGAAACATATACACAAACTCTCTGGACTGTGGCTGGTGAATATTTTATTAACACTACTGTTTTCCTTTATTCTCACCTCTGCTGTGACTTTCTGAATTGGACTCATGTGGCTTCTTACCCAATGTGAGTCACACATTACATGTTCAGGGTGAAGTTCATGTGACATCTTACCAAAAGAGAGATACTATAAAGTCTCATAAAGGTGCAACAATACAGATGTTTCATATATATATATATATATATATATATATATATATATATATATATATATATATATATATATATACAGATATGTGTGTGATGAGAGTGTATGTGTGAGACACAATATCCCTTATATAAGAGTAAGGGTTTTTTTTTTTTGGATTGTACCGATTCAGGATTCGGAGATTCAGAAACTCGTCCCTGACTATCGATATGAATCACCGCGACACTTCATTCAGCTCCAAGAGAAAGAAGAGATGAAGAGGAAAAGAACTTTCATACCTTCCCTTTTGCAAGCGCCGTGACGATCAGAAGGATAAAGCAGCTCCACCGGCACCTGTCACTCATTTTCACCTCCTTCTCCGTTCTTTTTTGTTTGTTTGTTTGTTTTTGTTTTTTATTTAAAGTACAATAAAAAACGCGCGCTCACGCTGTCACCGAGTCTCAGGAAAGCGCGCTCACAGCGACGGTGAACGACATCACGTCTCTTCTCTCCTTTCTTTTTTTTTTTTTAAGTTTCGAAATGCAAAATCAGGAAACACAACTCTGTCACGTGTCTTATTGCAAAACATTCCGACTGCGCGAAGCAGGAAGAGACGCGGAGGAATTTAACAAACAAGCAAATGATCCAAACTTTAACGAACATAAATATATTACATAAACAAACACTCGAACAAACAAATAATTAAATCGCTCAACATTTAAACAAACCAATAATCATAAAAGTAAACACTTGAACAAACAAATACATTATTACACAATTAAAAATGTAAATAAAGACTTCAATAATTAAGCACTTGAGCAAACTCAAGTACATGATAATACATGACAATTTATCATTTGAACCAACAGTTAATGAAATATTCGAACAAACAAATGTACAAGTGCAAGAACAAAAACGTTGTTACCTTGCTTAAGAACATTCGGGTATCTATTCTTTACTGGTGTAATTATTTTTCAGTCGACTTTTTACTTCTACTCCTTACCGTTTCATGCACTTATCTGTACTTCTTACTCCTTATAGTACATTTTAAAAATAGCCTCCTATTTTTAGTTACTCCTATTTCAATCATTCATTGGCTTGTAATCATAACAACAACAAAAAAACAAGGCGTCATCTGGAAAGAGTGAATTTGATTGTGGTTGACAAATCACGTCACAGTCCAGCGAGTACGTAACTTGGGTTTGTTACTCAAAAAGGTTATTTCTTAAAAGTTATTGTTTCCAAGTACCACAAGATAATGGCTTTTCAAAAACTCGCAAACACATGTTGAGATAAGCTGAAATTTGATAATAAGTTGATTATTGGCAAGTTTGAATTTGACTTTAGTCAAATATTGTAAGCTTACATTATTGGGATATGCAATATTTGTTTATAGTGTTTATAGTGTATAAAGTTTATAGTGCAAAGCTATAGTTTTTATTATTATCAGTCGATTATTGACAATATTGTAGTGACATAGTAACATACTAATAATGGTAACGTTTACTACCGTAGGTACATGCCAAGGCATGCCTTATTTAATGTTGGAAACTCGTTTTGTCCTTAATGTCCTTTTGAAACCCTTGTATCTGTATTTCTAGCTGAATAATTAATGTAAATATTTTTGACACCACTGTACACTCAAATTCACTCAAATGTTTCCATGGCAACAAGGTGACAGTGTAACAAGGTGAAAGTGTACATTACATGACTCCTTTTACATTTCCATGTGAGTAAAATTGCGGAAAGTTTGGATCATTTACAGCACAGGGCACTTACAATAATCTCATTTATACAGTGTACAGAGATGGTGAAAGGACTTGCTCAGGGGTCTGAAATCTGAACACATGAACTTCTGACCACAGATGACCTGAAGTGTGGACAGCGAAAGGGTTTTTGAACTTTAATGGATCAAACAGTAATATCTGACACATTCACATATGAAGGTAAAAAGCATGAAAACACCCAGAACAGCACATACAGTTGGGAAATGCCCTTCCATACAGTAACAGAGTAAAAATACTTCCTGACTGTAAACCTCTGGACTTTTCTCATGTGGGTTTTTTCTTGTGGGAATTGGCAGAAAATAAACGAGCTGCTGAAGGGCAACAGGAACTAATTTCCTCATGATATTACATGTAAATATGCAAAAACCTTAAAACACACGTTGCATAATTATTTTCTCTGCTCAGGGAACTAATAGAAGCATTCATTCAGGTATACTTAACCAGTTTTATGAATATGCACAAATTGGCCACACACCCCTCTCCTGCTGCAATTCTGCTAATAAGCTTTGTGGTCGGTTCAAAAGTATTGGGACTCCTGACTTGTAGGCACTGGTGTCAAAAGTGTTCACAGTCAATACTCAGGTAGAAGAAAAGACTACTAACAAAACTATTATTGCTACTAACAAAAACTATAGTGTTGCACCATTAACTTACAAATATTGCATATAGCAATAAAATAAGCTCAGATAATATTTGGCTAAATACGAATATCATATTTGTCAATAATTGACTGATAATAAGAAAATGTCAGCTTACCTCAATATGCTTTTGAAAGTCATTCGCTCACGGCTCTTGTGTGCGCAGAGCTTATAGCGCATTCGAAAGGAGTTTGATTTTTTTTTGCATACAGCCATTTCGAAAAATTCTTCCAGGTAAGGCGAGGGATGTATAAGGGTCCTGGTTATCAACCTACTCACTGGTGCTTGGTTGGGACATTTCGCTCGAGTTCTAGAGTGTGACGTGTGGTGTGCAGATGCAATTGATTGTGTTGGAATGGTATATGTTTATACTTCTCATCCAAGCACAAGCAAATTCACCTGATCCGGATGACATGATTTATCTAGATAGGCTTTTTTTTTTGTGGAATACCTGATGCAGCCCAGCCTCACCCAGACGCTGCCTCCTGTGGACCCCAGGTAATTTGAGACCCCTGCTCTAAGGGGTACTGTCAGGGAACTTCTAGCTCTCAGTATCCAAGCTCCACTTCTCCCTCTTTCTAATCACCTTCACCTGTTAGCTAGCCCATTTATAAACCCTCTCTCCCCCTACTCTGTGTTCGTTCTACGTGCACAAAGGCGGATCCATGAAGATCTGCTTTTCATGGGATGTATTTGGTTTAAGAGCTCCTTCTATAGAGCTCCGATGCATTTGAGATGAATGGGAATACTGACTGCACCCCAGGCCTCCTCACTTCCTCTCACCTCTGTCAGTGCTTGACTTTACTAACACACTTGTGCTGTGACTGAATAAAATCTCACACATATCGAGTGGAGCATCTTCCCAGTAGAATGGAGGTTATTATAAAAGTAAATGAGGAATAGTTGTGGAAATGAAAGATAAAAAAAAGAACCAGGTGTCCATAGACTTTTGACCATGTAGTGTACACAGAAGGGATATGATCAGTATTCATGTGAGATCGGCTTGAGTCACACAGCTCCTGTTTCGAAGTTCTACTTATGAATTACGCACTATGAAATAGATGTAAACAAACAGAAAAACGAGTGTAAAAAAATCTATTTGGGTATGTTCTAAACATAAAATCTTTACCCAAAGTGAAACAGTGGACTGCATGGTGTTTTACACTTCAGCTTTATTAGAGAAAAGAAAAAGCAGCAGACTTGAGATCTGCAGCCGGGGAATAAACCTCAAGACGACAATTCGACAGTTCTGGCCAGAAAAAAACAAAACATCAGGGACATTTTGGTGGAATGAGACATGACGGTCCACAAATAAACCAGGAAAAGACACCAAGAACCAGCGTAACCCGTCAGCGAGCATATGTTACATCAGGTCTCAGTTTACATCGTCATCTTTTCAGAGATTTATTGAACGATAGCTATGATAGTAGATGCGCCTGAAGGTTTTCATTTCGAAGCCCTTAATGTTACAGCAAACGTCCTTGCCACCAAAAGTATGAGAAAGCTGGCCTGTTTACCTTTCAAAAGAATTGTTTCCTCTTGTCAGTGCACTGCTGCCTCTCCATAAATAGCTGAGTGTCACAGCTAGCTGCAACTTGAAAAATAAAAAAACTCATTTTTATATAAACGAGGGGCATTCAAGTCAAACCGGGAAATTTACATGATGCATGCGTAGCGGTACTAATAAACACAGTCAAGTGCTATTACCATTATACAGTGCACGTGTTCCCCTGTTAATCAAGATGGCAGACAACAGTGTTAGTGCTTTAGTGCATGGGATAGCACATGGTGCTAAAGTTTGTTGTGACGAAAGTGTCAAAACCCACGAAAAACCTACAGCTTTGTGAACACTGGATCATCAACTGCTGCACTCTTCTCTTGAGTGGACATGTGTGTGTGTCTGTGCAAAGTGCTGGTCTTTTCGTACACATACAGATGTCAGCTAAAACTCCACTAGCTAATATCGCTAAAATGTTAGCTAAAACTCAGAAGGAAGGTGTGTTTCAAACAAACACCAATCTGTGTATGTCTGTGTGTGTGTGTGTGTGTGTGTGAAGTTCTTATATGGCCTAAAAATAACTCTCCATAACTGTAACAGATTTCCCCTTCACATGCACCAACAAAACAACGATGAGGATGGTGCTGCAGCTGAGATTCAGGTGTAATTTTGGTTCAAGAACCCCAGGAGTGGCAGCAAAATGGAAGGGCTATTTGAACTCACATTCTTCTGAGCAGACGTCCAACATCTTATCCACCTCCCATCTAAATATAAATAGATGCTTTAACAGAAAGAAGGAGGGATTGAGTCTCCAGTGTCAGCATTTTAGAACGGTGTAACAGAAAGCTCTTCAGAATGTGTTCCAGTGGTGCTTTAAACGTGACTAATAAAATACACTCTTTGTGTTTTATAGATTTGTAAAGAGTCTTTGTGATGAGGGTGAATTCCAGATCCAGCCTCAAAGCCTATATATATATATATATATATATATATATATATATATTATATATATATATATATATATATATATATATATATATATATATATAACCCAAAGTATCTTCCATGTAACCCATGATCAGAAGCAATATATGTAATGCTTCTGATCATGGGCCGTATGGAAGATACTTTGGGTTATTAATAGCAATAATGAAAAAGGGAAAGTTTGAAAAGAAAAAAAGAAGATTATAAAACGACTGCACAGCAGTAAACAGTGGCCGAGAGGCGAGGGTTCGAGCGAACGTCTCTGACATTCAGCAGTCTTTTTTAATCCCACACTGAGGTAATTTTAACTCTACCTGCACCCACACTTCTTCAATACAACACGGCCTTTCTTTCTGTCATTCTTTTTGTCTCTCTTTCTGTCTGTCCATCCATCAAGCTGTACTCAAACAAAAAAATATTTTACCATCCTACTATTTTCATAAAACATCTATAATTAAATATATACATCTAATTCTATTTACAGTACCTCTTATCACTATAGCAACCTGGGAGTTTTTTCTTACACCATCACTCACTTCACACTGCCTCCCACACTGAGTTAAAAAAAAAACCCTGAATAAGCCCCAGTGCCACACAAACAAACGCATCTTTGTGCTGTATCAGGGGCCGGGTCCGAACGCCTTGCCTCATGAGGCCCAGTGAGCCCCCTGGTGCTGATGAGCATACTCCGTTTCAGGCATCCTGCGCGATTTTTATTTGCTTGTAGCAGGGATGGGGATGCTGAGCTCCTTGTCAAGTTCCTCCTGCGTGGCCAAGACGACGTCTTCAGAGTTGGATTCCTGCTGAGGCACGCTCATAAGACGTACGTCCTCCTCCTCCTCCTCGCTGCCCGGAAACGCCTCCCCTTTCTTCTCATTCGAGTTCGAGCCGAGGATCACCATCCCCGGTGAGTAGATGAAAATAGAACCTGTGCAGAGAAGAAGAAGGTTTTACTTTTAAGGCCAAACTGAAACCACTTGTGTGTGTGTGTGTGTGTGTGCAAACTCTACGTATTAAGTAAAAGCACACTTTGAAATATAAGATTTTAAGATGTGAATATGTTTTGGCTCCCAGTAAAATTATTGTTCCTGTACATGAGTCATTACTCACTATGGAACTACACATTTTCACTTCTCTTGTTGGAGTTTCATTCTCTCAAAAACGCAAAATGAGGGGCTGCACGGGTTTTGGGTCACATGTCAATATTGTTTTACTCCGCATAGCTCCTGTAGTAGCTGCTCAGTTTCAGCCAATCACATGCAGTAAAGACAGTCAGGGTTTTGTCTGATGTTCTTAAAGAAAAGCTGATGACAGACAGAGAACAGAAGAAGAACGCAGTGTCGTATCTTGGCGGCTGATCAGCTGCAGCACTAAAAACAAACCCAAACCGAAGCGTCTCACGTGCTACCAGAAACAGGCCGGTCACGGTTCTGAAGGTTAAAGCAACCGTTTATCTCTAATCAGCCTTCCCTCACCGACAGTGTTGTTAATGCCGTCCGAGTTCCCCACGTGCTCCATGGTGACCTTCTGATTTTTCCCTGGGAATGACCCCTGACCTTGACCATGTTCTGTGACGCCCGTGATGTCATTCATGGGTGCTGGAGCATTTGTGTTAGGGCCGACTCCCGGGAACACTGGCTGCTGTACAGGGTGAGAGAGAGGTTGGGGGGGGGACTGAAGTTAGTTTACGAGGCAAGTGTGTGTCATCCAAAAAAATGCAAGAAAAAAAAGGAGGGTCACTCACATATCTCCCAAACAAGAGACCTGCGGAGAGAATGAGAGAATAACGATGAGCTTCTCCTTATCGTGTCCGATTCTCATAAATGCACGCTGATTGATTTGTATATTGCCTTGTCATAAAGTGAAAGTGCACCGCGGTGCACCCGAGAGCGCCTTGAACGTGTAAAAAGGCACTAGTGAATGCGGTCCGGTGGTTTCTCGAGTTGTATCAAAGCCTTCGCCAGGATGTAATTCTGAAACTCTATCATTTAATGGGAAAGAGAACACGTGAGGCGATGTGGTTTACAGTAAAGAGGCGGCGCTAGGGAGATTCCAGTACGCAGGCCGATAATCTCAGATTCAGGGTTTTAATAAAAAAAAAAAAGAAATATTCACGACAGTTTATATACTGCACTGTTGTGTATCAGAAATAGATTTCGCATAATGGGCTGCTATAAACAAGCCTACATCAGTGAGAGTCAGAACGAACATGCATGAGCATTAAACAGAAAGGATCCAATGAAAAAATCATCTGAGAAATCCACCACTCAACACGGAACCGGCTCTTGCAAAAGTCCTAAAATTAGCACTTCTCATTTTTTTGCTTCGTTAACAATATTTCTTGCCAGCAATGTTTTTTAAGGCTGATGGCCGTCTCAGCAGGTGGCCTACTAAGTCACTCTGGGGGTGTATTTATTTATAGACACTATAGTTACTTTAACAAATGCCATAAATATAAATATCATTTATAATGTTTAGAGTAAATGTTTCGCAAATCTGGAGAATAGCGCTCAATCCTGATGTCTTCCAGTGATCGTGACGACTGGTCACCATGTTTCAAACGCCCCTTGTGGCAGATTTGTTCATTTTTTCGCGCAGACTGACTTGCATGCGGTCACTGCTCACCAGAAACGCTTTGACACCACCTACTCGATTTTAAGTGCATTTGTACAGAGCTTGCTGATGACAGGATTCCGCATACAGTGGTTAGGTTACCGGACTTTTCCTCTGAAGGTCACAAGTTCGAATCTCAGCCATACCATGGAGCCGCTCGTGAGGGTCCCCTGAGCAAGATCCTTAGCCCCATAGCTTCTCAGACGTATGAATGAGAGAAATATTGTCTCAGACGACATGAAGAAGTTGTTCAGTAGAAGATTCCTGGGATGAGCACATAACAGTCTTTACAATCACAGCAGCAGGAATAAATCTACAGGATCAACTGGAGTATATGTAGTATTCCAAGCATCCAGGATGAAACAGAGGAGCCTAATCCTCATGTCCTGATATCTTCTTGAGAGGGTTCCTTTCATGACCGCAAGTCATCCATATCGGTCTTTAACAAGAATAGATTCCGGATATATTTTAAATCCATGCTTACATGGATAATATTGACTGTGATAATAAACTCCAATCTCCTGAAAAGAAGACCAGGAGGAGAAGAGAGGATTTTAATTCATCCTATAAAAGACCATGACTGAGATCCGGATGTCAAGGAAGCTCCAGTTCGAATTCTTCAGAAGCTGTTCAGTGGGGTCGAGGAGATCCAGATTCTGTGTAGGTTCTTCTACCCCGACCTTTAGACCAGCCATCATAGAGGAGGATCACGGCTGGAACTTCGTACTGTCTGTGCTTTGATGACAGTGACGATGATGATGTTGATGCATAAGGGTAAAAACGCTGCTTGGATTCGCAACCTCATGCCTCATATGTTTAATCTGGGCCTCAAGCTACTAAATTCCCAAACCATGTGTGTTATTAGCGTGTACAAAGCATTGTGGGTACGCACCTGCCTGCTTCCATTTGCACATGACCGCTCTGCACTTGTACCTCAAGGACAGATATAAGAGGAGAGCCAGAGCCATGAGCAGCAGAAGGAATGAGATCAAAATGGTTGATATTTTGCTCTCCAATGGTGAAACGGGGCCTCCTGTTGGAGAAATCAAGAATTGCGTTTAGTGATTCCAAACGAAAAAAAACATAACGCATTTGTGCATGGCGCAGAATAACAGGTAAAAAAAAACGTACCTGTACTTGGTGCGAATATCAACTCTGAATGACGTGTCTTTTTCAAGGGCAAAGTCGAAACTGTGAGACTGGCCTGTATAGATTTGTCCGTTACATTGACTGAATGGCTCGTGAGGAATTTGGGATTAGAGGACGAGAGCTTTGGTTTGGGCGGGATATTCGGTTTTCCGCACACACGGTCCTTAATGGGAGAGCCTTCTGTTATCACCACCTCCCCACTACTACATCTGAAAGACACAGAGCACACAAGACGTAAGAAGAAGCTTTTACACATGTAGTAGGTGTTGGGGTTTTCACCTACGAAAGGTTCAGTTTTACCCATGTCCCAACACCAGTAAACTGTTCTGATTGTTTTGCTTTGGGTTATTACGTTGTACTATCTCGTCTAAGTGGAATGTCCCACGTTCTATAGGCTTCTGTTTCAAAGCGCTTGCATATGCACAGCTGTTTTGTGTAGCTCGTGAAATTCTCCAGGGAATTCGGTGTCCACAATCGTCCACTCATAATGGAGGCCTTTTCGAGACAGCTACGAAATATCGGGTGAAGTTTTTTCGGTCTTGTAACGTTTCATGATTTCGTTCTGATGTTTCGGGAAACCCTACGGTGGAAAAAAGCAACTCGCGATTTTCTCCGTTGTCATATCAGAGCAGCACGCTGGTAAGAAGAGGTGGAGCAATCCGAGTGCAATCATTGTGAGAATATCGTCTGGCCTGGGGGAAGAAGTTTGTCTCCTAACAGACCTGAACCAAAACCGGGGTTATTACTGAAGGGGCGTCTGCGAATGACTCGAAAAGCAATTTATAAACACAGATGATATTTTCTTCGATAATGCTTTCATTAAACGGTCGCTCCAATTTGTCCCAGTTTAAGCATCTAATTCTACTGCAGCACATTCACAAGTTCTTCTGGCGTTTATCCGGGTTTCTTGAACTCCC
>JACRUU010000013.1:10842478-10854978 GCA_030449085.1 Kryptopterus vitreolus | reverse complement strand
CATTCTCCATGATAGATCATTCCATTTAAACTGTTACTACCCAGATTAATACACACACACACACACTCAGAGCACAAGTGATACCTCAACCCATTATGCTTAGTCACCTAATCACTTCTACCCTCAGCATTGAATGTTTTTACGCATAAGTAAAAACACGCACTTCATATACAATAAAATACAATACAATTTCACTCACAGACTCAGTAAACACCTTGACCTTTACTCTACCATTTAGCAAACACGTAGTATACGAGGTGATATCGGAAAGTTTCGGTGTTTAGTTTCCAAACTTATCACATTCAAAATAATCCCCTTTCAAAGCAATACAACTTTCCTAACACTTGTCTGGAACCTGGAAGTCCAAGCGTGGTCATGCACTTTCTGTGGTTCAAGTCAGGACGGTGTCCAAAAAGGCAAGCTGGATCCCCATCTTCTGCATGAGGGCAAAGTCTGGAGGAACCAAATCTGGCGAGTACGGTGGGTGCGGAAGTGAGACCCTGCGGACAATTCTCTGAAGGTTCATCATGCACCAGTTGCCAAAATGGGTTGTTTTCTTGTCGCCTTCCAGTGATGTTCTTTCACTCCTGAAGCACACGTGCTATTTAAAATACCTCTGTGGCATATTTGCCCATGCAACATTTGCTGTCCATGATGAAATTGGAGATGTGGTCACCGTTAGTCTCAGAACCTTTTGAAACCACTTCGTATACCTGGACATTGCTATACATTTATGGTATTTGACCGTTAACCTTATCCAGGTTATCTCAGGAATACAGATGAGCGACTGCATATTAAAGGCCTTTCAGAAGCTTGATGTGGATGGGATTTGAACCCATCACCTTCTGATCAGTAGGTTGTAGTAGTGCTTGATCACTGTAGAATCCACTGGGTCTCATGTTGCAGGGCATGTCACACTTTCGGCAGCCTTCCAAGATTAAAATTAAACACCAGATCTCCTTCTCTCAAGATTTAAATAAACCTTTGTCATGCTTTACAGACAATACAGAACTTCAGCCTTCATTCTGGTGCCTATGGGCAAGGTATATACGGAATAAAGGTGATATGATTTCTTTCTACGCCCCTCTGCATTATTCTGCACACTTTGTTTCTTTTCTAACTTGTAGTTGGTCAAATTTGCATCTCATGCATTATTTGGTGAAAGGGGGAAACCCAATGTCCTATGACTTCGCTCCCAAACCCCAAACAAATCAGAATCGGTGAAGTAAATAATAATAAAATAAAAGCACTTCAATTGGCATCAAATGAAGAGAAACTCATTGGGCGATAGCATTGTTGTTATCATTATAAATTATTTTTAATGCACAATTTCGTTGTGGTCAGGAACTCACAGCTTATGTATCAGCTACAAGATCACACACACACACACACTATATATATAGTCATAGTCATACCGGAATGTGGCTTGTAAATGACCATCTGGGACTGAGTACATAATAAAAACCTGCCTGAGGGGTCGCCCCATCTCCTAACTCCCCTCCCCTCACACACACTATGAACCTACAAAATGAACCCTTCAGTACTTTCTCACCATATGCCTTTATAATATCATTTCCTCTACAGTGCGATAAACTTCTGCTTGACTTTTCTTCTTAGCAGGTTCTTTTTTTGACATAAAACTGCAGCAGAAATGTGATACAGATCAAATTCTTATGACTATATTTTGCTGAAGAAAAAAAATGTCTGTGAGTCAGAAAGTGTTAACTTTATAACAGCGGCTCTGAGAGGTGTCATTCTAACATCTCATCACTATCATGGGCGGGTGGGGGGGTGGGGGATGGGGGTTGGTGTTGGCCTGACTGTTGCTTCATTGTTTATACCGGCAAATACATAAACGATTAACAAATTGCATCACAGATGTAGCACAATATTAAACCATAAACACATAAAGTTAGTGTTTCCAATAATAATATTAATAAATAATGAAATTATTCTTCTCTAGGAAGATTAAAAACCCTATTAAAACCCTTCCCCTCAAGCGTTGCTTTATATTTTCACCCTAACAACGTTTGTCTAAAGCATTACTCCTCTCTCTTTCCTAAATTACTAGATTTAGGAAATATTGTGCCTGTTTTGAATTCCAGTGTCAATGATCATCCGGAGTTCATATGAATAATATCGTACTAATGCACTGGGTGAAGGTGCTGTGATCAGCAGTGTTCCGTGGCACAATCTCTCAGCAGGAGCTCTTATTCAGGTTCCTCCTTGTAGCGTCAAGACGCTGCAACTGATATCGCGCCAGACGAGAAACGTTCATGAGCTGATCGGAGAACTGACGTCCTGACGCCCTGGGTCCAGCGTGATCCTGTAAAAAGGACATATAATAAAAAAATTTAAAAAACAATAGAAGAAATGTGAAAAACGTTAAGTTCCGACACGTTATGTTGATAATGTGTAACTATGATAATGTTCCGACACTATGCAGGAAATCCCGGTGTTTAAATATCATAATTGTAGGAAGTGAAGTTTGAGGTCATAGTGAATGTACTGAGGCTTTAAATGCAAGTCGGATATAATACAGTAAAAATAACGCCCTGCAATTTTAGGTCACTGATTTTAGGATGGACAACGTGATCGACAGAACTAGCCAAGAACCCACATAAGAACGAGTAGCCTGGCGTCCATCACCACGCATGTTACATAATGTTACGGTTGCGCGGGGAACCCAGACCCCAGGTTTTCCACCAGTCTCTACCAACTCCCCTTCCTCACAGAGTGCATCCCGGTGCTATCTCTTTCTCAAGCCACCTTCTGCTCCATGGTCCGGTTCTGATGCTCACACGCCTATTGTACGAGCTTCCAGAGGTGTACAAAAGTGGCAGTGAGACAGGCAAGATAGTATTTAATAATTTACATTTCCACACAGCAATGCTGGAATGTGTCGGGGAAGTTGAAGTAAGGTCAAGAACCTTCTGTGATTCACGCAGGATCCTCAACGGTATCAAAATGAAAAGCTGGATCCTCGCCCCCGGGAAAGTGGGCGAAGCCCGTAAAAGGGTCAAATCTGACGAGCTAGGTGGGCCAAGAAACTCAGGTGTGAGGAGAGCTCGGTGATAGGCGATGCATTTTGGTACACGGATTTATGAAGGCCGGTGCTCCTTGTGACTGTGCGTGAAGCCTTAAATGTCATCTGCTGACGTGTTACAAAACTAGCCTCGGAAGCATGGGTTCTCTGAATGCTTTGGAGTTCTGGTAGTTTTTTGGTGAAGGTGTGTCTATTGGTTTTGTTTCACAAACACACGCGCACACACACACACACACACACACACACACACACATATAAATGGATAAAAATTACAGAATGTCACTTCCTAATGAATGAAAAAAAAAAGACAAAAGAAATACTGTTAAACCCCATAAGCCGTGCAGAACGTGACGCAGGTTTATTTGCATCACCCTGATAATCAGTAATTTTGTACAAGGACATTCTAGCACTTTATTCCATACTACACTACACAAGTCATTTCCTTCCAGTGAATCAGATTTCTTCAAAGCCATGATGGTGGTTTACCACGAAATTCGTCTGTAACGTAACAAATCTAGGGTTGAAACTGCTAGTTGGCACAGTGTTCCCTGTACTGATAACCTGATAGCCATTAGGCTCTTGTATTGACAGGAACATAACCAGAGGGGAAACAGTCAGTGGAAATTCCATGCAAATGTCACCTTTACTATGGAAACTATTTATTTACTATGGTCAATAAATGTCAGCTGTGAGCATTCAGAAGTACAGCCAGCTAACAAAAACCTATACTAACCTTTGTCCATGTTTACTTTTTACACTTACATCAATAATAGTTCAACTGCACTGCACAGGCATGCGTCAGGCGATTATTTACAGAAGACTTCAAACATCTTCCGATTCAGTAGGAAGAGGAAGATGTTCTTTATTCTTGTTATTTTCAACACTCTACAATAATACTAAAAGAACAACTGTTTTCAACTTATTGTGGAATTGTGTTATAAATCAAAATGTGTTACAATATCCCAGAATGTGTTTTCTATTTTCAATCAACCTTTTGCTCTGATCAAAGCTTTGCACATTCATGGACTTCATCACAAGGTCGTCACCCGGAATGGTGTTTAGTGCTTGTTGGCTGCTTTTCCTTCACTGTCCAGTCCAACTCCTCCAAAGCCGTCTTAACAGAATTTAACTGGGATGATAATGGAGGTCAAGTCATCTGCTGCAGCAAACCATTTATCTCCTTCTTAAACAAGTAGCTCTTACAGAACCTCAAGGGACGTTTGGTGTCGTTGTCCTCTTGGTAAACAAATGATGGCACCACTAGGTGCAAACTGAATGGAATGTTCATGTCGCTGCAAAATGCTGTGTTGGTTCAGTGTGTCCTCAGTTTTTAAATCACCAGTAGTGTCCATCAGCAAAGAACCATCACACCTCTTCACATTCACAACCCAGCCTCTGTATATTTCAACAGTGACACAGCAGGTAGAACCAAAATTCTCAAATATGGACTCAAGAGACCACAGCACAGTTTCCTCTGATCTAATGTGTTTCTTGGCTCAAGCAATTCTCTTCTATTTGTTGTTCTTATGAAGTAATGAATTCTTAGCTACAAGTTGACCATAAAGGCCTGACTCACACAGTCTCCTGTAAACAGGGGGTGTTGAAATATATCTGTGTACAATCTGTGGTTTCTGAGGCTGCTAATTCTGATAAATAGAATAGCAAGAATAGCCTTCATTTGTCACAGATACATTATAGCACAGTGAAATGTTTTAGTCGCATATCCCAGCTTGTTTAAAAGTTGTAGTCAGAGCGCAGGGTCAACCATGCTACAGCACCTCTGGAGCACAGAGTTAAGGACCTTGCTCAAGGACCCAATTGCAGTAGCTTGGTGATACTGGCGCTCAAACCTCTAATCTGTAGCCCAGTGTCTTAAACCACTGTGCTATCCCCTTCCCTTAAACTTATCCCCTTCAGCAGAGGTAGCTCTTAGTCTTCCTTTCGTTTAAGGCTGCTGACAGATTTGAATATTTAATTGAGATTAATCGCACGACTGTCATGTGTGATTTAAATCCTTTTTTTTTTCGATCGAATGTTGAATGTTGAATGTTTTCGTGAATTTTATATTTGTTTTTATTTTTTATGAAAATGGCCAAACAAAAATGCACACAGCTTTAATCGTATGTCGAATTTGCACCGTTTAAATAATTTCATGTGTTAATAACGATTAAATTGTTTTGGAGACAAGGTGAGATGGTTTAGGCATGTACAGGAGAGCAAATGCTGAGGATAGAAGTGGCAGGAGGAAACGAGGAAGGAAGGAGGAGGAGGAGGAGGTTTATGGACGTGGTGACGGAAGACATGCAGGTAGTTGGAGGTGAAAGAGGCAGATGTAGAGGACAGGGTGGTGTGGAGAAGGATGATTTGCCGTGGTGACCCCTAACAGGAGCAGCTGAAAGAAGAAGCAGAAGAAGATTTGGATGGACTGACATTCATTTCTTAACGTAACGATGGATATTTTCTCTTCTTTAAACTGAGTGTTTCTTGCCATAATATGGATTTCGTACAGTTGTTGTGAAATCAATCATAGCGCTAATGACTGTACTCAAACTTTCATCTACACAAGATATCTGATGCTCTAAAGCACATTAAGAACACAAGAAATGTCACAAATGAAATCTTGAAGAGACCCATTGATGACCTCACAACCTTTCCAGTTGACCACTTCGTCAATCTGATGTGAGAACGTCACGTGATCGCATAATTTAATACGTGTTTTTTCATAGTTTGGATGTCTTCGGTATTTAAGTTAAAAATAATAAAACAAAGAATAAAATGAGAAGGTGTACATTTTTGCACTAAATATTATCTGCATGTTTTTGCTTATGAATGTGTTCCTTAACGATCAGTGAAAGATCTCAACTTTTAATCTTTCACTGATCGCTTCACCTCTCGGCTTCGTGACTCCAGATCTCCAGATCACATGACCAGCTTTGCATAGAGTGTCAGTGGTAGCTAAAATGTCACGTCCATACTGCTGGAATTACCCGTCAGCCGGCTTCAAAACAAGCGAATGACTGATCATTAATACACGCAGGAGGAAGAGGATGCAGAAAGCTGGGCGAGAAATTCTACAACATCTTAATGGAAATTGTGTGCCTGTGTGCTGATGGCATCATCTGGTTAGAAGTGACCTGATAAAGAACTCACCTTCTAGTGTTTGTTGTTTTAAGACTGTAAGACTGTCAATGGATCTACGAAACTATATAAAGACCCTTTTGAAAACACTACATTTTTCCAGACATGCATATGTTCCTTTTTTTTCTTGGTACAACCACTGAGAGATGAGGAGGGAAGTACTGTAGACAGATGATTGACATTTTTACATCTGGATTACATCTAAGATATGTAAGTGTTATTTAGAGAGTAAACAGGCATCTGGAGTCTTATAATAACTACTTACATGTAATGGCGTTACACAATTTAATTACAAAATAAAAGTAACAGTGGTGCGTTATAGTTACTGAGAAAAAAATATATGTGTAATAGGGTCATTAATAGGGTAATTAATAGGGTGTGTGTAATAGGGTCATTTGTAATCTGCAATCGATTATATTTCAAATGTAACCTTCCCAACACTGGTTACCCGTTATGGCATGTCCTGTCCAGTCGCCGCTACTGAATCCTACCTGAACTGCTCTGGGATCAACAAGAACATCTCAAACTAGTGAAGGCCATCTTTGGAGAGTTTTATAAAGTAGAACGAATGTTTGGAGAAAAAGTACATCTTGATATTGTTAGATTACCAAGTTTACTGCACAGAAACAAAAGGAACATGTGGAAACCCAGAGTGTGTTACGGTTTTTGAGGGACACATTCTCAAAAAACATAAAACACTCAGGGTTTCCGCACCAAATGGAAGAGTTGGTATTGGTAGATGGATGAGAGGATGAAAGCTTTAAATATTTACAGATTAATGGATGGTGGACAGAGGGGTGGATAGATGGATAAGTGGGTCAATGGAGAATCGATGGATGATTATATAAGTGATTGGATGGTGGACAAATGGGTGGAGGAGCATTTGATGGCTGAGAGGATGAATGATAGGAATTCTCACCAGCTGGACTGAAGGCACCATTTCTGTATTTGGCCTGACCTCCATGGAGCTTCTCAGATCCAGGCTGCTCATCTCGAATCCTGCGCCCATCGAGGTGTTTGTCCATCCGGACAGACAGTGCTGCATAAGGAACCGACACAGCGTTCACTTAATGAAGGAGTTCCTCAAAACTTCAAAGATTTTCTCATTTCACCTTTATATCGATTAAAAAAAAAACTAAATTGGGAACTCACAGAGGGCAAACCGAGACTGTCTGATGGATCGAAGCTGCGTCGGCGGTGCGCTTGGTAGCGATATGCGGGCAGAAGCGTTGCGCGAGGAATGCTGACCCTGTCACATACACCAGAATGACATTAACCCTGGACATTTTCATGAAACACAAACTGTTCCTTGGTCACATCGCACCTGATAAATGCAGGCTCCTTCTCTGTGTGTGGATGCTTCTCTTTGGGCATCTTGCAAACGGGACACGAGGCTCGATCATCCAGAGGAGTTGCGAAAAGCCGATTATTGATTCGGTAGCAGAAAGTACCTAAAAAAAAAAAAAAAAAAAAAACTCATCAGATTTTTTAAAGAACGTATGAGAATATACTGTTGAAAGAACGTCATATAGCCAATAAAAGAGTCCCACATTGGTGAGTGTCTGGAGTTTGCTTGTGGTTTGTCACGTTGTCTTCTACAGAAGATGCCAGGAGGCCAACAGGAAGCCTGTCAATGACAAAGGCAAAAAAACAAAGATTCAGTTGACTTCTGGGATTTACAAAGTGGACTTTCTTTTTCTTCTCCAGTCTTGAAAAAAAGAATTAAAATTAAGACAAAGAAAAAAAATAACAAAATAAATAAGTAAGTAACACGAAACAAAAAACATAACATAAAGCACCCATATGTTGAATACAGAAACACAAAGTAAGGAGTAAGTTACATTTCAAACAAATATGTGATTAAGTTGCGATTAATCATGAGTTAAATCATGACGATCATGCGATGAATCACAATAAAACATTTTAATGCTTATCAACCTTAATACACACACATATACATATACAGTGATGCTTGAAAGCATTTCAGACTTTTCTCTTCTTGTACCTTGACTTTCTTATTTTATCACTTAGATTTATGTTGATCAATAGCATATGTTTAAAGGGAATTTTCCAAGTAGCCAGAAAACCTACATGAAAGATTGAAGCATTGTATGTGCAAAAGTAAGTGAAGCCTGAGTTGCATTGGTAAAGATGGGTAACAGATTCAGGTGAAACACATTATGGTTGTTTAGTTAATCAGTTACATCCTATGGAAAGTGTAATGTTAGGATTGGATATAAAAGAGGCAATAGAAGTGTTTCATTAACAAAAACCACACAGCAACGAGCATCCACTCAGGCTTCCTAAATTTCCCTGAATTATTCCTACTAGCTGCTCACTATATTACCATATATTACCATATGTAAATGAAACACATGGAAAGCAACCAAAACAGGAACATAATTCGGTGTCTCATATATAGATAGATATATATATATATATATATATATATATATATATAGATATATATATATATATATATATATATATATATATATATATATACATACATACACACACACACACACACACACACACACACACACACACACACACACACACACACACATATATATATATATATATATATATATAAATTTTGTATTGATTTCTTTGTACTATTTTTAGTGGTTGTTAATTTTTATTGTGTGTGTGACAAACATACACAAATTATTTATTTATTTAAATCTGTGTTCTATTTTCTATGTGATTTTATATATATATTTTATATAAGTTATTACTGTAACCAAAACAAAAATGACTTCATGTCGTATCATGCTGTGTCATTTTCATGATTCACATGCATCACAGTAGGAAACTGTCTTTGTTACAATAAAGGGTAATGGTCAAAATGCCCCTTCATTCGTCTCGGGCCTCAGGTCTGTGTTTTCTGTTGTCATGGTATGAAAAGCACTCAACAGTTTTGAGGAAGAACACACACATGTTTTGTCAGATGCCTCCAAGATTGTTGACCATATAATCACTAAACCACACTGACCATAAAATGTAAACACACCAAATAATTCCTGGTAATTTGCTACACGTTTTTTACCATATATTTTTTTAAATCACAAGCTCTGGTTCCATGTATGACTGATGAGATGAATAAAGACTGCTGAGGGGAAATAACATACACAAACACACACACACACACACACACACACACACACACACACACACACACACACACACACACTAATGCACGTACACACCCACGCACCCTTCTGGCCATGAGGAAGCACTGTGGACACACTCATCCTTGTTTACTTGGCGGAACATCCGGAGCTCGGTGAAGAAGAGCTCGGATCGCTCAGTGAGGGAATTCTCTGCATCCAGCAGGCCTGAACACAATCACATGGAGGAATCAATGTTATCTTTTGATGTACAAATCAGAGTAACCGAGGAACATAAATTTAGACACATTTCCCAATAAATGTTACTCAAAAAAGGAAACTATTGGGGCAGTTTATGAAAAACACTGAAAAAGCTGCTTATATTTACATTTAGGACTACAGTTTGAGTTTCTCGCCTTTTGTTGTCTTGGTAATGCTGTCTTTCTTCTACAGTCGACCCTTTGAAATTGTTACGTTCCTAAAAATTTTTGATTGCAGTATTCAAAAAAAATGTTTATACCCTAAATATGCCCCAAAACACTTTCATTTAATTTCAAACTCAGCTTAACACATAATCTTAAAAAAAAATTTAAAGGTGAAGATGTATACTGTACAGTACTGTACAACTGTTGTGTCTCCCACTCATCACTTAATCTCACATCAGTACATGACTTTACTAGCACCCTTATGGCTGAATAAAACCTACACAAAGCTCTACAAAATCTAGCGGAACATTTTACATGTACAGCATTCAGCAGACGCCCTTCAGTGACGTACAAAGGCTTGCTTTGGATCTCTATCTATGAATAAATGAATCCCGGTTTGAACTATTAACAAACTTAAGATATACACAAAACTCTTTAAACGCTGTTGATTTTCTCCTCCATAAGTGTAGGTTATTTTAACAGAACACAGGGAACTAAATGTTCAAAAAGCATGTGAAATGCTCGGGTGACTACAAACCTTCTATTCAACAGCTTTACAGATAGAATTAGATAATGAATACTAGAAAGCTAGTATAAATACTTAATGAGTGCACCAGATTAAATGACAGAAATTCTAAAATAAAAATATTATAGCTGTAGGAAAACATAGTACTTTGTATACTTAAGTACATTTGAAGGCTTTTGTACTTTTACTCTAGTGAAAGTTGAACAGGAGCACTTTTACTTTTGAGTTTATCTCTAATTTGTGGGCACACCAGATGTCCATTTCCTTTTAGTTCCATCAGTGTTACAGCCCAAATCAATCCTCGTTGTTTTTGAGTAGAAGTTGAAACTGGTTTATGTGTTGTAATATTATTTTTCTCAGTTGGTTTCAGTTTAAAATAACAGGAGAAGAAAAAAAAACGGCAAGATTTTCCCTTCACGCATACCAGCAATCCAGTCATATCCCAGTAAAGGCTGCACACGTCGTCTGTCTGACTCGGACACGCTCTGCAGCTCATCGTCTTCAGGTGGAAACTTGACTTGGCTCTGGAACAACACACACACATGGATCAGAATCTCCTATGGTGCAGTTACAAACATTCAAACATAAACATTCATGTGAGTTTTTTCATTTTTAAAACAAACAAGGGATCAGACAACCTTCTCTGAGCATGTGACAATAAACAACAATAACATGCTAATATAATAGAGTGGGGTTTTTTTCTGTCTGTAAGGAACTAATCTCAAATATTGTTTCATTTGTGATCCATCCAATCTGGACTACTGGTAATATCTCGGTCATATCCATACCCATCCGCTCATATATCGTACATATATTTCATAGTATAGCATAGAACATTTGTTATACTTATATTTCATACTTTTATTTATATTTTATACTTTCACAGTGTATGTTGATGTACAACATTCTTTTGTTCATGTCATATTCCGTATTAATTTGTAGGATGCAAATTTAATTTGATTATAGACCTTGCATTTAGTATTATTAGATTAATAGTACAGTAATAGCAGTATTATTAGGTTAAATAATTTGCCTAGGAAATCTAGAAAGAAGATCAATATAATTCTAAAGAAGTAAATCATAATAAATAAAAAAAAACACACAACAATATCATATACAGTGATCAATGTAGGGAGTTGGTGGCTTAGTGGTAAGAATCTTCTGGCCTCTGGACCAGAAGATTGCAGGTTCGAAGCCCACAACCACCAAGCTACCACTATGGGCCCTTGAGCAAGGCCCTTAAACCTCAATTGCCCAGTTGTAACTCGATGGATAAGGGAGTCTGCCAAATGCCATAAATGTAAATGATCAGGTATAACATGACATTACAACATAATAAGAGGTCAAATTAATAACTGATGATCTCACTTGTTAGTGGGAAATTATTAGGCAGCACGTTAATATTTCGTCCATAATATTGATGTTAGAAGCAGAAAGCGTAAGTATTTGAAAACAAAATTGTGACGTCTAGACATCTGGGTCAGAACGGGTGCTCTTGAGGGGTGTGTCCGGGTCTGCATTGGTCAGGATCTATCAAAAGTGCTCCAAGTAAGGAACAGTGGTAAACCGGGAGAGAATGTTGGTCCGTGTTTTCTGATCTAACAGACGAGTTGGTGAAGAAGTAGGTGCAGGTGGTCATGATGTGAAACTTTAAGATCCAGGATATTTTTTGCAACAAACAAATCAGGATTGGAATTACACATAAAAATTCTGAGTTAGAACATCCTGCACTCACCTCCCCCATGTCGTGTGCCACATGGCACTCGGGCTGCATGGTTGGTTTCGAAATTAACTGGACACGTAGACGACTTTTCCCTCGATTTGGAACGAGGTCGTCGTGTTCCGAACAATCTGCTTCTCCGTCACTATGACACTCTGACGTAACAAAAACAAACAAGCAAATGAAGGGGTTTTACCTTGTTATTGTTGCTAATATTTCCCTGAGCTTAAGCATTCATCTTTCAACATGCCTGGGCAACTCCAAGCCTATTATATCACATCACGGGGAAAATAAACAAGACATGTTTTCTACCTTCATTAAGGAAATGCATTTATTTATACATCAACCATTCAGGTTATTTTTTTTCCTTACCAATGCATGCACTTCCTGCACGCACACACACACACACACACACACTTTGTAGCACCTTTTTATCTGTACATCATACGTGACACTAGGAACCTCCTCATGTTGCATAATGAAATTTAACTTTAAAAACAAATAAAAATCAGATTACACAATTCTAATTCTA
>JACRUU010000013.1:10742478-10839978 GCA_030449085.1 Kryptopterus vitreolus | reverse complement strand
AAAAAATAATAATAAGCTTGCGGGGGTTGCCATGGCAAACGCCGCCGCCCCTGCGTACGATTTGAATCTCAAGTCGAAAAGCATGTGTCGTAAAAATGTTACGTCACGCGATAATTTTTTTTTTTGTTAAATTGGGTCATTTAAAAACTACAAAATTAAAACGATGGCTTTACCTTGCAGTATCTTTTTTTTTATTTAAGTTTCCGCAACAAAAAGTCTCTGTTTGGCTGACACCGGATTTCCCGTGCTTTGGCTCGTAAGGAAGCTAAAACGTCGTTTAAATGACAAAACCACGCATGCGCGGTAGCAGTATATATCAGGGCTGGTCATATAGTTCATTTGTTCTTTTGATCAGTAATAAAATACAATTATAATTATGTTACATTTTCAGGGCTTCAGATCCTCCAACACGTCTACTTACATCAACTACCATAGTTGCAATACTTTAGAACATGGCAATGCAGCTAAAGACAAATGATGTATTTTATTTACGATCAATGGAATAAAATGAACTAAATGATAAAAACATAATTTTCATTTTGAATGAACGTGATTCAAAGAACCAAGTCACTAAAGATGATCTTATCTTACCACCACTTATTTGAACTCGGTGCGATCCAACACCTTAGCACGTCTCTTTAAAAGTGTGGCTGGATTTATTTCGGATTACTAAAAATGGTAGCGATTTAACAATCGGCCTAATCCAGATGAGTGCAGACTTCATATAATGAAATACCGAAATACAAACCTGTTTGAGGATTGTGAGGCGAAAATATTTTATTATATTAAAATGTTATACACTGAAAGCTCTGGATCATGATTTCATAATATAAAAAATAGAACTGATATTGTAATCTGCAGTTTTATGTTGAAAGTCAGGAACAATAGAGTTTATGGTACAATAGAATTAACTGCCTCATACAGCAATTTAGTGATCTGTAATGAGAGAGAAGAAGTGTCTCTTATCCCCCTTTCGCCTCTTCGTGTCCATCTGACGGAGAAGCTCAACTGGTCACTCAACACCAGCTCCATTAGTAAGAAAGCCCAGCAGCGTCTCTACTTCCTGAGAAGGCTGATGAAAGCACATCTGCCAACCCCCCATACTGACCATGTTCTACAGAGGGACCATCGAGAGCATCCTGAGCAGCTGCATCACTACCTGTTTTGGGAACTGCACCGTCAAGGATCGCAAGACCCTACAGTGGATAGTGAGGACAGCGTAGAAGATCATCGGAGTCTCTCTCCCCTCTGTCACGAACATTTACAGCACACACTGCATCCGCAAAGCTACCAGCATTGTGGACGACATCACACACCCCTCACACACACTCTTTACACTATTGCCATCAGGGAAGAGGTTCCGAAGCATTCGGGCTCTCACAAGCAGATTATGTAATAGTTTTTTCCCTCAAGCCATCAGATTTCTCAACACATAGAACTGGACTCACACGTACACTCACACACCATCCACTGCTATATTATTTATCTACCTCATCACTGGCCTTTACATGTGTATTGTATACACTGCTCTCACTGACAGTGTTACTGTTTACATGCACATTTTGCACATTTTGTTCTGTCTTTGCGCTGTTTGCACCAGGTTGCACACAATGCACTTTATGTAGCTAGGACAAACTTAGTCTCGTCCTCAGCATTGTGTTCTTGTGTTCTTGTTGTTTTGTGTAGCAGCAGGGTCCTGGAGAAACGTCTCATTTCACTGTGTACTGCGTCAGCTATATGTGGTTGAAATGACAATAAAAACCTCTTGACTTGACTTGACTTCTTGCATGTCAGGCCCAATGCATGGTCACAATGCGCCAGTTTTGCCATGCAGACCCTAATTAGGGAATCTCTGGCCTAATCGGTTTAATGATTTTATTAATGTTAAAGTCCATGATATGTTTGATCACTATAAAAACAACATACCAATGGAGATAACAAATTAATAATAAAGATTAAAGAGAGTTGTTCATAACCTTTCTCTGTCAGAAACATTATCATTATTTAATGGAGGTTAAGATTGCTACCTCATATTAAACAATATAAAAAAAGTATAATTAATTAATTGTTGTATAAAAATGTGATTTTCTAATTTTGTTAATCAACAGGTTAAATTTATTCTGGAATGCTCCATGGTTCTAGAGTACTGTGTTTGAGAGGTTAGATAAAAAAAAAAAGTGTGGCATTTTCTATATTCTTGCATAGGCCCTGATGGGATCCCACTGTGATCTCCATTTTCCTCTCAAAAAAGGCAAAGAGCTTAAGAATTTAGTGAGCGAGAAAATGACCTTAAAATAAGTGGTGGCTCAGTGGTATACTTTACCTCATCTCAGCTTCTCAGTTATATAAATAAGAATACTGTAATAAAAAAAGAATAAATCTCAGATCTCAGATCCACCTCCATTCTGTTCTGGACAATAATCACATCAGCATGCATTTACTGCTTAATGGTAATCATATACACGGCTCTCCGTGCGCCTGCATGGCCGCTGCTCGTTCCCTAGGCCTGCACACAGAAACGCTAAATAAACAAGCATGCTGTGATTGAGTTTAGACGCTGCACTGCTGCTGTAATAATGTTCAGAGTCTCACTGAGCCTCATCCTCCATCTAATGAGCTTATTGTACACAACATGTTGTGCTTCAGACAATTTACCACCTGCAGCCTGAACAGTTCTCACTCAGATGCAGCATTCAGGCCGAAAAAAACACAACGGGGGAGAGTTCTATCTATCTATCTATCTATCTATCTATCTATCTATCTATCTGTCTGTCTGTCTGTCTGTCTGTCTGTCTGTCTATCTATTGCAACCTATATTTTGCACAGTGAGGCAAATACCTCATTATACCTGTGTATAAATGAAATCCCACACTTCATTAATGGTTTATAATAAATATAAAACAATTGTGATGTTTATATGAACTTAAATGCAAACAATTATTTTGTGTGTGTTTTTTATATCACAATTCAAGATTGCTAAGTCCTTTTTAAATACCCTATTCCATATTTAGTCCCCATTTCCTGTTATAATAATCTCAATTCTTCTGGGAAGACGTTCCTTTAGAATTTGTGCAGATTTGGTGATATTTGTTTTATTTTCGGTAAACAAACTTCAGAAGATCTGGAACACAAGTGAAGTGGAATATTTATAAGGTGTGAAGTAAAAAAAGATTAGTCTTTTTTTTACATTCAACCAGCAGGTGGTGCCACTTAACAGTTTGAAACGCTGCGTGGTTGCCAAATCTTTCGTTCCGAATCACATAAAACAGCTGTAGCGAATACACCATCAAATCACCAAGTACAACAATTCAAACTTGTGGTTTATTACTAATCTGGCAGCCAGACAACAACGTGAACGAGCGAAACTGATTGGAATTGGTTTAAGTTATGGGCTCAAGGTGTTGTTTCTACAGTAAAGGTAGAATCATACTACATGCCTATGTATGCCTGATTGGTCATAAGGGTGTCAGAAGCGGGTCTTCACCAAACTGTTCCAACAAAGTCTGACGCACACAACTGTACAGGACCTCTTAAAAACAAAAGACATTTTTCTTTTGGACTAGAAAATCCAAACCTCCAATAAGATCTGATCTTGTAATAAAACCTATTGAACACCTTTTGTATGAAGACTGCACTGTGGTTCTCCTCAACATCTCCCCTCCATAAGTACTTCACTAACACCCTTGTGTATGAATAATAACTAAAATCTACACAAATCTACAAGATCATCCAAGAAGACTGGACGTTAATGGGGAATGAGATGATCAAAATGAAGCACACATCACACATTAAAGTCGGTTTTCCTAAAACTATTGTGTCTTGAACAAATAATAGATGGATAAAAGTATTTCTAATAAATAATATTAATAATACAAAATGATCATTAGTAGGTCACATGACTTGTCTCTAATCAGTACTACATTATGATATATTCCATACACAAAGATCTAAAAAACATGTCTGATGATCAGCCAACACCCATCCAAACCCTGTGTGAAACCATCCAATCCAAATAGGACTGATGATTTAATTACTTATGTGAGGGCAACAGGATTTATAAAGGTCTCAACCAGGTCAGAGGTGTAATTAATGGTGTCCCTCGTCAGTTCTGTAACACACACACACACACGCACGCACGCATGCGGACGTTCCAAAATGTGAACTATTTCCAGATCGAGGCATGTCAGTGAAGTCAAATGCCTCCATGTGAAGGATAAAATGCTAAAAAATGATACAGCCAATAAGGAAATGTTCACGTACAGGTGGTTTGGAGCGATTTGGAGTCAAGGGGATGAAGGCTGCTATCAAGAAAGCTGACAAAAAGACACTTTGGGTCGATTGCTTCCTGCTCGGTGGCTGATAATGTTTGGATGCTATTAAGATAAGGAAGATTAGCCAGACATGTTGAAATGGGAACATATACACACGCCCACACATACACCGAGTGGATAAGCTGGCATATGGAGTCGAGCGATTTTCATGTTTACCACCATCACGTGTGTACATGAACCCAGCGCTAGACCTTCGATTTATTCCACACCACAAAACATGCCTATATGTGTGTGTGTGTGTGTGTATAAACTCTATTTTTTAATTTTATTACCAATCAAATTCTATTTGTCTTCTTTAATTCTTTTTTTATTTTTTATTTTTCAGTTTTAGTTTATTTTTCTATTATACTGTACCATTTGTCTTAAGATTAAAAAAAAATTCTCACAGATTAGCACATTATCTAGTCCAGATGGCTACCATCTTAATTGGATCTGAGAAATAAAATTAAAATTCAAGAAATATATTTTTTAAATAGTGTAAATATACACTATTATACATTATATGTATACACAGTCAAAAGTTTGGACACACCTTCCCATTTAATGTATTTTTCTTCTTTATTTTCCTCACTTTTTACATTGTAGACTCTCACTGAAGACATTAAAACTATGAATGAACACATATGTTCATGGTATTAGTGAGGCCAGCGGGGCCTGTGGTCTGTGTAGCACCGTGGTATAGTGATGGGGACACTATACTATAAAAAAATGCATGTTAGATGTTAAGATGTTAAACCGAGGTCTTATCCCAGGATGTCCTTCAAAAAAGAGAGGATGCTAGTCCTCTGCCAAATTTGCACATTGGTCTCAGACCATCATGTCCTCATATCTACAGACTGGCTTCATCCTTCTGTCTCCTCTCCACCAGTAAGCTGGTGTGTGATGGGCATTCTGGTGCACTATGGCTTCCGTCGCATCATTCAGGTGGATGCTGCAGATTGGCGAAGGATGATGAGATCCCCCTCTCATAATGTAAGCACTTTGAGTGTCCAGAAAAGCATTATATAAATATAATGAATCATAATAATAATAATATGGAATTATATATTAACAGCAAACAGGAGTGCTGTGACCTGGCCTCCACAGCCACCTATGTGTTAAATTAAGTGCATGTTAAAAGTATCTTATTCAAATAAATGAATCAATGAATATTTATATGTATTTTATTGGGAAAAGTGGTGCATAGTTGTGAAGTGCAAGAAAAAACATACATGATGAATAAAAATTGTGAATAATAATATGATATAATATTTCAGACCACCTCCATCCCCAGAGTTTGAGTTTATATGCTATTTGCTAAAGTTAGGGGAGTTAAGGATTGCAGTTATGGAACAATCCCTATGGATGAAGAGATGTTTGCTAGCTCTAGCTATATATTCCCTGGTGCGGCATCGTCCCCAAAGCGCCGGTCCTGCCCTCTATCTGCTCCATACTACATCAGCTTTGGTGGGTATTTCCTACATGGTGGTAGGTCCATGGTGACCGGTGCCTGCACACTATGGCTGTGTTGCAGGCATATCAGATCGATCTACTGAAGGACCAAGAATAGAATAGAAGAGCCTTTATTTGTCACATATACATTACAGCACAGCCAATTCTTTCCTTGCATATCCCAGCTTGTTTGGAAGCTGGGGTCAGAGTGCAGAATCAGAAATGATACAACGCCCCTGGACCACAGAGACTTAAGGGCCTTGATCAAGAACCCAATGGTGGCAGCATGGCAAAACAGAGGGGACCTCTGACCTTCCAATGAGTAGCCCAGCATTTTAACCACTAAGCTACCCCTTTCCTACCAATGGGAGGTTCCCAACAGGGATGAGATTCAAGAGCTCAGGCTGCCCTAGTGTCCATGCACCAGTAGTTGTGGCTATCAACCTATCATCCTTGTTATTCATCTCGGCCAGGACTTTTCTCCTTGATGCTCCTATCATCCAATCCAACCTGTTCAGTGACACAGTAACTGTGATTGTCGACAGGTTCCAAAAGGCAATCTGAAGCCTTCCAGACCTGACCTCAGCCATGCACTAGGTCTGAGTTCTGGCTCAGAAGCAAAGCCTTCACTCCCGTGTGAACAACCGAAATTGTTGCAGGCAGGGAACACTCAGTAGACTCAAGAGAGCCTCTACTATCAGTGCCTCCGGCCTTCCACATGAGATTGCACCCGAGATTGATTTCATGGTTCCCAAGAAGGACAGGAGTTGGCGATTTGTGTCACTTCAACCAATCAGAAAGCTTATTCTGGGTGAAATAATGTCACTGGCATTGGCATTGGCATTTCTATCACACCCAGAACCTTCACTATGTGCAGGTATGGCTCTTTTGAAACTCTAAATGGCTGGTGTTAGCTAGCTCAGAGCAACTAGCGAAACGGCTTCAAGATGTCATCCAATTAAATAAACAAACAAACAAAAAAGTACATGTTAAATGAAAGTTACATATCTAAATAAACAAATATGTTAAGAAAGAATTCAAATAAATACAATGAAATAGATATAGAAATAAATTAAAGGTAGGATGTTAATGGATTGTTTGTAAAACAATCAAATGAATAAATGAATAAAACTAATAAGAGTAAAAAAATTAATAAGAGAACAAATGTGAAAAAGAAAATTCAATTGAATGCCAATTGAATGAATGATGTGGATTGTCAGTTGTAAATAAAAACACAAATACAAAACTGTGCAACAGTATTAAACAAACACATTCATTCATTCATTCATTCATCTTCTACCGCTTTATCCGATCTTCCATTGGGTCACGGGGAGCCCCCCTATCTCAGGCATCTATGGGCATTAAGGCAGGATACACACTGGATGGAATGCCAACCCATCGCAGGGCACACACACACATTCACACACACATTCATACACTATGGGACAATTTTCCAAGGTGCCAATCAACCTACCATGCATGTTTTTGGACCGGGGGAAAACCGGAGAACCCGGAGAAAAACCCCCTGAGGCACGGGGAGAACATACAAACTCCACACACACACATGACCGAGACGGGAATCGAACCCGGATCCTGGCGATGTGAGGCGAACGTGCTAACCACTACACCACCGTGCCCCTAAACAAACACATATCATATTTAAAAACCCTTACATGTTTGTCAGGTGAGGTTGATTCTCAGGTGATGTTCTGGTGTACATGAAAGCTCTCCGTCATACAAGCGAACAAGTAAAGCAAGCGGAGAATGCAGGTGCTGACGAGAACGTCCTCTCGTCTAGGTGTTTACTGAACAGAGGTCATCTCACAGTGCAGATCGCCTTGGTAACAAAAAGGGTAATGATAGGTTTTTGTGTAGGAAAACTACAGTGTTAGTTAAATATACAATAGCGGCTTGTCTCTCTTCAGGACAATAACACATGACAGAAACAGAGAAACATCCTCTTTATTTAAACGCTGACCTTCAGACTAGATTACATAAGCGTAACTGCCTGAGCTAGGACCTTCTTTGGAGATAATGATTTGGGATTAGGATTTGGGAGAATTCTCGTCTGGACCAGTAAGTTATGGTTTCTATAGAAACAGCTCTTTCACATTATGTAGCCGTCGACGTGCGGAAGTTTGCCCATAGAGCAACGTTTATTCAACACTTATGTCAGTTCACACTTGTTGCGAATTCTTGGTAACTAGAAATGGATACAATCTACAGTATGCCTTTTTCCTCAATGCGATATAAACGGAATACAGTTCCTTGTAAATCTCAGTATATTGACGTAAATATCTACCGTCAAAGTCTAGCATGTGTCACTTTAGAAATGTAGTAGAGTAAATGTAATGTACAGTACTTGACCTTATTCACACACACAATCAATAAAATTAATGTATAAAACACATTAAAAGAATATTAATAACATTTAATAACAGTACAGTACACTTAAAATAGTTAAGAGATAAACAGTCACTAGTCTCAACCATGCGTAAACTTGGCGAATGGACAAAATGTGTTGGAAAGATGTAACGGAAACGCCTCAAATTTGCTCAAAAAAGTTGTTACTCTCGCATGAGGTGCTTTTTTAGATGATTTTTTTAGATGATGAATAATTCACAAAACTGTAAAGGAAACAGATTTTTCGCATTTCCAGGTCACATGATATACATGCGATTGGCTGCGATATAAGTAAGCCTGCCAATTTTTTTTTGAGTGACATCAAGAGAGGACGAGTTTTAGTCGCATGATATGGTTAATGGAAACACCATCATTTCACAACAGTTTTTTATCGACATTTCGTAAATACCGCAAAAAAAAAGAAAATTTGTTATGGAAACGTGCCTCGTGACGCAGCCTAAGATGGAGTGAATGCATTTTCTATTGAACAACAACATGTGTTCTTATTGGCTAAGTACAGAACTGTCGCTTGCTAATTACTTTGAAAAATCTATATGTTTATGTGTAAAGTACTGTACTTAAACACTTCATTTATTACTTAATATGAATAACACAATAATACAATTTTGTGTTTAAAATATTTTTATAAACTTTGTTAGTGAAAACATGGAGCTTAATGAAGCTAATGAGTATAACATTACGGGTTATATTCATATTTATATATATGTATATATACACACAGACACACACACAGTCCCCACCCTATGAATGTACGTTCATATATATATATATATATATATATATATATATATATATATATATATATATATCTATATATAGATATATAATATATATATATATATGATAATGATATCTTGTAATAAAAATAACAATCAATCAGAGCCACAATATTTAAAGGCTTTTCCGATGGATAGTGCAAAGCATATGCTCAGTTGTTGGTATTTCTATCATTACCAAGACTTTATGATATTTTTTGAACACGATGATCTTGATCTGTTTTTCTTTCACCTTCTTCTTTCCAATCATTTCCTGCTTGTGCGTGTTCCTGAGCCTCATTGGCGATGACAGACTGCAACTGAAAAGCAGAAAATTATAGTGTATGATGTAAATTAGTTTTAAAGCTGATCAAGCAGATCTTTGTATCAATGAACATCTAATTGCCTTCAGAATAATACGTCCTTCTGTCATGGTTCACAAACACGATCATACAATATTTCCTGTAATAAATGTACTTTATATGGATTGCAAAAATTCCAGATTGGATTCACATTTTTACTATACTAAAGTTTGTTCATTTCCTGTTTTTCATAAATTGTAATTCTGGTTTATGAGATTCACCTTTGAACCTCGTTTTAGTAAGCTAGTTGATTATTGGTTGATTTAACGCCATTCACTCGCTTTCGTTAATGACAATCAAGATTCATCTGCACTTCAATCCATCACTTTATGACACGTTTTTCTCAGTTGCTTTGGAGCGTTTCTGAGATGAAAAATAAAATTCTCAAAACTACTTGTCCATCAATCCTGTCCAGTCTCCAACAATCAGAGATGGCAAAAGTCCACACATCCGTCACATAAGAAGTTGTCCTGACTAGACTTTTTTACTCAATTTATGGTATGAGGAAGAAACCTTGAGAGGAACCGGACTCAGAGGGGGATCCCATCATCATTGGGGTGATTACAGAGAGTGTGATTAAAAACAATACAAAAGAGTGAGTGTGTGATTATAAGTAATGTCCTTTCTACAGTGAACTCGCATGCAGTGTAATCCAAAGGGCACCAGTACATCTCTAGTTGGCTCGGGATATCTGCCAGGTTGGCATCCAGGTCCGTGAGGTCCATAAACTCAACCAGAAGGTCTAAAACTCCAGGACACAACAAGAGTCGCTGCAACCTCAGGATGTAGTAATGACACGAACCAGTATACAGCGATAAATTGCGTTTCAAATTTTGTGGCCCTGGAAAACTTTGGATTTTCATTTGGAACATAGCTAAATTTTTATTTATATTGTTTTCCTGGTACATCGCTGTATACACAAAACTTACAGTGAATTGCTTTTATGGAGTTTTATGTTATGGTATTCCCTCTAAATGTGATCTTTCTACAATATTTCTACAACATTTATTTGGCTATAAAGCTTGCAAATGATTTCTGTGTGTGTAAAGTGTGTGGGAGGAACATTTATGGCTTAAACAATAAGAAAAAGCCATCGGTGATGACGGATTTTCATTGTTCGTGGGTGGTTTTGGAACATAACCTCCCTGCGATAAACGAGCAACTACTGTAATGTATTTTGACCAACATATATACAACAGCTGATAATATGAGAGACAAACTGTACACTATTCATTTAATAAATGTACCAAACAAATCATGAACAAGTAGTTTTGAGAATTTCATTTCTGATCTGCAAAACACACACACAAACATACACACCTCACAAAAAATATGTGCAATACTAACCTGCCCTGTGATGTAGATGATGTAGACCCCTGACGTGCCATAACATTGATAATATCAAGGATGTTATGTGTTTGCTGTTAGACAACAACGATGATGATGATAATGATATAGCTCTTATTAAATAAAAGTCAATATTTCTAAGCCCCCCCCCCAAAACAAAATCGATTTATCAGAGAAAACAGAAAGCAAAGGAAAAACAACAAGCAGAGAGAATAATTAATAATAAAGTGTTTTATGAAGGGCTCTCAGACTCGCGGCTCTTCTCAGAACATTTAATCATCTGTAACAATCATAATATGGGCTTTTAGCAAAAAGGCACAAACTTGCCCTTCAACAATACGTTGTGGTTTAATAGGCTAATTTACAAAAAGCTTTTACGGCTTGTTTTGACCGAGGCACCGGAGTACGTACTTGAGCTTGCGTACAGCTGATAAATCAAGTTGCGAAAAAAGGCACAGGGCATTCATTCTCCGATCAGTCACTGTGTTCCTTGTACAGGAAGAAATGAAACACCTTCTCGACCTGTCTTTTGTCCCGTCACACACTCACATGGCAAAACATGGATTGTGCTCTAAGAGAAAAAACAAACATTCGACTCTCCCTCAACTTGCCAACAATTACAGTGCGTCTATACCACTACTATTTTTATTTTTATCCGTTTATAATTACATGATCTAAAAACAGTTTATTTCCTGTTCCAAATTAATAGACAATAACAAACTTATCATAGTTTGAAAATACAAACTAACCATAAACGTAATGCATCTGAATAATGGAAGAAATTCTTAAATGAACTGGAACAAAATTGGAGACACTGGAGAGTCCTTCTATACCTCTGAAATAAATCCTCCTTTTACATTACAGAGTCAGTCAGACAGAAAGACAGATGGATGGATAGACAGATGGACGGATGGACCAGTAGATGAGTGCATACACAGATGGATAGATAGATAGATAGATAGATAGATAGATAGATAGATAGATAGATAAACAGATGGATGGGTGGGTGAGCGCACAGACAGAGAGACAGACGAACAGAGATAGAGATAGATGGATGGATGGATGGATGGATGGATGGATGGATGGATAGATAGATAGATAGATAGATAGATAGATAGATAGATAGATAGATAGATAAATGAACAGATGGATGGGTGGGTGAGCACACAGACAGAGAGACAGACGAACAGAAATGGATGGATGGATGGATAGATAGATAGAGAGATAGATAGATAGATAGATAGATAGATAGATAGATAGATAGATAGATAGATAGATAGGTGGGTGGGTGAGCCCACAGACAGACAGACAGCCGAACAGAGATAGATGGCTGAAAGATGGCTGTTCTTGTTCTCATCCCTGTGAATGAGCCTCTGCTACAGAAATTATTAGTATCAGAATGATGCAACCCATCAGCACTTTCCAGCCAATCAGACTGCAGAAAAAAAAAACAGCGCTGTGTTATGACACACAATAAAGCTTCGTTGTTCGGTGCATTTATCGCTTAAAATCCACAGGTGTCTCGCTGCAGATCATTACTGTCCTTTAATTTCTCCAAAATGGTTATTATACCATCACACACACACATACACACATACATACACACGCACACTGCAAAGGGTTTTAAAAAGCTGTAAATCTGAATTGAGGCGAGTGTATGAACTCACACCCTTCAGTAATAATAATACAGTACATGCCTGAGCTTCACATTAGTCTGCCGAAATGGGTTTTTAATGGACTCATAGCGATTAGCACGTCGTTGACCCACGTACCCTATTGTTCTCTTTCTATTTTAGTCGCTAGCATTTATCTGCATCAGTGTGCATATGTGTGTGTGAATGTATGTGTATGTGTGTGTGAGTGTGTGTGTGTGTGTTGTGATGGACTAAGTAATGTGGACAGCTTGGCTACGAAACGTCGCGGTTCCGCATGGCTACCGATCACCTGTCCCCGGCCTCGAACCCCCCCCATCTCCCACTCTATCTAATATCCCTTAATTACAGCGGTTAATCAGAAAGCGTAAGAGCCTTGGCACGATGCCATTTCAATCTGAATCCGGTGTCCAAGTCAGCAGTCCACCCCCCCTCAAAACAGCACCCGGCCCAAGTTTATGAGGCCACTACAGATTAACCTGGAGATGCGTAATTGCCCGAGAGGTGAATAAAGTCATCATTGTCGGCGAAGTGTGCAAGATTCTCCTTTTCAGAGTTAATGAACCCAGCTATACTGCAGTGTGAGAACGACTTCAATGTTTCAATGCTTTGTACATATTACTACACACTGATGGCAGGCTTTTATGACTTGTTATCACACTGGGGCTCAAACAGAAGCCCTCCCTCTCCCTCTCCCTCTCTCTCTCTCTCCATCACACCATCTTTTCCTCACTTTCTACTCCCTCCCTCAGAGGAACACACAGTCCCACAGGCATCCAAGCCGTCTGCATGCTGCTTCATTTCTCCACACACCAGCTCTGGGTAAAAACCTAGAAGGGGTGTTGGAGAAATTGAAAGGCGTCCAGAGAGGGTCGGGCCGAAAAAAAAAATTACGGAGGTAAGAAAGAAACGTTTCTGATTTCAGTTTATGAAATCTCTCGCTGGGTTCTTACGGAGCTGAAGTAGATTTGATTTGTCGTCATGCTGAAGGGCATCGTGGTGGAATAACCTGTTACTCATACTCAAGAGAGAATTCTCTCTCTCTCTCTCTTTATTTCTCTTATTAAAAAAAAATCATTTATTATATACTTAACAAAATGATTGCATAATGAACTGATCCAGACGGAAAATGCATGTTTTTAGGTCAGATTTTCACCCATGTCATAGATGTTCGTGTGTTCTGTAATAGACTGATGAGGGTGTGATTCTATATTTAAAGCTCGTTTAATAAGAAATTTTAAATATTATCCAAACATTTCATTCTACATGCAGTGACATCTACTCTTGTATAGATTTCTCTTATTCAACCTCCAGAAGGCATGCTTGTGTTTATCTTAAGACCAAGTAAAATACTTATAGCACTATGTTTCCCTGTCCAGCAACCTGTAGAAATCTTACAGCTTTGATACTCCCCCCTGTTGAACCCTTTGACCTCTTATAATGTTTAATACAATCTATAAAATATGTTTTTCACCTTTAGAACTCCAATACAATATTGTTTTATGATTTGCAAAAAGTCATCTTTTAGAACCTGTAAAACTCTTTATGCACTCATATTTTCTTCTACAGAACATATATGCTGGTGTTTTCTCCAGTAGAACCAGTGGAACACATAAACACCGTGTTTTCAATCAAAAATTGTTTTCTTCTATAGCACATTGTAGGACGTGTATATGCCTGTTTTTTTTCCCTCCCTTAGGTCCTATACAACCCATATACTCGTTTTTTTTCCCCATTTAAACTTGTAGACCTCTTATATAGCTATGGTTTCCCCCTAAAGATCCCAGTGAAATCTTACAAATCATTGTTTTTTTTCATGTAGAAACCATAGGACATTATTCACCCTTTCATTTGCCTATAGAACCTATAGACCACTTATAAAACCCATAGAACCCTTCCACATCATGCTTTCCTATAAGGAAACCATAGAGCCCCTATTCGTCCATTTTCTGTAGAACTCATATACCTCCATGTTTTCTTTGATAGAACCTATAGACTTATATCCATCCCCTATACCCCCTATATCCCCTAACAAACTCATGTACAGTCGTATTTTCCCCTATAGAACCCATAACCTATTGTTATTGTCTTTAGAACTAATAGAATCTACAATCTTGTGTTTTCTTCTGTAGAACCCATAGAACTCTAACACATCATGCAGGAAATCAAGAAAGTTTTTTGATAAATGAAGACATGCAGGCATACACATACATGTGCACACGGACACAGAAACACACACACACACACACACACACACACACACACACACACACTCACACAAAACAAATTGCTAGATGTCACATTCTGGCATGGTACCAAGTCAGCACTGTGTTTATCAGCTGGCTGGAGTTGGCATTTTCTAGCGTTAGTTCACACACACACGCACGCACACATACACACAAACATCTATCACACTGGCATGAGCGTGTCCATGGGTATTCATCAGTACCAGTTAATGAGAGTTGATGGCTCACACTACACACTACATACACACACACACACACACTCACACACAAACCTGATTTATTACTCAATTCCAGCAGGCCATGAGCACACCATGAGCATAAAATTGAAAACCTGTGTGTGTGTGTGTGTCTCCATCTCATCAGCAAAACAACAAGTAACAAAGTAAGCGCATATCGTTCAAATGTCAGGAAATAATCCTCACGTGGGATCAGACTGATCTCGAGTTCTTCAAAGCTCTACCAAAAACATTCCTGTCCTGCGTTTTTTCTTCGTTTTTCTTTTTTACTATTTCCTCATGTAAGAATTTGAGTGAAATTCTTTCGACGGTTTTATGTTGCTTTATGGTTTCATGTGTGATGATCTAAGGTACAATATATGGACCAAAGTTTGTGGACTCCTTCTTCACCTGCTCTAAAATAAAGCGCCACTCTTCCCATTCCACCCAAAGGTAGTCAATAAGGATGAAGCTCTACAGCAGGAGATCCTCCACCTCAATCCAACCTCTGTAAAGCAAATCCTCGTCAAGCTAACTTATGTGCTAAAATGTGTGAGAACATTTAGGAAAACATTTAGGATGTACACATATGGCTGGAAATGCCTGGTGTTCCTATATTTTTGTCCATATATCGAAGCAATCATCTTTATTAGTACATTGTGAAGCCAAACTAATGACAAAAAAACCCTCACAAAACTTTAACAGAATTCACAGAATGGGAAAATCTGAGAGCCAAATGGACATCATGGAGAAAACAACCAAGCCAATGAAGCATCGCTGGACTGTAGTGGAAATCGGACTGTCGATTATAGTACTGCTGATGAGCTGTGCCTTGGCAGGACTGGTCGTTCTTTATGCCTCAGCACTCAGAGGTGCGGAAAAACAAAACCCTATATAACCCCTATAAAACCCCTGTGATATAAATGTGTATATTGGCAACGTGAAAACTGCTAGATGTTAAAAAAATCATCATTATTATTATTGTTAAGTAATAAAAAAATGTTTAATCAGTGCTTGTTAATATTTTTTGCTTTGTTTTTCAGATTACTCATATAGAAATGGAGCATCTAAAGGTATCGTATATGTTTAGGAAAGCTTATATCAGCTAGCTAACAACCAAAAGATTTGGCTAGTTAGACAGAATTAGTCATTCTCACAAATCTTTTTACTATTTACCTCATCATTTTCTTTTATTGTTCATATTTATCTTCTTGTTTGTGCATATTATGCATATTTAACTTCTTATTTGCATATATTATGCACATCTCTTATTATTTGTGTATACTATGCATTTTTTACATATTATTTGCTTGCATTATTCATATGTATCTTCTTATTTGCATTTTATGCAGATTTATTTATTATTTGAGTATATTATGCATACTTACCTTATTATTTGTGCATATTATGTATATTTACCTCATTACTCTTCTCTTATTAGCTTAGCTTAGAAGTTGAATCTAATGTGACGATTTAGCTCATGATGTAATGCACTGATCGATGTTTAAGTGATGACAATGTTTTTCAAGGCCTGGAGTATCGCAGGAATCCAGAGAACACAATATGCACCACCCCAGACTGTGTGACTGCAGGTGAAAAAAATGAATGAATTGATTGAGTAATTGATTGATTAATTAATGAATTAATTGGGGGGATGTAATTAATTAATGAATTAATAAAACTTAATTAATCCCTTCACGGAACGATGTATGTATGTGTTTAGTTTCTATATTATTATATGTCACATATACCTCAGTAAAGACACACTTCATAAACCAATTGATAAGCAACATGATGAAAAACATTCCCCTGACTTCCCTGCTGTTCTCATAGCGGCAAGGTTACTGCAGAACATGGACCAGACTGTGGACCCGTGCCAGAACTTCTACCAGTACGCATGTGGAGGCTGGCTGGGGAGGCACGTGATCCCCGAGACAAGCTCGCTCCACAGCGTCTTCAACATCTTAAGGGACGAGTTGGAAATAGTCCTCAAGGGTCAGAGTCACCTTTCAGAGATGTCCAGGCATCCTTTTATTCCAAACCAATAATTAATTCAATCCAATCCAATTTTCTCTTGTCTCGCGGTTTCAGGGGTTCTGGAGACACAAGTCGAACGTGACCGGGAAGCTTTTAGGAAAGCCAAAGTGCTCTACAGATCGTGTATGAACGAGAGTGAGTGCTGTTTATATCAATTAATAATGATGATATTATTTAATAAATCAAGCCAGCTAGCTAGCATGTGCTAACCTGACAGGATTATCACTTCATATTCTCACCTTTTAAACCTGGGTAGCTAGCGAACATGAAATACGCCATAGATTATGTAAATTTTTGTTTAAATAATAAATAAAGGTTGGAACATGAGATAAAATCATATGATTTAAGTATTAGAAAAAAAAACTTTCATGAACAATTTGTTTATGGTTTATTTTTTGGAATTTTCCAAAAAAAATTGTTTTTTGTTTTACTGCAAACAAAAGATTTGTTGATGAAAAATATATACTTTTAAAATAAATTAAACTGATAAATATTATTTTCTAAATGGTTTCTTAGATCAGGTACACAACTAAAAAAGGCCATAATGTGCGTTTTCTTCTGAGAAGATTTTCCACTAGCACTAGATTTGTTATTATTTATCCTGTCAGTAGTGTTAGGAGTTGAGGGGGCCTGGGGCGCTCAGTGATCAATAGGTTTGGAGCTCAGTAGTTCTCTAGATGTTCTCTAGATAGTTCCTCCAACCCTGTGTGTGTAAAGCAGATCTTAGTAGAGCTGGCTTTGTGCAAATGGGCACTGTCATGCTGTAACAAGTTTGAGTCTCCTAGTATAAGTAAAGATAAAACCGGATCCTACTAATATGTTCTACCCAATTGTGTTCCTCCAACATTGTGGTAACAGTTTAAGGGAAGAACCAAAAATGACTTTAAAAGTCAACAGAGAGAAAAAAACATCCTGGAACAACCACACTAAGCTAAATAAAAGGAAAGGAGAAAAAAAATCAAAGACTAATGATCCAACGCTACAAGACATTGGGTGAGACTGGATTTCAGGAAGGAAAAAAATCGAAAATTAAAGCCCAAGCTGGTCCGAAACTCACTCTATAAAGATTTTCTGATTGCGAGCTCTTATACAACCTTTTAAAGAGAGAACTATTTGGGCAGTAGGTTTCCTGCCACACAAAATGACACGATTAGTCGATTCTTCATGTTAATTGAGCTCACTGTTGCCCCCTACAGGTGTGATCGAGCAGCGTGACTCACGGCCCCTTCTCAAGCTCATTGACACTATCGGTGACTGGCCTGTAGCCTCAGAGGACTGGAACAACACAGCAGGTACCAAAGATACCATATCCCCCTGTGAGTCGACACAAAAGGACACAGCAATGTCTCTGTTTTACCTAAAAGGGGTGAAAACAATGGCATGGAGGCTGGCAATCTCAGCCAGCTGATAAGGAGTGGATTGATCTGGAAGGTTCGAGCCCTCCAATGAGACACTAGGCTTCAGGACAGATTCCCCTCTCTCGCTCTCTCTCTCTATCTCTCTATCTTGCTCGTTCGCTCACTAAACCCCGGCATTAAATGATCACATAATCAGTTAATGGTGTAAATATGGGAAGAATTTTATGAATAAAAAAATGTGTGTGTAGTGCGAATTCCAATACAGAATAGAAAAAGTAAATAAAAGTGTTCGATAAGTTAGCAAGGTGTATAAATAAAATAAGAATGAAACGAATAATGTAAATAATGTGTGTTATATATATATATATATATATATATATATATATATATGATATATATATATATATATATATATATATATATATATATATATATATATATATATATACAGTATATATATATATTTGTGTATGTGTGTGTGTGTGTATGATGATATTTTTTTCTGCTCAAAGAGGCGTCCTGGAGTCTGGAGGACATGCTGGCATCCCTGAACTCTCATTACAACAAGAAGGTTTTGCTGGAGATGTTCATCTGGCCCGATGATCGAGACTCGAACCGCCACATTATTCACGTAAACAGAACAATCTCATGAAGTGGTTTATTCCAGAGGCGCTTTATGGCCACTTGGACCTAGTTTTCAATTAACTTTATAACACACAGAAAATAAACTATAGCATTGCTCCATCTCCATTTCCATTTTCCACAGATTGACCAACCTTCACTAGGAATGCCTTCAAGAGATTATTACCTCAATGACGGCAACTACAAAAAGGTAAAAAAGAAAAACAAAAAAAAAACATGCACCCTTTCTTTCTCTCTGATCTGCACACTGCCCACGTAATAATTACAGGGTTGAGCAGTGTTGTCTGTACTGGTAGGTGCGCGAGGCCTACCTGCAGTTCATGGTTTCCATGGCGAAAATAGTACGGGAGGACAGGAACCTAACGCAGGACGATGAGCGCGTGTGGGAGGACATGATGCAAGTGATGGAACTGGAGAGAGACATTGCCAATGTGAGTATCGTCTGCACCTGGTGATATCAGATAGAAGAGAACGCGATTTCACGATTATAGGAAATTCAGGGTGAAGATCTGCGTGAAGACACCCCCGAAGTGTTTAATTCCCCTCATATTACACCAATTTATCATGAATTCTTAATTAAATTGAATATGCATAATTTTTTCCATCCACTTGTATCTACAACATCAATAACAAAAAAGTCAGAATTTCAAAATTACAAGAAAATAATGGAATGATTTGCAAATCTCATAAACCCGAACACTAAAACATAGAAAATGTTTGAACTGAGGAAATGTACCATTTTCAGGACATTTTAATTCAATAGCTAGAATATGCCCGACAAAAGAAGAGAAATATTTTGCATTTGTAATGAGGTTACATATAAACAGGTCAATAAGATGATTGGGTATAACCTGTGTATCTTTTAGAATAACAAAAGCTTCCATCCAATAAATTGGACCTGTCTACAGTCTAGACATTGCACAAGGATGATGCAATTGCAAAAAGATTCGTCTTTGTTTCAATTAGGCAACGTCTCCGGCAGAGGAACGCAACGACATCACTGTGCTCTATAACAAAATGAGTCTGCAGGACGTACAGGAGACCTTCAACCTCAGTGTGAGTTTTTGAATTAAACCTGCTGAGGGAGAAAGGAGGCAGTGGTATAACACTGGGTATAACGCTGTCTCACTGTCTTTCGCTCTCTCTCGCTCTCAGGGCTTTAACTGGACCCATTACATCCAGGGCATCGTGGCAAGCGTTTCCATCACGGTGCAGCTTGACGAGCCCGTTGTGGTCTACTGCTCACCCTACCTCGAGAAGCTCGACTCTGTGCTTTCTAGATACAACCGCAGGTCATAGCTCAAGCTCTGATGTAATAATTCATATTTGCTTTGGCTGAATTTATAATAATGTAATTATACGAGTTAGCTCTAATGAGTTCCTGTTACAGTAAGTCGCAGAGAACTATGCACTATGCAAGACCTCCCACCTCCTAAGAGAAATATAAAATATTTTATTATATAATAGAATAGAATAGAATACATAAAAGAGCAAATAAATAGAGAGAGACTTTAGTCCGTGGCCTCCCCAGATCTTTTCAGCATTGACCTTTCCTCAGCCCCGCTTATCGCTTGTAATGTTAGGATGGAATATAAAAGGGGCGATAGATGTGTTTTATTAACAAAAAACACACAACAATGTGCTTCCACTCGCACTTACTAAATTTCCCCGAATTACACCTACTAACTAAACATCCACTACAGGCATGAGCGCCACACTAAATTGCTTTATATTACCGTATGTAACCTAAAGTTTATATGGAAAGCAACCAAAACCAGAACATAGTTCTTAAAGGAGCAATGTACCATATTTAACAATTAAAACAACCACTAAAAATGTTTCATAGAAATGAATAAGAAATGAATTCATAATAAATATATTTTAAATAAGTATCTTTTCAAAGGGAGAGATTAGGAATGAAATTCATATATTTATAACAACTGTCACAATTAGTTAGAGTATTAAAAACATGAAATGTATTCATTTATGATACACTAAGAACAGAAAATGTGCGATTAATCGCAATTTGATGTTTCTATTTGAATCTATTGATAGCCATAAATATATAATATAATATAAGAAGTATACAATATAATATAATAATAATATAAATATAATATAAGAAGTGCATGTGAACAATAGAAGACCGTCCTGATAACATTTCAATCAACATTCATAATCAATTTGTTTTATAATTAACTCCATAATTATAATTAACTCTTTCCCGGGAAGATGTTCCACTGGATTACTGTAGAGATTTGTGCTCATTTATCTGCAAGGAGGCCTGGGCAGTTTTAGCAGGAGATCTTCCACCAAATCCAACGCTCGGGAACAAGTTCTCCTAGTTCCTGCGCTGCCCTGTATTCAATTGTTTTTTCTAACTTGCAATGCAGGACTGTGCAGAACTACCTGGTCTGGATGCTGGTCATGGAGCGAGTGAGCAGTCTGAGTCGACGCATGAAAGACGTCCGAGCTAGCTACAGAAAGGTGAGAAATAATCATCTCCTGCACAGGACACACAGTGTACATTAATGATCACCCTTCATCCTCTGGATTTCATGTCCCGTATAAATTTCAGGCTTTACACGGCACCACGGTGGAGGAGGCACGCTGGCGTGACTGTGTGCGCTACGTCCAGAACAACATGGAGAACGCAGTCGGGGCTCTGTATGTACGCGAGACCTTCGCTGGAGACAGCAAGCGCATGGTGAGTCTTAATAATGAAGAGCATCTGGATTTTTTACTACTCACACACATATGATACAGGTTCACTGATGCAGGGTTTTGTGACGTCCAATAGCAAAGGGTCAGGCCCCCTGTCCCATAGTTTTTACATTTATAACACATATGTTTATAACACATACAACACGTTAAGCATGAACCCTTTCATGATTGTTGATTGTAATTAAAATGAGAACTTAAATTTGTGTTTATTTATTTTATGAAAATTAACCCTTTTCTTTGAACGTTTGCGATGCTACGTCTCATGCGTCCTTGCATCTTTCACATGTTGATGGGTGTGTAAAGCCTTGATGCTTTTTTCCGCAGCACTTTATGGATCGTATAAAATATGGATATTGGAAAATAGGAAATGAGCTGACAGTCTGTACCAGTTTTATGAGTGTGTGCTTGCACTGTATTGGTTGTTTTTGTGTATTGTTTTATAATAAGTTATTAGTGCTGAATGTGTGCCCCCGCACTGGAAGCTGCATGGCCCTGTTAGTTATGGTCTGGTGCCAGCTCCATCTTTTGGGTGTCTTGTTTTTTCTCCAAAAGATAACTTGTAAAATTATGTCCAAATATTTCTACATTGATGAGAACTGATCTTGGCAACAAAAATAAAATATTCAAGGCTTCTTCCTCACATGTGCCATTGTCACCTATTGCCTGTTTATCAAGAATCCAAATCTACATCCAGATTTCTGTAAAGCTGCCATTGTCATTCGAATCAAAATGCTTTATTGATCCCACTTTAGTCACTGTCTGTTGTTTACTCCTGTATTTTTTGTTTTGTTTTGTTTTTGGATTAAAGTAGAATTTCTTTTGATTGTAGAAGACAAAATACAAAAGGATTTTAACATTCTAAGTAACAATACTGTCAAATGGCATCAATTTACATTTAATATCATTTGCGGAACAAATGTGTTTAATTCTTAAAAATATCCTGAGTAAATTTCTATCATTTAAAAAGATTAACATGAAATGAAAGTAAGTATATGTATTAAATGGTATATTAGGTCAAATGAAATGTATTGCAAGCATAAAAGTCAAAATACAGCAACAGTTATAAATCCTGTAATAATTATAGATATCCTATAAGTGTGGCATAAAAATCTATAACTATATCTATATTATCTATATATCATGGACCAGATGTAGAACAGGTTAAACTGATCATTTCAATTATCAAAAGAAAAATGTAGTATATTAAAACTATGTTCTGCAAAAATCTTTTCATGTGCTTTATTGTGCTCCTGGTGTACATTATGATCCAGCATTATAATCATGCATGCATGTAAGCATAGTTATTACTGTACTTTCAGTAGGAAAAACGTTTTCTGTCCAGGTTGGTGAATTGATCAGGAAGATTCAGGATTCCTACGTGGAAACATTAGAAGAGCTGAACTGGATGGATGACCAGTCAAAGGAGAAGGCAAGAGAGAAGGTAAGAGAGTCACATGACAAGAGAATTCAGCAGTCTGAGTCTGTTTGTTTACTCCAGTGCTTTTTTTGTATATTGTTAATTATGTGAATCTATTTATTGTGATTGCAGAAGACAAAATAAAGACATTTAGGATGTAGGCATGTAGGATGTTTGGAGCCAAGGTGAGAGAGGCAAAATTGAGATAGTTTGGACATGTACAGAGGAGGTACATGGGGTACATAGAGAGAAGAAAGCTGAGGATGGAGGTACCAGGCAGGAGGAAGGTTAAGGAGGAGGTTTATGGGTGTGGTAAGGGAAGACATGCAGGTAGTTGAGGTAAAAGAGGCAGATGTAGAGGACAGGGTAGTGTGGAGAAGGATGATGCAACCACTAATGGGAGCAAACAAAAAAAGAAGAAACAACAATGCTATCGAATGCCATTAATGAGTACAGTTTTATGTGAACTATACATTATACGTTTTTTTTATCCATTTATGGTTACATTTAATGTGGAATGGTCTTGAAATAACTTGGTTCTCACTTGTGGTATAGCATATGTAAATCTCCATTCCCTCACTCTTCCATTTCTCTAAAACAAGAAAACGAAGCTTTTCAAGAAAAAAAAAAAAATTATATACAAGATTTTGTGGACACTTGATCAAAAGATTAATATGTGTTTTCTGCACATCACATTCCATATTGGTTTCTCATCATTTGTAACCTCAATTCTTCTCGATGAAGATGTTCCACTACATTTGTGAGATTTAGTCAACCACAATGGTGTTAGTAAAGTCAGTATACAGTTAATAAACATCATTTTGGATATTTCAGGCAATGGCGATCTCGGAGCAAATCGGATATCCGGACTATATCCTGGAAGAGGACAACGAGAAGCTGGATCAGGAGTATATCCACGTAAGCTACCAATTATTTATTTTTCTAAGGCTAAAATGAAATAAAATAACATAAAATTCCCAACCTGTTGTTTATGCCCAGACACACAGAGTCTTTCCTTTTGTCTGCAGCTGAAGTTCAGTGAAGGGAGTTACTTTGAGAACGTTCTGGAAAACCTCCGCGCCACTGCTCAGAAAGCTCACAAGAAGCTACGGGAACCTGTGGATCCAGAGCAGTGTGTTACATTTTACATTTATGCCATTTGGCAGATGTCCTTATCCAAAGTGACTTATATTTGAGAGATTAGGGCATTTGCTCAAGGGTCTCGAAGCTATTGCAGGGTGGGATTTGAGATATAGCAGGGTGGGATTAGATGTGTGATTGAAGCTTCCAATCAAACATCTAGTCACTGAGCTATCGCTTCCTCCTATATGTGTTAAAGCTGCTTTCACACAAGAAGGAGTGAACAAAGTAGAACATAACGCATAATAATATGGCATTTATGCATAATCTTTCAGATGCAAGTTCCTACTCATGCTTCCTATCTTCCCTCTTCCACATACTTAAGCTCAAAGAAGTGCACGATTGTCTAGTTCGCATGTGATTGACAGATGAGGCACAGTATGCTCCTTCCACAGTTAATGTTGTTTGCTTGACTTGACATGAACTCACGAGCTCCTGATGAAAAGCAGAACACATTCAATAAGTTTAGAGGATAATAAAAAAAACTGTGGAGGATGAAATGCTGCTGAAATAGAAATACATAACTTTATACACATGGGCAGTTCAGGGTTAAGGATCTTGTGTAAGGGTGCTGCAGTGAAAGCTTGTTAGTGATGGGATTTGAACTCTTAAATTGAAGCTTTAGTCATTGAGCCTCCCATTGCTACAGAAAGATTGAGCTCATGTTGAGCAAGATTGAAAATATTTCGACAGTGAATAAACCATGTGTGAAAGCACCTTGATGCAATTTTAGATTTGTAAAGTACAGGAATATGGGGGAAGTCACTCACTTTATCTGTTGCCTGAATATATGATACATATTTTGTAGATGGATCATTGGTGCAGCCGTGGTCAACGCGTTTTACTCACACAACAGAAATCAGATTGGTAAGTTTATAATAATAAATAAGATGTTTATATTATTAAAATAATCACATTACACACCACATAAACACACACACACACACACACACACACAGATACAAACATAAAGAAACACACTACACAAGATAAACATCATATATAAATCACATGAAAGATATTTTTGCTTTCGTGTGTAAGCTTTAAAAACTCTAAGAACCAGTATAATCCCAATAATCCCAATAATAATAATACAAGTGGAAAGAGAATTCCATCATTTTAGATCACAAGAACGGAAAGCTCGGTTATTGACAGAGTGTAGACAAGTAGAAGGCACAACCAATGGACCAGAATCAGTAGAATGAATATCATGCCTGGGAGTTATAATTCAGTCTAACAGAAGGGACCCAGTACCAGAAAATTCCTGCTAAAATCTTTGACTTTTAAAATGTGAAAAGACCAGGCAAAAGTGGAGAAATGTGTTCAACTGTCCTCGCCTTTGTCAGTAAAAGAATTTTGAAGTACCTGCAGTGAATTTAAAAAAACATCACCAATGAAGCATTACGATAATCAATTAGAGAAAAACCAAAAATGCTGATACATTGTTCATCAACAAAGAAGGATAACATGGGCGCAATGTGAAATTTCAGAGATGACTCTGAATCAAACGTTACTTTTCTGTCGAATCCACCAATTTTTTTGTTTGATTGACACTTTAAACAGAGGCATCCAATTATAAGGTTATCACTATTTATAGAGTCATGCATGTTTTTAATCTGTGAGATGCAAAGATGCTCATGAAAAGTAATGGCTGGACTAACAATAGGGATGGAACTTAAGACCAAGCAGAGGTGAAAAGAATACGTGAAAGGTACTACAAAACGACACAAGTTAAAGTCACCGATTCCAATATAGCTTCAGTAACAGTCTGATTTGAACATTCATTCATTCATTCATTCATCTTCTACCACTATATCCGATCTTCCCTCGGGTCACAGGGAGCCTGTGCCTATCTTAAGGCAGGATACACCCTGGATGGAATGCCAACCCATCGCAGGACACACACACACACACACACACACACACAACACACACATTTATACACTAGGGACAATTTTCCAAGGTGCCAATCAACCTACAGTGCATGTTTTTGGAACCGGGGAAAACCGGAGAAACACCCCCTGAGGCACGGGGAGAACATACAAACTCCACACACACACATGTCCGAGACGGGAATCAAACCCAGACCCTGGTGGCGTGAGGCGAACGTGCTATCCACTAAGCCACCGTGCCCCCTCTGATTTGAACAGTACTTGAATATTTGATTCATATTAAATGTACGCTCAAATACGCAAAAGGCATGCTATAGGGAAAACAAAAAAAATGTCAATTTGTAAGATTCTATTTCCTAAATTACAAACCAACACTGCATTAACCATCAACACAACATAGCAGAATGAAACAAAGATCAAACAAAAAAAAAAGAATTCCTTTCAAAAATGAATTTTCAATTAACCAATAAAATGGCAGGATCATGCCAAAAATGAAGAAGCATTATTATTATATCTTTACCACTAGATATAATTAGCCGAGAATGTAAATGAGTAGTCAAAGACTGTTTAAGTGCAGCACTGAAGTATATTAACTCAAATACTTTCCATCACTGAGGGAAAAAAAAAACAATGTAAAAAGCTGGCATTCAATACAAATGATTGGACTTAAAACTGATCCTTGTGGGACACCCAATTACAAAACTACAATACCCAATGAAAAGAGAACTGTTCCTGCACAATCCTGCTAAAAATGTTGACTTTTTAATTGTCAAAACACCAGGATGATATTCAAAGCGCTAAACGCCCAACTTGTTCTCCTCGCCTGTCCTCTGTCTGAATGCCTCTTTAGCTCGCTGCAAATAATGTCCGTAATACACATAAGGCTTTTTTTTTCGTTCCCTCGCAGATAATATAAAAGCTCGTTTCAGGCTCCAGTGCACACAAAGCCTCTCTCTTAAAGAGATGCGCTGAGGGCGCCAAAAGGCTTCTATTCAAGCTGGGTTAATACATAGGCCGTGAGAGCTGGGTGATTATGCAGATTTTCAGCTGGAGTAATTTCCACATAATTACTCTTAGATTGCGCATTTTAATGTTCCTGGACATTCTGGGAAACACTTCAGGCTAAATTGCTATTCTGGAGATGGAGAGGCAGCTGGAGGCAGAGGGTTTGTAGAGAAATGGGGAAAATATTCAATCTTTACTGCATTCAGCAAAAACACTAATGCAAACATACAGATATTTGATTTTTCAGCTGATCTTATCATCTTTTTCTCAGTGTTTCCTGCTGGAATTTTGCAGCCTCCGTTCTTCAGTGAGAAGCAGCTCCAGGCTTTGAACTTCGGAGGAATTGGAATGGTTATAGGACATGAAATCACTCACGGCTTTGATGATCATGGCAAGTCGATTCTTCCTTCAGTTATTAACAGCTATTCCTTAAGTATCAGTCAGATTGACTCCAGGAGCTTTGACTCTGAGCAACAGTCGGTACACTTTTATATCAGGATTTAAATAATATGAATGTTATACCAAATCAGTTTAAACACATGTCTTCGTGACCTGACTCTAAATATCAAGAACTTTCCTGGAGGGAATATCGTACTTTTAGACACAAAGCTGAATGACTATGAATATGACCCCTTTTTCATTGATTACTCAATACATTTATTAGTGAACTATTAGAGTCAAAAACTGTCAAGATCATGGGCTTCATTTATGACTCACTCATATTGAGAGGTTTGCAAACATGTATATTTAAACATGTATATTCTTTTAACATTTAAATCTAGGCAAGTTTTCTATTGTCACCCCTTGCCCTATGGCTCTGCCCTCCCACTACAATGCTTCATCATCCTCACCTCTTTCGGCTGCTCCCATTCTGGGTCACCACAGTGGATTAGCTGCATATTTGACATGGTGCATGTTTCCTAACGAACCCCTCGCCAATTTATCCAGAATTTTAACCGGCACTAGGAATGCATTGGCTTGTGCAACCCTAATGGCTGGGAAAGACTGTGCAGTTGAGGGTAAGGAGCCTTGCACATGGGCCCCAAATTGGCAGCTTGGATTTCACTTTCTGGTTCAGAGTCCAATGCCTTAACCAGTGAGCTACCACCACTCCACTACAATGCTTCACCTTATATCCTACACAGAGACTAGTTAACTCTATTGGTGAAGGTAATGCATCTAACAAGATTGGAGATGTACACATCCTGTATTGCAGCACTGTTTAGTAGCTGATTGCATAGATTATAACTTGTTGGGGGGCACCAGTGAGAACCCCCTGCCTTGCTTCACTCTCATCCATTTAAATTATTTACCTGTTTGACTGCTGAAATTTAATGCATAATATACACACACACATTTACATATTTAAATTTTTGCAATGATTATTAAATGTCTTCACATGTTTTTATGTATGTGAATGATTTTTGTAGTGTAGACTACAACTCTCCACCCTATACCACACAAGTCATTTCACACAGTAGCAATGTATGTGCGGTACGATACGTTGGGACTGTACATAGATGTACATAGATCACTACTCTTGTGAGATGTGTTACGTTTTTCTTGTCTGTGTTTTTGGTGTTTCAAAGGCTATTTGTAGCACTTGTTTCTAGAATCTCTTGTGATGTGTAAATAAATTTATACATTTATTTACAGTACACTAACCCACAAGGATACACATCACCATTCTCTCTCGCCATGTCTCAACATACTGTATTTTCAAGCCATCAGGGGTACCAATAATTTCGATTATTATGGTTGCCAAATGAGATATATTCTGTTGCACATGCTCAGCAAACGTTGTACTAACCTCACACATTTGCACAAAAACACACTCTTCAGGTCGGAACTTCGACAAAGATGGGAACATGTACAACTGGTGGAGCAACTTCTCCACAAAGCAGTTTGAGGAACAGTCCAAATGCATGATACAGCAGTATGGCAAATTCAGCTGGAAGCTAGCAGCAGATCAAAATGTAAGCGGCATCAAAACACAGGTTTCCATGTGATTTAATATTAAAGTGTAATGCTTTTTTAGGACATTACAATCTTCAGGACAGATATTAGAACACACGTAAGATTTTCTGCTCCTCTTTGGCCTAGGTGAGTGGTATCACGACTTTGGGGGAGAACATTGCGGATAACGGAGGAGTTCGGCAAGCGTACAAGGCATACATGAAGTGGGTGGAGAGAGAAGGTGAAGAGCCTCGTCTTCCTGGTTTGGAGTTGGATCATAAGCAACTCTTCTTCCTCAACTTTGCGCAGGTGAATGATGGGTAGTAAAGCAGGATTGACCAGATTGAGATGGAGCTCAGGGTTTATTCGGCCATGACCATATCTCCTGTAAGATTAAGGTTCCAGGAGCAAATCTTCATGAGACATCTTCATAAGATACCCTGTAGAGTCTGAGATGAGACATAAAGACAAGCTGATAATGTGAGTAAGGTTATTTTTAGTGATAATGTAATGCCTTTCACAGGTCTGGTGCGGAGCCTGTCGTCCTGAATATGCCATCCAGTCCATCAAGACCGACCCGCACAGTCCTCTAGAGTACAGGTAGATTTCTCTATATAAAGCTCACGTCGAATTATGCATGAACATAGATTATTATATGAGGGTCAGTGTGTATAGCGGATTGTGATTGGCTGTGGAACACAAAGGTAGTGTTCCTAATAAATGAATGTACAAATTCAATAAAAAAAAAATGTATATGGCACACATTTTGGCATTTAAATGAGTGTGCTGCTTATAAACACCTGCAGCCGTAGTAACATCCAGTTCCAGCTAGAGAGAAATACACATTTTCTAAGACCTTCCTGAGCAGCCTTGCAGAGTTTTTACACGTGATCAAATTCATTTGGTGAATATGGTGATTTTGATTAACTGCTCGTGTAACAAAATGAATTTGGCAAACTGTAAAAGAAATCATTCAAATGAGAAAGAGAACAAAAACAGCCTTTTTTTTGCTTAGTTATTAGTTAAAAAAATATATGCAATCTGATGGCACTATTTTATCTCAGCTTGTGATTTGTGATTTATATGTGTATATATCTGCAGAATTAGCAGAAGGATGATTTTGATCAATTCAGTCGATTTTTCTCTACAAATATATATGCACCATGATAATCCACAGCTTTATCATATCACAAAGAGTAGATCCTTCACGTTTTCTGAAAGGACACACATGCACACACACACACGCACACCACACCGTAATCCGCATTACTATGTGAGTGATCTGCTCCTGCACTCTGCATCATTTTGGCAAATGTACAAACCCCAGACAACAAAGACACTCAAGAAGAAACTTTACTTCGTGTCCTTACCAGATAATTTCAGCATTGACCTTTCCTCATCCGTGCTTACTGCTGGGAATGTTAGGATGCAATATAAAAGAAATGTAGAGGTGTTTTATTAATAAGAAACACCCAGCAATGTGCATTAACTCACACTTCCCGAATTACGCCTACTAGCTGCACATTCTCAAAAGGTATGAGTTACTCACTATATTACTGTATATTACCTAAACGTATCACCAGTTTATATGGAAAGCAGTTGGAACACAATTCTTAAAGGAGCCACGTATCGTATTTAACAATAAAAAAAAGTAAAAAAATGTACATTGAAACTAACAATAAATGAATATTTAAAGAATAATTTAATTTATTTGAAATAAACATTAAATAATAATGATTTCAATGACATTTTAAGTGAAATTTAGAAACATGAGTATTAGAAATTTATAAAACCCAAATAAATGGTTTTTGATTGTCCACGTTGTAAAATGAGAATGGTGTGTGCCTCTCAATTCTTTTCTCATCTCGTTAGGGTTTTGGGCTCCCTGCAGAATTTTGATGCCTTTTCTGAGGCATTCCAGTGCAAGAGAGGTACTCCTATGAACCCGGAGGAGAAGTGCAGAGTCTGGTAGTCTGAGTGGATCTCAAAAGCTTCACTATGGTTCACCAATGCATATTACACATACACAAACATTCACACACACACACACACACACACACACACACACATACGTATATATATCGATATATATATATAATATTATATATTATATATATATATATATGTATATATATATATGTATATATATATATATATATATATATACATACACACATATACATATATACATATACACACACATATGTGTATACTTGTATGAACTGCCTATAGGTGGGTGTATGCTTTGCTGATGAGAAAAGAATGAGGTTATTATGGAAATTGGAAAAAAAAAAATTAAAAAATCATTATATAATTAAGCAGAATTTCTAACACATTCAAGGCAGGGTGAAAAAAAGAGATGCTTTGCGTGCAAATGCTTGTTATAATATGTGTAAATTTGTCTGTCATGTGTTATCATTCTGTATTGATTCCAGATTAGGAGTAAGATGTGATATGTGCCACTGCTGCCTTTGATAGTGGACACGTTTCCTGATATTCTGACAGATCAATCTATTTTTTAATGTGTATTGCTGATTGCTGGCTTTAAAAGTAGTGTGAACGCTTTTAGACAGAATTTCTCAACCCTATTCACAAGCTCCCCAATAAAGAGCCACATTTCTTGAGGGCTTCGTAGCCTACTTTAGGTTAGGATTAATGTCCCATGGAATCGCTTGTCTGTTTCAGCAAAAAACAGACTTCAATTATGTACAGTGGAGCCAAACCAAACAAAGAAAGAAAAAAGAAAGAAAGAACAAAAGAAAGAAAAAAAGAAAGAAGAAAAAGAAAGAAAGAAAGGAAGAAAAGTTTGAAAAGAATGAGGTCAAACAACCTGAAAACTGTAATATTCATGATGCTCTAATGATTTTCCATATCTGTTGGAAACAAATGTAAAAACAAAAACAGCATTATTGGGCTGAATTTAGACACAAAACAGTCAATATAAATAACAAAATGTATAAAAGATATAATATAATATAGTTATATATGTTCAATTGACAGTTCAATTGGCAGATTCATAATGATTTAGCATGAAATTAACATGTTTAGCTACAAAATTGAAAATGTGGCTCAAACAAGCCTGCTAATGCCTGCTACACACACACACACACACACACACACACACACACACACATATATAAAACGTTACGGTATTACATAATTTAATTATAAAAAGTAACAGTAATTTGTATAATGTGTAATTAAAATTACTTGTGAAAATGTTAAAGATTACAAATAGGGTTATATCTGAACAATTACATGTAAAATCAGTGCTTTAGAGGCGATGGCACGATGCCAGGGAAATAAAGTGTAATTGCATATTTACTACAGTGGGAGACAGTGGCGCTCTCCGGAGTATGCGCAGGGAATGACATGACGAAAAAACAAGGCGAGGCATTAAACATCCCCCCCCCCCCCTATATATACACATGCATACTTGATAAAAAAAATCAATCTGTATTAACATCTAGCTTGTACTTCCCCTGTAAGCTAGCTAGATGCATGCTAGTTCGCTAACATAAACTGATTAGCTCAATCACTAATTTAGTTTATGGTGAACAAATGAAATGTGACCAGATCATAGTAATTATGGCATGTTATTGGTTTGGCAGCTATTAAACAGATGAGTGAGGATACGGAAATGCAAATCATGCCTCAGTTTTAAAATTAAAATTATGACTAGCTAGCGACCATGAGCATTTAACTAGCTGTTCAAGCGAAAGCTAGTTGCCAATTCCTTTGGATTTACAGTCATTTATAAATCCTGTTATTCTTTATTAGTACATATTTGTGTCTAAAAATGAAATACGTTCTAAAAATCATTTTATTATCCTACACACATTATTTAAAATATTTTTTAGGATGAAATATGCATGCTTTTGTGTATCTTGCTATAAAGAGATATTTAAGTCTATATATACAACAATGTTTAAATATTAAACACATGAATTTTAGGGTTTTCTAATAAGCCATGGCTTATACATTTCAGTCAGGTTTTATATCAGTTTAATACTGCTGAATTAAATTGTTTAAAAAAATATGGGAAAACTATCTGGATTTTCTTTCCATAGAAATTGGAAAATTCTCATTCACGCCCCAGTATTTAAAGAGATACATTTTGATCTCCAGAGGTTGTTATTTCCTCGTACATAATTTTTTTGACCACAAAGCTGTTTATGCGGAATTCAGGTGGCGCGAACCACAGCCGAGTGCTTCTGTCTTTGCTACATCGGGCATCTTAGGTTTACCGCCCCCTTGTACGAGGGGTATATCAAAAAGGGGGTTGTTATTCAAGGATTTTGAGAAGGAAGGCAGGTGAAGTGAAGCCTTTGGATCTCATAAATTGATCAAGGTGGGGGCACAGAAGAGCGTAGCACACAGACGTAGCTCTGCCGAAATGGCGTCCTCATTAGAGGTGTTCGGAGCCAGGGACTGTTGTGTTTCACCTTCATTAACCAGTAATGACAGCAGAGCTAAACAAGACGGACAGAAAGGGGGAAAACAACCGGGCCAGCATCAGCAAAAAAAAGATCAAACGCTGCAGGATGGCTTCTTGAGAACACACACACACAGGCTCTGAAACGGTTTAGTCCAGTCAATAAGCATTGAGAGGGGTAAAAAAACAATTCTGGTTGCCATGGACCATTAATTTTTGACTGTTATCTCTCATCACAGAGACACTGATTAACGTAATATTCACATCTGCCTTTGAAGCATTATTGCTAGCCACGTTCTATAGAACCATAATGGCTTGTACTGTTTGGAAAACACGGCTGGGTTATGAGGGTACAGATTATATATACAGGAAAGAGTGTATAATTGTAATAGTTTGTTTAGCAACACTAAAAAAAAAAAAAAAAAAAAAACACATCTTGACTATAAACAGATTTCTCGAACGTGCCCTTTCTATATAATACTTATTATAACAATAGGATTAATAAATATGATACAAAATATAGCAAGAGATTGAAACCTATTTCTGAAGAATTCTTATTTCAAGTTTACAACTTTTTGTCTATTCAATACAAGATTTTTTTTTTTTTACTAGAAACAAAATTATCAAAGGTTTAAGAGTCATTTCCGGTATATCACTTCGGGTTTGTATATTTACTATCATATTAAGTGATATAGAGGATATATAAGTAAAATAGAATTATAGCCTTACATTATTCAAACTATACTAATTTAATATTTTTATTCAATTATTCCTAAATTAAGAAATCCAATTTCTGGACATTGTTCTATTATTTGTTGAAGTGTTTGAGAAAAAAAAAAAGCAAAATCATCTCTGAGGAGAGCAAATCAGATAGAAAAATGTCCATAAATACATGAACAATCTGATATTTCACATATCATCTTTGCATATACCATCTTTGTTTAATTAGAGAGATTTGTTAAGGATGTTTAGACTTTTTAGAGCAGGAGGGTTCAGGAAAATCTGCAGACGAGTGACGGATAAAAAGAAAAACCAACATAAAACTATCAAAACAATGTCAGTGTCCAGATATGTAGATGACACTCTTCTTCTTGACCCTGGTGTTTTAATCATGTTGATGATAGTGTCCCACACACATGTCCCAAGTAGATTGTGTTTACTCTTCTGTTATGACTTACAGTGCATTGCAAAAGATTTCATACCACTTGATTATTTCCACATTTTGTCATGTTATAACTACAAACTTAATTGTATTTGATGTGATAGACCAACACCAAGTATCGCATAACTTTAATAGAATAGAATAGCCTTTATCTGTCACATATTCATTACAGCACAGTGAAATTCTTTCTTCGCACATCCCAGCTTGTTGTGGTAGCTGGGGTCAGAGTGCAGGGTCAGCCATGATACGGCGCCCCTGGAGCACAGAGGGTTAAGGTTCAAGGACCCAAGGGCGGGAGCTTGGCCATACTGTGGTTCGAACCCGGATCTTTCGATCAGCATCCCAGCGCCTTAGACCACTGAGCCACACCCTCCCTGTGCACAATTGTGTGATTCTTTGTGTTAGTCTATCACATCAAACCCTAATAAAATACATTTAAGTTTGTGATTATAAAGTGACAAAATGTGGACATGTTTAAGGGGGATGAATACTTTTACTTTTTGGACAAAGGTTTCCTTCTACTTATAAAAGGAAATAACCATAGTAATAAACAGTATGTAAAGACACCTTATTAAAAACGTATAAATCAATAACACCCTAAACAGTGTAAACGTGTTTCTTTGATTTACGTTATACGCTCTATGTCAAGCTAGCTTAGATTTAAGGTAATAATTTCTGTCATCATACCTTTGATACAATACCTAGATTAAATATCGTGATACCATACCAAATCGATACTGTGGCAAATAAATAAATAAATAAAACAAATAATGGAAATTGAATATTTTTTGACTTTTTATTTATTAATAAATACCCTGTGGTTGGTGTCTGTTGAAACAAAGTAGAACTGTTTAAACTAAACATAAAATAAGGTCATGTTATTTGTAATTATTTACAAAGCTTTATCCCTCAAATTTCAACATGAACATCAGAGTGTATCCGAGAGGGAAAAAACAATTCACGCCCACAATGTACACACACTGCCCCCAATAGTCCAGCACTCATAACTACAGCCAATTTATTCACGCACGTAAAAATATTTATCGTATCTTCACGTTTTTATTTACAGTATTATAACAGACTATATATTAATTAATTGGGAGAAAACTGATAGTTCTATTGAAAACAGACACACACACACACACACACACACACATATATATATATATATATATATATATATATATATATATATATATATATATATAAGTCTGATTGCATCGCCCTGTGTACATCATGAACTGTGCATCTGGTGCTATTCTGACCACATGCATCAACACGTCTAACATTTTATCATGGACATCAGAGTAGAACAAGAGATCAAACATAAAATTATGCAGAAGGTGGTAGCTCAGTGGTAAAGGCATTGACCTCTGGACTGGAAGATCACAAGTTCATATCCCACCACCACCAAGCTGCCACTAGTGGGTCCTTGAGTAAGGCCTTTAACCCTCAACTGCTCCATTGTAAGTTACTCTGGATAAGCGCGTCGGCCAAATCTGCTGCAGAGATGTTGTGTAACCTCTCACTTATGAGAACAACTTCCGCACCCAACCCTACTGGCCAGATTTGGCTCCTGCGGACTTATGCTGTTTTTTCCCGTTAATTCGTCACTCATCTGTATTTACGCAGGTAAACGTTTGAAGTTTTTTACAGTGTGTGTATGTTAAAGCCTTTTAAGTGTTTCTCATGTTTAGTAGAATTCCCGGCGATCTTTCGCCACAGCTATGTAAATGTACCCATCGCCGTGCACATCAGCATTCATTAGGCAAAAAGTTGGTGTAAACACTACACGCAAAAAAGTCGAGTGTGTGCTGTTTTTCTGTGTTTGTTTTTTAAAAAAAAAAAAAGAATCATGTGTACAATATTCAGCAGAACATTTCAGTGCCAAGAAAAGAACACACGCCACGGCTTTGGAAAACAGATTCATATACTGTAATAAATGTTCTGTACTTTGTGGACATAAGTCAAGTTTGTATAATAAACACACAGACACACAAACACAGTATGAATAAAAGTGTGTGGACACTGGACTATAAGACTGTGTGTTGATCATGTCATTCCACATTTATTCCCTGTTATTTGCTGTTATAATAAACTCCACTCTGCTAGGAAAACGTTTCACTGGATTTTGTGGAGATTTATTTGGATACAGGAGTGTTAGTAAGTTCAGGTACTGATGTAGGTGAGAATGTAAGGAGGCCCGGGGGGGGGGAATCTAACAATTCATATATAGGAGCTCTTCCTAGAGCTGGCTTTGTGCACAGAGGTGTTGTCATGCTGAAACAGCTGTGGATCTTCTAGTTCAACTGAGGGGACAATTTACATTATAACCTATATCTAGTGATTTTGTGAAGCCAACAAGCCAAATGATAAAGCCAGGTTTAATTTTACTGTATTTTTAAACATTTCTAATTGTAAAAATATTAATTCACATTATATATATATATATATATATATATATATATATATATATATAATGTAATTTTTATGTTGGGAGATTTTTGTACACACAAACACACACACACACATACAAATGGTAATAGAAACAAGCAGAAGGTCTCCTGTGCTTCTGAGAAACATAAGTAAGATTTTAAATGTAAAAGCAGAACAACAATATGGCACTGACGCATCAGAGAAGTTGTTGTTCTTGCACAGACGTCATCACTGCACTGAAAAAGTGAGAAATAAAAATAAATAAAATAAAATGCAGTGCGACCTGAGGATTCTGAGGTTTCATCATCATGTCTATTCATCAGCTATCCGAGTTGCCGTGTTTCTCAGAAGGTACTCTTTCATGAGTAAAGAAGGCCATGTCCTGTTATTCCCGTCCGCATAAACAATGAGCACTCAAACGGTACGAATGTTTACGTAAACACATTGTGTATAAAGCAGCCACAAAAGAAACACTCTCATTCGTATGTGTTCACCCACGTGACCTCCGACAACTGATAGTCACAGAGCTGACAAGTGATACATGTGTGGTGTGACACTTCCTGCCTGTCTAGACTGCGTCTGCTTGGACGTTTCCTTCCTTCGGGTGTAAAGACTTCAGCGACACGCCGGACGATCGGGTTCACGATAACGTTTTATAAATGACGTGTTTACATGCAGGATGTGTCAAGAGGCAAGGTTCTCACACACAACTAATTTCCTTTTAAAATATATATGTAAGGTCAAAATTAACGAGATTTCAAACAATCAAACAAACTAACTATATGCCTTTGTTAATGAACATTGCTACAAGCCTTTTACGCATGTTCGCAAAGCCAAATTGTTGCTGTTGGTGTAGCTTTATTATTTACTGGATATATGTAATATTGGTTAATCATTAATAATAATTAAATAACATGATTTTTATATTTGTTTATGTATACCATATGTATATATATATATATATATATATATATGATATATTATATATATATAACATACATATATATACATACACACACACACACACCACACACACACACACACACACACACACCACACACACACACACACACACACACATATATATATATACACGGGGTTACATTTGTCATTGTGTGTGCTGTTGCTATATAAAAAAAAAATCACATTATACATGCATACATACATACACATATACACATATAAGTTTACAATAATACAATATAATGCCAAATAATAATTAAAAATATATATAATATACTGTATATAATAATTCAAAATAATGTCATTTAATTACAAAAATATTATATACATATTTATTTCTATTATATAACATATAATATTTATATTATATTATATCTCAGCTGATACTTTGGGTTTAATCTTGAGCCTCAAGGTTAACATTGGTAAACGGGGCCTTGTGCTATCTCACATTATTATTGTTGTTGTTGTTGTTATCATTGCTAGTAGTAATAGTATATTATATTATTATATTGTTACCCATTTCTAAATATTTAAACATTTTTCCATCAGTTTCACTTTTTCAAAGGTGATAGAACATAAATAAACCACCTAAAAAAAATTCATGCTTACTTTTAAACCTATTATGTAACTATAATATATAAATAAAATGCTGGGACTTTCATCTGTAACACATCTATATTTCATCTGAGCATTATTTTACTGACCTGTCAAACCTAAAATAAACCCGATCTTTCCTCTGATTGTTAGAGGCGACATCACAAGTCTAGGTAAAGATGAAATCTGTTTTTACAAAGAAACGTATTTACACAGAAACACTGTTTTCAGAAACACCACACACAGCTTGAGCTCAAACACATATATACTGCTAAAAAATGTTGAATCAGAGGCGAAAGATGAAATAAATACATTTTACATGATTAAGTGTTTGCATTATCTAACACCAGCTATGATTAAGTCCTTTCTTTGATTAATGATTAAAGGCACTGACATGACAAAAGCCTGGCCGCTTAACTGACACACAGAGACAGAAATAACTGAGCAGGAATTTAAGGGTGGAGTTCTATGAACACTGAAAATAGTAAATTCAGACAAGAGAACAAATCTCTGCACACTGTGTATTCACTTCGAGTTAGTGTTACCAACCTGAAGCTGATGATTTGATGGAAGATCTACTACAGAGCTAGAACTCTACTGAGCACCTTTGGGATGTATGTGAACACTGACTGCACCGCAGAATCCTCCTCACCTTCATCACAACCTGACTTTATTAAGATCTAGAAGAGTGGAGGTTTTTATAACAGCAGAATATTTGTGGAAAATAAAAGTTGAAATGGGTGAGATGTTGAACAATGTTATGCTCCACACAGCACACATTAGATAAAAAAATATACATATATATATATACATACACACACACACACACACACACACCTCATAAATCCTATTTCCATCTGACATCTGCAAATAAAATTTGTTGATTTATAAATTGCTATGTAATTCTGTAAAGGTGATAAAAGTACAAATAGTTATATTCAATATCAAGTCTTTTTGATAGTTTTTGTTCTTTGAAATAACACGTACCAAATCCATCGCAAAACACTTCACTTTCTGCACAACACAAATGAAATTCAAGAATTATGGGACTGTTTTGGATCAAACCATAATAGCACCTTATATAACTTTACTAATAATTCATTAATTAATTATCCAGGTGTTGTTATGAATTCCCTGTTTACTCTCATTTTCTTTCTACACACGGTGTTTGATTTGGTCCAGTTAGACAAGTAAGGTGTGTGTGGTGTCTGCCTCAACTGGGGTTTCTCTCCTGCCTGAACATTGGCACTAATGCCCAGGGTTTTGGTGTTTAATGTAAGAGGATCCAGAGCTCCTGGGTTTTCTTGAATAAAGTGCAGCAGGTCCTTCTTGCCACCTTCACAACATAAGACTAGTATCACTGACACAGCATATCCAGTAACCAGATCCTAGATACCCAATTTTACAGGCTGCAATAATAATGTACAATATTGATGCTCCATGTCATGTGACAATGTGTTGAATTCAATGTGTCCAATACCCATTTAAATGACTAATAATGTCTAACTTTATGATCTAATACCAGTGTATATAATATCAGTGTCCAATATCTGTATCTAATATCAGTGTATATAATATCAGTGTCCAATATCTGTATCTAATATCAGTGTCTAATATCAGTGTATATAATATCAGTGTCCAATATCTGTATCTAATATATCAGTGTCTAATGTCAATGTACAATGTTCTAATCTAATATCAGTTTCTGACATCAGTATCTAATATACGTGTCCAATGTATCATCTTATATCAATGTACAATTATTTTTCTTTTTGTCGCCATCCTTGGGTTAGGGGTTGCCACAGTGGATGGTCCTCATATTAGTTTTGGGTCATGTTTTACGCTTGATGCCCTTCCTAACGCAACCCTCCCCGTTTTATCTGGGATTGGGACCTGCACTAGGAAGGCAAAGGCTTGTGCAACGGCTGGAGCAGACTGTGCATTTTTGGGTTAGGATCAATTTCTAGTCTTCTGAAACAACTATAAAGCTGTACTGCCCTCTAGTGGCAACACATCTGGAACACCAAGCTAACAAGAAAAAGCATTTGGTATGTGTATACGATTACAGCTTACCAACAAAAAAAACTATTCGTTGCATCCTTTCCTGCTCCATATCACCTGTTTGGGCGAGCTTAAAAGGGATACTGCAATTAAGGAAAGCTACAGTAAGAACCCTTCATTATTATTAGAAACAAGACCGGTTACTAGTCTTAAAACATAAACTTTGGCAACAATCAGCATACACTGAAACACTGAAATTGCCTTCAATGTTCACCTGAATTAAATATAAATCGAAACTTTGTTACAATTATATATATATATATATATATATATATATATATATATATATAATTATATATATATATAGTATATTATATATATGTATTTTTTAATATTGTTATTATTATTAATATTATTATTACCTTTGATGCGATTTCTCTTACTTTCTTTCCCATAGCAGCAGATAGCACGCTAAACGCATTATACCTGTAAAGGGTTTAAAAAGGTTCTGTGAATTGATCACACCATTTCAGCAGTATTATACCGCCTCTAGAATGTGCACACAGTTAATCAGCAGTTTTTAGAGGAAAATAAAATGGATCATTTTGAAAATTAAAGATGTCTGGTCAAAGAAAATCTTTGTACTGTTATTGGGACATTACATATATTTATTGTCACATTACAAGTATGAGTGAAATTCTTGTGAGCTTGCGGCAAGCAATGCAGGGACAATTTACACACACATTATATATATATATATTATCTTTGATTGTTTATTAACCTGATAGCCATAGGGAAAACGCTATCTCTCAGTTGGCTAATGTGGGATGGGATTCTGCGGCGTCGTCTTCCCATCGGGAGTCGAACCTGGACCGCCTGGGTGAAAACCAGGAATCCTAACCACTAGACCATATGGGAAATATAGACCATATGGAAAACACGCTTCACACTTCGTAACATTAAAGTTGTTATTAAAAAGAGCAACATTATATGCTTGTGTAGCTCCACAGAATGAGGACATCCCACTATTTCTGTTATACTAAATTCCAGAAAAATGTATTTCACTTTCCATACCTTTTGAATCCTGGGTCCTTGTAGCACTGCATTGTTTCATCAATGTAAATGTCTGTGAATATAAATCACACTCAAAAATCTCACTTCCCGCTCCACCTTGCCGAACTCCACCTTCTGACAGTAAAACACGAGTTCAATCGAAAGTGTATCATCATTTATTCAATTAAACATTCCTAAATGAGGAATTTATCTTGATGCATAGATGAGAGATGTTTGGCATCTGAAGCCACTAATTAAGCATAACATACAGCACAGATTTCATATATATTTTGTCCACATTTTAGAAATGAAACAAGCAAACAGTTTTGAATAATCATCATTTCCATGAACACGAAACACCCTTTAATTAGTCATCATTTACAGTCATATAGGATTTGGGTCATGCCACATTCTATAAGAACATAAGTAATAAGTAACAATCACTAATTGTTCGTCGCCCTGGATAAGGGCGTCTGTTAAATACTGTAAATGTAAATGGGATCAGGGACTGAAGGTCATCTCCCATGATATTTTTTTTTATTAATTATTTATTTTTGTATAGGAAAATTACATTCTTCATCTGTCATCTGTCAACTTCAAAAGTTGTGCTTCAAACTTGCAAAAGGTAAGGTTTAAAGGCCAGAGGTGCAAATAGTATTACTACAGAAACCATAGTCTTGAAATAGGTGTAAAAGCGAGCGTTTTCTGTTTGTGAAATACGCTGAAGCGTGCGTGTTGTTAATGTCACGTGACTCGGGAGATCAAATCACAACAGAGAAAGTCATTGAAGTATTTTTTCCATATTTTGATGACTAAAAAAAAAAGGTAAATATACACTGATCAGGTATAACATTATGACATTAAGGTATTATAAGAGGTGAAGTGAATAACATTGATCATCGCTAAAACTTGAGGGAGTTTGACGGCAAATTGTGATTGCTAGTCGACTGGCGCAGAGGATCTCCAAAACTGCAGCACATGAGAACTGCATATATAAGAATGAGTTCAGTCTGAACTCTTACCTCACTAGACACAGTGCTCTTCACAAATATGTTCCTAATCTTGTCCATTTTTACAGTCGACGTCGTTTTCCTAACTTTTACATCGTTTAGTACACGCGCATGTCATCGTGGGTACTTCGATGCAGCAGGGCTCACACCCACCTGTGTGTTGGATAACATACTGGAAAGAACCAATGAGAACAATACACGTCATTAGAAGGCGGAACTTATTACATAAACGGCACTGTATGCGGAAGTAAAAAAAAACGCCATGCGGTCTTTTTCCTTGTGTTTTTATCATTATCACAAAAAAGGAGGGAAATAAAATGAACTCTCTTGTTTCCATACTCATTTTGTTATCATTTTACAGTACACACTATATCACTGAGGTTTATTAATAACTATTATACGCACGGCCAACTTTAAGGGGAACACCTGCTCGTTTATGCAGTTATCAACTCTTACCCATAACGTGGCAGTAGCATGATGCATGTGATCAAGCGGTTTTGAAGTAAATAGCAGTGGTAATGGGATAAAATGTGATTTTTGACTTCACTGTGGAAACCAGATGATTAATTCTGGTCTTTTGGGGTTTTCACACACTCAACACATCTATACAGGTACATCTCTACACATTAGAATATCATTTATTTATCATGTAAAGTTCATTTATTTCAGTTATTTCAGTCATTCAAATCAGATCATGTAAGTTGTGAATTAAATAAATTCCGTGCACACAGACGGAAGTCTTAATTTGTTTTAATTACTGCCTCAGTTCAGAGGTAATCAGTCTGTGGCACTGTTGAAGTGGTGAGGAAGCCCAGGGTTGTCAGTGACCTCTAGCTCCTATGCATTTTCTGCTCTTTTGTTTCTTATTTTCCTTTTGACAATACCCCATAAATTCATAGATTTTCTATGGGCATCAGGTCTGGTGAGTTTGCTGGTCAGGCAAGCACACCAACACAATGTGTTAAAAACACGTTAAGATAAAGTCGCTTTAACTGCACCCATTTTATTAACATTAAAAAAACATTCAGAAAACTCAACATGTGGTGCATTTGGTTTATGTAGGTTGTATGCAAGTTTTAGACTGCAGAACAAACATAGTGAGGTGTCAGTACACAGTTATATATATTACGTATTGTTATGCAAGCTAAACATATCACAAAAGCAACCAAAACCGGGACAGAAAATAAAACACACATCAAAAAATATACACTGAAATAAAAAAGAAATGAATATGAAAAGAATAATTTCAAATGTATTAAACATTAAATCATTAACAATAAACATTAAATAATGAATACTTGTGTTAAAGGGAGTGATTTTGAGTCAAATGTATATATCTATAACATGTTACAATTAGAGTATAAGACATATGGAAACTATTCAATTGTGGTACAAAATGTACAATAAAAATTCGATTAATGTTGAGTATATACTATATAATATATATATAAGTATTATCTCTATATTATAATATATATATATATATAGAAGGGATATATAGAGAGATTAGAGAGAGAGAGAGAGAGAGAGAGAGATAGAGAGAGAGAGGAGAGAGAGAGAGAGAGAGAGAGAGATGGCGCAATTATCTTGCCTTTACTGTAATACAACCTGGTGCTGATGCTGCAGCTTTGGGTGGGCGGAGTGTAAATGTGGCGTCACGACCTAGACGGGGATAGCCGGGAAATGGAGGTGGGGAGAGAAGAAGGGTGGACCAGAGACAGTGAGCAGAGGAGGTGAGAGAGAGAGAGAGAGAGAGAGAGAGAGAGAGAGAGAGAGAGAGAGAGAGAGAAGAGAGAGAGAGAGAGAGAGACTCAGAGCAATGCCTGCACCAAAGATAACACAAAGGAAAAAGGACACAGGAGAAATGAAGATGCTCACGCTCCCAGTCCAGCTAAGGAAATGAACAGAAAGCTTGAGAAGGTAACGGGTTTTATTGCTTTTATCTTTCATTGTTTCATCAGTTTATAATGCTAATGCAGCTCATCCTATTGTCTATCACCTTCAGACTTGAGTCACCTTTATCAGAGACGATTATTCTGATCAATTTTTTTTTTTTGTAATGGGAATCTACTGTACATTCAACGTAAAACCCTCATGTGATTCTGTAATGACCTGGCTGTTCTTATATTCGTTATATCTTAAAATAATCATAATCATAAACAGGAGTACACATCACAGAGCCTGATAAAGGTGCAAATGAAAGAAGAAGAAAAAAAAACGCCCTGTGTGTTTCTGCGTGTGTGAGCTTAATGTTCTGGTGTGGAGAACAGAGTAAGCACGTGCGGTGCGCGCACCCCGCTCAGCCTGCGCATTGGCTGCAGTGGTGCGCGCTCCCGATTGCAACGATCTCCTCATCATTTCCTCATTCTTTATAAATGGCTTCTTTTCGTGCATCTCGGTTTATTTCGCACAAGACACACTGTCAGTGGTGCTTCTGTTTCACTCTACCTCCTGGATGTCATTCTCCGTAACATCTGTTTGTCGGTTATTTAGCTCAATGTCACCATCGGCGTGCTCATGCGGTAAAAAAAAGTGCACAGTAGGCATGTCCCTAATATATATATATATATATATATATATATATATATATATATATATATATATATAGAGAGAGAGAGAGAGAGAGAGAGAGAGAGAGAGAGAGAGAGAGAGAGAGATAGATATACATACATATTAAAATATTTAATCACGATTAATCGCATGATTGCTGAGTTAACTTGTGAGTTAACTTATTAATCGCATATTTTTATCTGTTCTCAATGTACCATAAATTAATACTTTTCATGTTTTTAACTATAACTAAATGTGACAGATGCTATAAATACATAATTAATTTAAAATCTCTCTTCACAATAGAATGATGAAATATTATATACTCATTTCACTCTGAAACATATTCTTTTAATATTGAATTATTGTTCATTTCTCATTAATGTCTATGTAGTTTATTAGTGGTTGTTTTACTTGTTAAATGTGGCTTAAACGTGGCTCCATATTTACATGGTACGGAATTTTGTTCCAGTTTTGTTGCTTTCCATATAAATTAGCAATACGTTTAGGTTACATACGGTAATGTACGGTTATATAGCGAGTAGCTCATACCTGTTGTGAATGCGCAGCTAATAGTGCGAGTGGATGCACGTTGCTAGGTGTTTTTGTGGGCCCTTAAGCCTCAGTTGCTCAGATGTATGTTGCTCTTGATAAGACAAGGACGTCTGCCAAATGCCTATATATATATATATATATATATAATAATGTAATTGTGGGGCACGGTGGCGTCCTTCTTTAGTGGTTAGCACGTTCGCCTCACACCGCCAGGATCCGGGTTCGATTCCCGTCTCGGTCATGTGTCTCATGTGTCCCCGTGCCTCAGGGGTTTTTTCTCCGGGTTCTCCGGTTTCCCCCCGGTCCAAAAACATGCACGGTAGGTTGATTGGCACCTTGGAAAATTGTCCCTAGTGTGTGAATGTGTGTGTGTGTGTGTGTGTGTGTGTGTGCCCTGCGATGGGTTGGCATTCCATCCAGGGTGTATCCTGCCTTAATGCCCATAGACACCTGAGATAGGCACAGACTCCCCGTGACCCGAGGGAAGATCGGATAAAGCGGTAGAAAATGAATGAATGAATATATATAATTACAAAGAGTAGCAAACAGTTTCTAAATACATTCAAGATAGTTGACAAATTAGGATTTTAAATATTGGCGTGCATTCAGGTCAGCATACTTCAGAGAATTGCAGAGAACATCACGTCATGAAACTGCTGGGTTTTTGGAGCATTCTCCTGAAGATAGTTATCAAGCTTCGTGATGATACTTAGATGTGTAGCTGAGATGCACCCTCACTATTTTTGCATTTGACAACATGGTACATGGAGGAGATTTGAAAATCAAACTTTGATGTCTGTTTGTTCAAAAAGGATTCAAAATGATGTGCAAATTTGACAAGGAAACTTGGGGAAAGTAGCAGAAATGGCTGTTAGAAATATTTTATTAAAAATATTAACCAGTAGGTGTGGCACAGAAGCTCTTTCCTTAGGAGAGTGACATAACGATAGCGGCGAAGTTTTCTGTCAGCATGCAAATTTCTTGCTCTAATAAGGCCAATTTATCTGACGGATTTGCACAAATTTGTGTTTTCTTAATTTTTTTTTGACTTTTAATTAAGTGCTTTATCCCATTTACAATGAAAATGACAAAAATCTTGTTCATGACTTGTGTAGTTTATTAACACTATTTGGAAGTAAAAATATTACATTTTAACTATGGCAAAACATTAACTGCCAACCAAACCAAACCACCTATTAATTCCAATTGTGAAAACACACTTAACACTTTTATTATAAATTGTATTAAAAGTATGAGCCAGTGTGTGAAGCTCCTGCTGAGATGCTCCTACTGTGGTCTGGGAGAAAGTCCTGTAACCCTATGTCTGCAAAAGACGATATATAATGACATGATCATTTGCATTTCTATTACTCATAAACTAATGACAGTATTTAATGATCAATATCCATAAATGAAAATTGTAAATAAATCACACTAGATGAGCACAAATCTTAAGGACTTAAATTTCACCTTATTTTTCCCGTATGTCCTTCTCACTTCTCTGGTTGCACACTTTGTCCAAGTTGAAAATGCTTCTTTCACTATGGGTGTGAAGGTCCTCCTTCTGGTACCAATTCTCATTCCCTTCTTACATCGTCGTACAATTCCAACGCTTGATGTAGTCCAGCTTTCATTCTGCCCACACTTTCTCCTCTGAAAACTCGCTTGGCTTCGCAACATGTTTTGCAGAGCAGACCTTTCTCAGTCGAACAATAAAAACTCAGTTTCACCGTTTTTTCTCCTGTTTCCACATATACCCATTCCATCTTAAAAGCATCGCATTTCTTTTTTACTTGGCTTGGTGAGGAGATGTGCCATTTATTTTGCCATTATTATAAAGGGTCAACATAAGCAGCACTTAGCATTTTTAGCGTGTCTTGTTGGTACAGTAAAACACTGGTGGCAGCACTTAAGGGCGCTATCATTGCCTGTCAATGATGTTGATTAGCTACGTAAATACATATGTGAATCACATCATTGCCTGGAGCAGCCAGTCAGTGTGGGTCACCCAATGACTCACACTGCAAAATAGCACAGATTGAATTGTTATGTGTTTATTTCATTTTCAATTCAGGCTGGATTTTTTTTTCTGCACACTGCAGATGAGACCACTTCGAGAGAACACTGGTTATAAGGTGCGATAAACTCAAGTGAGGCCAGGAAACGATTCATAGCCTTTGATTTTTTTGATGCCTGCAGAACTACAGAGCGTGATGTCCTCTCCCGGAATGGGCACACCTAGCGACCCTCTCCTAACCAGCCCTGGGAGAGATGGCTTTGGTACAGCCCAAGGTGAGACATGGAGGCCGACACTTCCCAAAACCTGCAGCTTCCCCATGTCCACCACGCGTCACCTCAGTCACCGGGCCAACAGCTTCCAGAGGCATCCGAAAAGGCAGAAGCTCATTCGCCCTTCTCCCCCTCCTCCGCCTAACACACCTTGCCCTCTGGAACAGCTGGACTTCAGCGATCTGCCTCCACGCCGCACTTTTCCTGAGCTCCTCTTCAACGGTTGCATACTGTTCGGCATTGAGTTCAGCTACGCCATGGAGACAGCCTATGTTACCCCCTTGCTTCTTCAGATGGGTCTGCCAGATCAGTTCTACAGCCTTGTTTGGTTTATCAGCCCCATATTAGGTAATTCGTGGAGAATATGGAAATTCAATACATTTTATTTGTACTTGCAATTTAATTCGAAATGAATCAAAATTAATGATTATTTTAAATAATTTTTTTTTTTATGCTCAATTTATAAATACTTTATAGACTACACTTTCTCAATGGATTTTTTTTGTTCATAAAATGAGACCTGAATAAAAAGACTTGAGAGCATCTAGGTCAGTAAACTAGAACATCACCCTCTGTCTCTTTTTCTGTTCATCCTCAGGATTCCTGCTCCAGCCAATTCTTGGAGCGTGGAGTGACCGGTGTACATCACGTTTTGGCCGCCGGAGACCTTTTATCTTTGCTTTGGCCATCGGTAATTTGTGATAAATGTGGTGTTAGATGATTTTAGAAAACATAAATGATAAGGAAATCTTTCCTTCTTATCACTGTATAACCCTGTATTAAAGCAATGACTCTACATATAAATATATAATATATATATATATATATATATATATATATATATATATATATATATGTAGATATTAAATTATTATAATTACAGCATTACATTATTGGTTTTATGGGGTAAGTTGAATAAAACCTTTTGGAAAATGAAAAATCTTTTCCCACTTTATTCCTCTTAGCAAACAGAATAAAGACATCCCTAAAAACATTCCATAATCTAAATCTAGGAGTTTGGTTTTGTTAAAATCAGACATCTTTTCCTGCTTAGATCCTTAAAGCTCTTCCTGAAGATAAGATCCAGACATCCTGCAGATATTCAAGTGTTAGAGCTGGAATGTTCGGAACAGACAGTTTTAAGTGTGGAAAGAACAAGATTCTATTCCCCAATTATAGTCAATATGCTTTTAAGCTTTGGAGTCTGTTCTCCGTCTGGCTGTTTAATCAATTCAGACTCGTGGATAACCCCTCCTCCGTGTGTGTCCAGGCGCCCTGCTTGGACTGACTTTGGTGCTAAATGGGCGGGACATCGGATCCGCGCTGGCAGATACTGCTGTTATTCACAAGTGGGGTATTGTGCTGACCGTGTGCGGAGTGGTTCTGATGGACTTCAGTGCTGACTCAGCGGATAATCCCAGTCATGCCTACATGATGGACGTGTGCAGTCCGGAAGACCAGGATAGAGGCCTCAACATCCATGCGCTTTTGGCAGGTCAGAGATCAGTGCTTATAAACATATTATTTGGATATTTTGTGGAGAAGATATATTTCCATAGTATTCCACCAAATAATAATGGTCTGGTTTGTAAAGTTTAACAGTATTTCTAGAATTTAACAGCATATAATTCAAGAAAATATCAAGGGAGCTCTAAAACTACTAGTTTAAAAATGATCCAAACTTACTATTGGGAGGGGAGGGGGTAGCTCAGTGGTCTAAGACGCTGGGCTGCTGATCGGAAGATCCGGGTTCGAGCCCCGGTATGGCCAAGCTGCCGCCCTTGGGTCCTTGAGCAAGACCCTTAACCCTCTGTGCTCCAGGGGCGCCGTATCATGGCTGACCCTGCGCTCTGACCCCAGCTACCAACATCAAGCTGGGATATGCGAAGAAAAGAATTTCACTGTGCTGTAATGTATATGTGACCAATAAAGAATATATATTAGAATATATATTATATTATATTATCGTTCAAATAATTTCCTTTAATATGTTCAGGTCTAGGTGGTGGTTTCGGCTACATCGTGGGTGGGGTGAACTGGGACCACACTGAGTTCGGCAAGTCGATGGGAGGACAGCTGCGTGTGATCTACCTGTTCACCAGCATAACCCTCATAATCACTACAGCTCTGACGCTCACCAGCATCCCTGAGCGTCCTCTCCAGCCATCTCAAAAAAGGGGCTCGAAACATTTGAAGAGCCCCATCCTGCCTCTGCCACCGTCTCCTCCACCACCAGCTGGAGCCTTTCAGGAGGAGGAGGAGGAGGCGGAAGGTCTATATGGTTACCAGTTCTCTGGCCGTAGGTACCCAGATAGTTTGGGACACTCGTGTAGTGCCAATGCGAGGCTCTGTGCAGGTCTTACCAGCCCCATCTCCCCTCTAAGCCCTCTGACACCCAAATACGGCAGCTTTATCAGCCGGGACAACACGCTGACGGACATTAATGACTTTGCTTCATCCTTGGGGACATCATACATAGATAGTGTACTGATTGACTGTTACACTGGACAACAATTTCCCCAACTGTTAAAACCCGAGCCCCTGACTCCATGCCTTCCAATGGGAGAAACTCAGGTGTCACAGCTGGCCGAGGCACCGTCTCCAGCTGCCCACTCTCAGGAAAGGGAATTATCTCAACCGAATGGAGATCTGCAGGAAGCAGAAAGATTAGGGGCTATTGAAGTTCAAGCCAGTGAATGTTTGGAGTTGAATGAAGCCTCGGAGCTCAGCGAGGCGCCGCAGGATGGTGGCGGATTAAAATTAGGAAGCAGCACCTCAGGGATCCTGAAACGCCCCCAGAGCCTGGCCTTGTTGGATGAGCCGCTGATTGTCCCCAGCAACGGCCTAGAGAATGGGCAGAGACGCACTGTTACTTTTAGCCAACAGGTGAGTCTGTATGATGATGTCCACAATGAGGAATGCTCAAAAGTCCGATTTTCTTAGCATTTAAGTGTTGCATCCATCTTTTACTTTTCTATTAAGAAATCTTTATGCCGGGATAAAAGCACGGTCTTGATGCCGCATTAAAACCGTAAATATATTTATCCTCTCCAGGTTGCCAACATCCTCCTAAACGGGGTTCAGTACGACAGCAAACTTAGCGACAACACAGAGGTAACAGACACTCAGATGTCTCTGAAGCTGCTCTGCATCGCCATCTACAGAATGCCCCCATCCTTGCGCAGCCTGTGCACCAACCACTTCCTGGGTAAGTCCATGATGTGAAACTTTTTAGCCAGGGTTCGGGGGGAGACTCTCATTAAATATATGTTTGTGTTTTTTCAGGTTGGCTGTCCTTCGAAGGAATGCTGCTTTTCTACACAGACTTCATGGGCGAGGTGGTGTTCGGGGGTGACCCCAAGGCGCTGCAGGACACCATGGCGTACCAGCGCTACAATGCCGGGGTCAGCATGGGCTGCTGGGGCATGTGCATCTACGCTTTTAGTGCTGCTTTTTACTCAGGTCAGTCCTCAGAGAACCAACACGGTGAATTTCACTCCCTTTGGCTTTTTCGCTTATCTGGGACTGTGTGTGTTCCTCAGCCATATTGGAGAAGCTGGAGGAGCGCTTCTCTTTGCGCTCTCTCTATTTCTTCGCATACCTGGCATTCGGCTTGGGCACGGGTCTGGCCACACTCACCACCAACCTGTACGTGGTGCTGTCTCTGTGCGTCACTTATGGCGTCATGTTCTCTTCACTCTGCACGCTGCCTTACTCGCTGCTATGTGAATATTATCAGAGCCCGCAGGTAAGAGAGTTGTGAAAAATATGTGCACCCCTGAGCTTTACACTCATTAGCCGTTCTTCTAAAGTACGAATTTCTTTCTAGTCACAAACACTGTTCCAGCTTAACAATGCTCTCGTGCACAAAGCTTTAAAATTAGTGAAGAAGACTTTGAATGTTCTGCACAGAGCACTAAACCTGGAGCTTTGTAGAGTCCACACTGATCTCACTAATACACTTTTGCCGAGATACTTTAGTAATGCTCTCTTATAGCCATGCTCCATAAACTGAGAAGAGTGAAATGCATTATCATAGCAATGAGGAAATAAATCTGGTGGAATATATGGGTCTGATGGTCCACAATCTTTTTTTTCCCCCACTTTCCTTTTGAAGGATCATATATCTCATTGGTACAACTGCATAGCAATACAAGAATAGAGTAAAAAAAATCTGAATTGCAAGAAAAAAGCATCTCACTGCAAAAAAAGAGGCAGATTTCCAGATTTTTTTCTTCTGAATCTTAAGGTTCTTACAGAAATACTGCTGTGTCTGTTTACTGAGTATAACTCCAAAAGACAAAGAATGTCCTAATTGCTAACTCCGAAGTAAAGTAGGATTTATCCAAACCCCCCTACATCCGTTTTATGCTAAACATTTCTCGCATTCTGTGTGATTTTTCTCAGTGTTACCACTTTAATCTCATAGTGCTATGACTTTATTCACACAATAGATTCTCGTAATCTCAAATCTTTTAGTGTGGCATTAAAACAGTGATATCAGTCAGCTGAAACCCAAATCACATTAAAAAAACTTGAAATCAAATTCAAATTTTTCAATTCAGGAACAACAATGGTTCCTTCTGCGTAAAAAAAAGCTTCCTCATCCTTATTCACTGTGAACAATGAGCACATGTGCTTGTACCACATGACCTCATCGAATGTAAGATATTAAAAATGCAACAGCCCATTTTCACGGCGCTCGCTTACCTCGCATATTGTGGACATCGTACATCCATCCATTAATCTGTAATGAGCTTCAGCCCGCATTTTCTTTCCCTGTTGGAGTTGAAATCGGTTTTCTAGTGTCCTGATTTAGGAATGAATTTCAAAATCCACATGCCTCAAAGCATCTATCAAGACTTTCTGTGTGTGTGTGTGTCTGTGTGTGTGTGTGTGTTAATACTCTTAGTTCTGCGGCTCCACCGAGGACGGCACCAGGAGAGGCATGGGGGTGGACATCTCTCTTCTCAGTTGCCAGTACTTCCTGGCCCAGATCCTGGTCTCTGTGGCGATGGGACCTCTGACTTCGCTGGTGGGCGGGGCTCAGGGCGTGATGTACTTTGCGAGCCTCATGTCATTTGTGGGCTGCCTGTACTCCTCGCTGTGTGTGGTATACCAGCTGCCACCTCCGGAGGGTGAGCGCTCGCAGAGTGAGAGCCAGCCACTACTGGTGCACATATAAATTCACAAAACACACACACACACTCATAGAGGCCTGTAAAACATTCAAACACGTGAATTTTTTCCCGCAGTATCGATCGCTCGTCATGTCTTGCATCATGCGAGAAACGTTTTGTAGACCTTTTTATTCCACCGAAGGCATGTTTGATTCCCTTTTCATACATTAAGTATGTTTACATGCATGACAAAAATCTGATATTCCAGATTAAAAATAATTTAAACTTGTAACATTAATTGAGTAGTTATTTAAACTTGTAGACCCCAAACAGCTCTTTGAAGACTTTCAAAGAACTCCTTGAATTAAGTGAATGTTCAGTTAAAATCACTGGTTATATGTGTCCAATAGACACTATGTGGACAAAAGTATTGACACACCTGAATTTAGAGGCAAACAATACACACAATACACAATATACACACGTATAACGTGCCTTTCAATGGGGCAACATTAAGTTTTCCTCTCACTTTATTTAGGAGACCCAAACCTATTCCAGAATAACAATGCCCCTGGTGCACAAAGCCAACTCCATGAAGATCTGCTTTACATGGGTTGGATTTGGTGGAAGATCTCATACTATTTGAACTATTTGAACCTAATAGAACACCTTTAGGAGGAGTTAGAATACTGACTGTACCCCTAGTGTTGAACAATATATCGATATTGCGATAATTTAAAAATGATACAGTTCTACATTTTATTAGTACCAGTATTTAAATGATGATGGCTGTAGTTCCAAGTGTTGTATTATAGGGGGCTTCTCCTATGTATTCCGACTTTCAGGGTGATGAAAATATATAAATAATTAAAAATTATCATATTTTTAGAATTATTTTATTATCAAATAGCTTCTTTGTTTCAGCAGACATTGAGTGCTTAGTAATATTATTACATTTCTATGGTTTTTTTTTGCTGTCTTATCAATTTGGTATTGGTATCGTGATATGCAATGTAGGAATCGTATCAAAGTCAAAATTTTGGTATTGCAGCGACACTAACCCACACCTCACCTCATATACATTAGTGCCTAACTTTACTAATGGCTGAATGATCTCTACGAATGCATAAAACACACTCCAGAATCTAAAGAAACATCTTCACATAAGAATGGCGGTTACTATAACATCAAATGAAGACTAAATGTGGAATGGGTTGCTCAAAAAAAGCACATAACTTATGCTCAGGTGTCTATATACTGTATATTTTTGTCTATATAGTGTGCTTCATTTTTCCGTAACGTATCACGAATGAACGTTTCAGTCTTTCAAAGTCTCAGATCATCACTTAGCACATTATAGATGATTGTGCAATTTTTTTTTAGGTTAAACAGTCGTAAAAATCAGTGGGGAGAAATAAATAAATGCCTAAAAGAAAGACTGAAGTTGATGGCCTAGAACAGATTCCTCCTATGGTGCCTTTTGGGTATTTTTATCACAGTATCAGATTACTATGCACATGTAAACATACTTATTGTAGTTTCATAATTAAAAATAAGCCACATACATCACAGACTTCATTAGCCTGCCTCTCCTATAACAATCAACCCAATTCACCTGAAACATTGTGAACGTCGCAGATATGTGAGAGAGTGTCCTGGGCAGGAAAGGACCTAAATCCGGGAAAGTTTAATAAAAACGGAGGATATAACAGAAACCACTCTCACATATCGAGATGCGGTGATGCGCTCGGTGTGTGCGTGTGTGTGTGTTAATGTGACAATGATGTATATGTGCATGGGACTCTGATCACTGACCCTACGTTCACAAGAGCAGGCAACGTCGTTTTGTGTCTAGCAAAGCTATTTATACTGTGGTTCATTCACCAATAATCCTTGATCAAGCTTCGTATGTATTTTTATAATACATACATCCAAAAGCAAGTTGCATAAGGCAGATGAAACAAACTAAGAATGGGACAGAAACGTTGCAACGAGGGATTTTGAAACAGCGATGACTGTGATCAGTTAACTGTATCATTCGAGCGAAACGTTCGGATTTGTCGCTTTTTCCGCGTCAAATTATCGATTCGCATTCGTTCAGTGCTGAAATTGTGGCTCGTCTTTGCAAGCTCAAGTGAACGTAGGGTTACTTCAGGCCTGTTTCTGCAAGACAACAACAGGATGTGGAATGGACAGATGTGTAGTTTCCATCCACTAGCATTACGTTTTAAATAACTTATTTAACGTGCAACAAACAAAAATGAAACAAAAAAAAATCTTAGTTCACGTGCATGCTTCCTAGACTCGACATGACACTTCACGCAGATGGAAGCAAAGATTCAGAACCATAAACCTTGGATTTATGGCAAATGTGCTTTCTGTCCAGCTGAGCGGTGTTTAAGCTGCCTGCATGCGCTCATTGAAAAACAAACAAACAAAAAACATCCCCAGAACTGTCTGGGATGGTCACAAACATGTCACGCCACCCTACGCTGTTTTTTTTTTTTTTAACACTCTTCCGCCTGCTCTGCCGTGTGATCTGGCGTGATGGTTGTAATGACGGTGGTTCTTGTCATTATCAGGCAGAGCGGATGTTGAGACTGGAGTGTGAGCGACTACAGCTCAGCTGTAACGGAGAAGCAGCCACTACAGAAGAGCCGGTCGAGCCATATCCACTGTCTTTACTTCTTTCTTTTTTTGAGATTGGCAACCAGGCAACAGATCAGGAAGAAACTTTAGGAATTAAATGTGAACTCTGCACGAGACATGTGTTTAGAGGGAAAAAAAGAAATAAAAAAATAACCCCTCCACATGCCACTAGGGGGCGCACCAGCTGCTTTTTCAGTGCAAGAAACAAAATGTCGAACTGTTTTGCGATTTTTTCCCTTCTTTTTTGGATTTCCAGAGCTCAGATTTTGTCAGAGATAGAAACCCATATTCTGAATACGTAAATAAAGCACAACATTGTCCGTAGTCATTTTTTATACAAGCATGCTTTAAAAAAATTGGAAAATCTACAAAGAATAGTAACCAGGCAAGTGCTTAAAGTATGTTTTACCGCTCTAGACAAGTAATGTATTCTGTATAAATTGATTACATGTTCATAGTGAAACCGTAAACGAGGGCCACGTTTTATAATTTACAGTAAACGGGATAAATGACAAACCTTCAGGCAGGGGGGAAAAAACAAAACAAAAGACAACATGGGTTTAAAAAGACGAGTGATTTTTTATTTATACGCCTGAACCAGAATATACAAAGCAGTGGTCAAAAGCAACCAAAAATAACACAAAACACCAGTGCTGGCATGTTGACCGTTTCCCATCCTGCACTGCCCATAAAAAAAAAACAAACTGTACACAAGGACTTGAAAAAGTACAAACCTTCTGGAATGCATATGAAACAAAAGACCAAAAACATTAAGGTTTAAGAGGGGTTAATTAACATAAGCTAACCAGGAAAAGGACAAAAGTTATCTTCTCTCCTCAACAGAGACCCATGCATGGATGCCATCTGCTGCATTGTGTTAACAGATAAGATAAAGCAGAGGGATTAACTACTAGCAGCAGAAAACAACCAGGATTATATTGTTGTCCATTAGCCCCTGCTTAAAACTTTTATCTTTGGTCTTAAGTGAATCTGGATTATATGATCACCCATATAAACATCAGAATGTGAAGGGGGGCGTTATACACGGCGACTTGTATGTTTCTTAAGGTATGCTCTGCTGGTCAAAAAAAAATGAAAATAACCATAGTAGATGATGTGCTTGCACATTTAAACTTGTGCATAAAAAAAAAATTTCTCTTGGATTTTCAATAACAGGACCCTAACGTTGTTTCTACACCAATAAATAACATCATACAAAAAGTAGAGGGGGGGGATCATGATGTTACAGGCTTCAGTGTAATCAAATAAAGGGCGGAATGAAAATATACACAGAAGCACAAAATCTACTAGGTTTGTTTGACCAAACAGATTACTAGGCTGTTGCTTCAGCCTCAGCAGCTTCTGTGGACTCGCCATTCTCCTCAGTCTTCTGTTTCTTTGTTTCAGCCGACTCCTAAAGGCACAAAAGATTTACACAATGGATACCAAGACGGGTCATAATGAAGCCAGTGTTTTTTTCCCTAAAAAAAAACTTTTTGTAAACCCACCTCCTCCTCTGCAGGACGTTTCACTGCCTGCCCATCTGCTTCCTCTTCAGCAGCCTTCTCCTCTTCCGCCTCCTCTGCACCCTCCCCCTCTGCAGCTGCTTCACAACGCAATTTTCACGTTAATTTCTGAGCAACGTTGTACGCCGTAATACTGACTCACAAAGCGGCAAATGACTTACGCTCTTCGGCTGCTTTGTCCTCTTTGTCAGTTTCTTCATGAGATGCACCGTTAGTCTGTCAGAGAAGTTTGTTTTGTTTTTTTGTTATAGTCATTCATAAAGTATGAGTAAAAACAATCAGATTTTTTATAGCCTCTTACTGAGTCACTAACATTTCAAGTAATCGAATTACTGTGTAGTGGGAGGTCCACTAATAACATTCCACAAACAGTTCTTAGCGCTGCAACTGCCAACCGTGTCCGACTGCGCTACATCTGTGGAAGTTCACAAAGCTAAACAAAGAGCACAACCTGAACAGCACCAGGGTAGAAGAAGGGCCTGCTGTGAGTCGCCCGACACCTGCACTACGAGCTCGAACACTGACAAAAGCCCACATGGCCCTGCAGGGGAAACCCCCCACCCCGCCAAACCTCCTTTACATACCTCTGTGCCATTAGCAGGTGCCTCTCCATTGCCATTCTCCGTCTTTTCCTCCTGCACCTCCTCCACAACTTCTTTCTTCTCCTTCAGGTCCTATACACACATAAAAACAGGTTAGAAAGTCCTGCAAACATCAGTTACAGGAAGCACAGGGTATCTTTACAATTACGCTTTCTGTTGTTTGTTGAACCGCAAAGGAAGCCTGAGAACAGTCCCATTATCTGAATTATCATCATCATCTCCCTGTCCTCAAACATCTAAATCCTACACGTCCACTTATTTGCCTGCTTACCTAAACCCCTTCCCCCCACCAAAGCGAGTATTTTGAACCACCCAAATCCTTCAATTCGAATGATTTCTCTCCTTCGCCCCCCCCCTCCCCCCCCCCCCCCCCCCCCCCCCCCCCCCCTCCCCGCGCAAACACGACCGCTTGGTACCACCCAGCCAATCACGTCGAGACGGATTCAGAACGCATCTGGTTCTCTCTCGCGCGCTAAGAGCGGCGCGTGCCCGATTCCCAGACAAAGGGCAGCGCGTGGCCCTGAGGAACAATGCCTGCTCGGTGTGCAAACGAGGCACGGACATAAAGAGCGCACGGCGAAAAAAAATTTCCCGCTCTTTTATTAGAGTTCGCGACCTAATTCAAGTCGAAAAATAACATTTAAATCCATAAAGACCGTTTTTTTTTTTTTTTTTTTTTACCTCAGAACCCCTGATAGAAATGGTGACCATTTAAGGCCAAAGCGATGCGTTCGAGCCGGAAAATAATGAGTGCTTCTATGAAGTCTCTCAGAAAAAAATTATTAAAGAATAAATGAATAACTTACTATTTTTTTTATATACATTTATACAAAAAACATCGACTCGTAAGCTATCGGCGCCAAGCGGTGCGCTGATGGGTTTCTCTAGTACCCAGTAATGAAAACTAGCCTTCCTTACAGCGCAACCCTCCTCAGAACCTGAAACAGGTGCTTTCATATATAATTCGAATGTTTTTTTCACCGGACTAAAAAGTTGAGGATTTTTTCAGTCATATTCCGCCCCAACACACATTAAACTTACCTTTGCGGTCACCTCTGCGGTGGTGGTCGTGTCTACAGCGGTGTCGGCCATTTTTTTGCTGAGGGGGGGATAGAACTTAAAAAAATACTTATGTATTAAAAAAAAAAAGAAATTGTATTTTTTCCCTCGTGTTAGAGAGCTGAGCGAGGAGGCGGTAAGACGCGGGGAGGAAGAGTGAATCAAAACCCCGTCGACCTGAGAGAACTGAAAGGAGCGAGCAAACCGCTGCTGAATCTAATTGGACGGCTAGTGCTTCAAGCCTTCTGATTGGTCGGGGGGAATTCGGCGCGGCCGTTTCCCCTAACCCTATTGGACATGAGCGCGTCGCTCATTGTTAAACCTGCCTCCAAGCTCCGCCTACTTAAAAAAAAACCCGGCTCTGCGCGCTCCTTTTGGTGAAACGGTATAGGCTGGCTGTTAAAATCGCTCCACATGGAGTTCACACACAGACAATAAAGATTCGGTTTTTAACACTTCTAATTATTCTTGTTCATATTTCTTGAATGGATTCTAACCTTATCGGTGTCTCCCAGTTCTGTTTTGCAGGAGAAAGATGTCTGTGCACGCTCACTAAGGTCCCCAAATGACGTCACTCAGTAATTCTCAATGAATCGTGTTAAATAAAGAAGTAACTTTTGCGAAGGCGCAAGAGAACATGACACAATAGAATAAGAATAAGGGACTATTATGAAGTGAAAAAATGGTAGGCGTAGAAAGGCGTATTTGATCTCGACAATGGAAAACATTTATGTAAAAAGTGATGACAAGCAAGGGTATAGTCAGGAAAAGACACTCATGGAAAATGTTACATATTGTATAGTATTGTAAAATTTGTACGTCACCAAGAAAATGTATAGAAATTGAATTGTACTTGTTCTGTGTTTCTCAGTTCTGTTTTCAGGGAATAGTAGGCTACAGAGCCATTCCATGTCCCCAGTGACGTCATACAGCCAAAATGAATGCTCAGTCAATGTTGTTAAATAAAGAATCAAGACGTTTGCAAAGTCACAATAGAGCATAATACAACATGATAAGAATGTGAGAGTTGTATAGAGTGAATAACAATAGATTATAGTTTTTTTTTAGAAAGGTCTTTCTTTGGTCTCGGCCTCTGAGAAAAAACTACCGAATTATTTAACCATTCTGAAGAGTGTAGACAAAAAAAGCAAAGGTGGCATGTAGTCAGGAAATAAACTCAAGAACATGGCTACAGATTGTATAATTTAGTTTTAATACTGTAAATATCACTAAGAATGTGTATATAAATGAAATCCTAGTTGATCGGTGCTCTCAGTTCTTTTTATCAGGGGAAAGTACAGTTACTTTCAGAGTCTTTTGAAGTTCCCCAAGTAAGGTCACACAGCCAGTGATGATGCCTAATGAATCGTGTTAAAGTAGTCGTGTTGCAAAGACACTAGAACATAATATAGAATAATAATAATAATAATAATAATAATAGGAGAATTTTAAGGGGTGAAAAACAATAGATTATGAGTTTTCGATAAAATAGAAACAAAGAAACACTGGAAACTATTGTCTATCTAAATATTATAAAGAATGCAAACGAAACCAAAAGCAAAGATAGGTGTAGTCAGGAAAATAAACCTAAGGTGTTGGCTATGGATGAAATCATTTATTTTTCTGAATGTAGGTGTTGCAACAATCAGTGATGATCATTGTTTTGCAGAAGAGACTGGTTAGTTTAGTGAACTCTCATTCGATCATTTTTCTATAACCACCATCTGTCCTGTGACCTGGAGAGCTTAATTACAGAGGTTAGCAGAGGTTAGGTTAATTTTTTATCGAAAAATAGGCAAAACAGGGTCTAAATTGGAAACACTGAACCTATTGATATATGGCATATATGGCCGATAATCATTTTCGGCAGCAATCCAATCTTTTCATGTCCCACCATGTCCTTGTCTACATGGTTTATACACACACACACACATACACACACACAGAGGCCCAAACAGCCGCTGCGTCTTTGTTTACAGCTGTCATTTCATTAGCATGTTGTAAGTAAAGACCATTGTGTCTTTAGATTGAGACTCTCCATGTGGCTGTTTTGTACTCAGCCAGGAGGAACACTTTGACATGCTAACTTTTCCCTCACCCGCTCATCCTAACGCCCATCCATAAAGCCTCTTCCCTTTTCATATTATAAATATTTGTGAAATCTCCATTGTTTAGCTGCGATTGTGGTTGTGACTGTGTGTGTCCGCTAATACCTGTTCTATCATGAACAAAACACTATCATGCGTCTTCCTAAATGTATGAAAATGAGAATGGGTTTCACTTCATATAATCCATGCAACTGTGACATTGAAGATTCATCAGATACTGTATCAAGAATTAAACAGTTTTATCATGATGAAGTCACAGATGGCATGTAGTCATGGAAATATGCTCCTTGAAGGAATCAGATCCACTGGGTTATTACTGAAATCTAAACAGGAGTTAAATGTTTAGAAATTTTTTTAAAGATAAGATAGATCTATCTATTCAAATCTATGCACAAGTTCAGACTTACATTCATCACTCTTCACATTTTTTTATGTTATTAGTTTTACTGAAGCAACTGAATTTGTTTTCTTTATACACAGCACATTTAAAAAATTAGTTATGGCTCATCAGACGTAATTTCAGAAGAGGTGCAGTTGCAGATCACATGTTTATGCTGATTCTCTACTAACAGTTCATACAAAGGGACTTGCTGTACATGAATGGATTAAAAAAATACTCTCAATTGTTGATTCCATGATATTTTCTGTCAGGGCCATTTATGTAACCATTTCAGAAGGAGTCTCCAGTGTCAGCCCTTCATAACAATCATTTAGGAGTTTATGCTTTGTAGTTTCCTATTAACATTTGAATCCGTATGAGTGGAAAGTCATTGGAATAAGTGAATGTTTTGTGGATGTTCTTTAACATTAAATGTATTTTCATCATAAAAAAAATAAAATAAACATAGACTGTGATAAGTAACTCCTTACATCAGAGTTCCCTTTTTGTGATTATTTTCCTTAAAGATTGCAACTGTTTTATCCTTTCCATAATATTCATAGCTATCTCCTATGTTTGTGAAAAGCTAGTACATTTTTACATTTTTCATGTAAATGGATGAGCTGATGATTAAATCGGCTTGACTTGGGCGCCACTGTTCAACCGAGTCCAACGCTTTACAACTGGAACTGTTCTGAAATCATTTTTTTCCCACAATGCGAAGCTCGAAGAGGCCACAGCCGGCAAGTTTTCCAAAGAAAACGTTATAATTATGGCCAGGCGGATGACAGGGACAATTACGCACCGAGATGAAAGCACTCAAACGTGTTGTAATCCCAAACCTATAACCAGAGCGCTGCACAAGTTGTGCTTTAGGTGCAGGTCTTGATGTGCAGATGAAAGTGTTCGAGACTGTAGAAGGAGATTAATGAACATAATCACACAAGCTTCTTGTTTGTCTTCAGACAAAGGAGTGAAACTCATGCCATGTTGTATATAGAGGCTCTTTTATTTAGGAAATGAAGTCCATGTGTTGGCCGGCACTCTGAGACGGCTGTCTGCTGCACACGGATCCAGACAAGCAACAGTGCTCAGGTCCAAGCATTACTCATGCTATGCCACTGGAAAATGGGAGCAATGGGAGAAGGGAGGTTTTGTTAGGTCATTTCCTGTAGTGCATATTCCCCCTCCGTATACCCGCAGCCTGCCTATGAGCTCGATTAGTTTCCATGGAGACTGGATCTCATCCAAAAATTGGAGACTGGATCTGCTCAAAAATGCAAAAATTGCCTGCTCTTTGGTGTGTGTGTGTGTGTGTGTGTGTGTGTGTGTGTGTGTGTGTGTGTGTTTTAATAAGGGAGGAGTTCAGGGCTTTTTCTTTCTTTTTTTCTTTTGAAAGGGAGGAGTTCAGTGTAAGTAGTATATGTTGAGTGATTCAAGGGATTTGAGATTGTATTGTCAGTGTCTTGGACAAAATACATGACATCTCTCTCTCTCTCTCTCTCTCTCTCTCTCTCACTCATATATATATATGGCATAGAAATAATGTCTAGATTAGATACAATTAAGGAAACTGTGTCATATCCCTTAGAGGATGCATACAGATAATAATAAGATAATATGTATATAATAGATAATAATATAAGATAATATGTATCTCTTTGTCATACAGAAATAATTTAAGAACACGATTGTGATTATTGTCTATTCATAAAATGTTTTTTTTTTCTTTAATGCTTTCCTGAAACATGGCTCTCACACTTCTATATAATTACACCTGTACTTTGTTTAAACATGTTCTCAGGAATGTCATTAGTTTTACACTTAAATTTGTGGACAAAAGCCTGAAACGTGACACCTGCACTGATAGACATGGAGGCCAAGATTGAACTGGGGAAGGGCTGTTTCCAAAAGTCAGAGGTCACGATTTTGGAGGCAAAGAGGCTGTGCAATTATGTTCAGAACAACATTGGATAACAGAGAAAAGCAAAGAAACCTGGAACAAATCAGTATAACTTCTAGATGTTCTGAGGTAAGGGGACATCCTCATCACATCAGCTTGTTCCGATATGAGCTCAAACCTGCAATAACATACAGTGATTGTTCCTAATAAGAAACATCTTTATAATGGCAGATACTAATAATGAACAGACCAATGATAGTTAAAGTGACTCCGGATGCTTCCGCTCGGGAACCATGAAGATGGATTTGGATTTGTAATTAATATGAGCAGTTTGCTACAGTGGCTCAGGAGTACAGCATGGACATTTCATATCTTCAGTAATGATAATGAAATAATATACACTAAACACAATTAGTCTGATTCCTTTTAAGGATTCTACCACAGGGAGGTTTTCTTCTCACCACCATGAACTCTGTCTCACTCATTAGATACTTATAAATGTAAAAATGTATTTTATTCATTTATTTTTGCCAAGTTCCTATGGGACAATGTTGATTGTTATACAAATAACACAGAATGGAATTCATTGGTCAGAGGTAGTGGATTTATTTGCTCTAACAACATTAGGATGTTCTCATAAACAGATTAAAAATGGTCTGTAGGTGTCTGTATGTCAGAATCAGCTTTATTGGGAAAACATGTCTGAGAATAAAAGGAAATTTGTTTCGAGTTTAGAGAAACCCAACAGTGCACATTTAATATATATACACAGTACACAGCTGCTAAACTACACTAATACATACATGGCTACAACTAACACAAGCAAATGGCCAAGAACAGAAGCCAGAATACATGGTTCTATAAGAGAAAGAGAAATACTATAATTGTGCAGTGGTTGTCCAGTTGGTTAAAGAAAAAAGAAAAATATTACATGAGCAGAATATTGCACAAAGTCGATAAAATAGAGGGAGCAGAATATAGTAGTTATAGATTGACGATTAAGGAAGGAGTCTCCAGGGTCACATAAAGCAGTAACTTGTGTAAAATTGTGTTTTAGTAGGATTGTGACAAGCTGTCAGATCAGGGAATGATTGTTTCTAGCTAATATAGCATAAGATACTGTAAAATGATGTTTTTTTATTTAAAATACAATTTAAATGATACACGTCCATAATATTTATTAGGCCTGGCTACATCATACTGGTTTATGATGTTATTGTATAAAGTATTGTATCAAAAGCTGGCTATTGTTCATTCAGCGATGAAAAAATTGTTTAACGTTAGAATTTTGTGATTTCAAGTTTTGTGGATTTGTCTTTTCCGGATTTTTTGGTTTATTGTGCCAAGAATTCATTTTAGACATAAAAATATATTTTAAAAAAATGACCTCAGTAGAAGCTAGCTGGATACTACAAGACTTAATTAAACTTGAATGCTTTTAGTGTTACTGCAAATCTGTAACAGTTCCTGAACTGGAAATTTGCATTAAATTTGATTACAACTCTCTGAAAAAACACTACAGATAACAATGTATACAAAAAGACCCTTTTAGATTGTTTGGGTGGAAAATGAAATGGATGATCTGGTGGAAATTTCCTTAAGTTGAGACTTGAATTTTCTCAGTTGTGTTCTTTCCCTTTACCTGCACTCACCACCTAAATGTAGGTTTTTTTTCTCCATTATTCTTGAAAATCAATGGTGCCTGGCTAAAAAACCCGCTTTCCTAACTGTACAGTCTCGACAGGTCTTTGCTTGCACTTGGCTTACAGTTTCAGAGACGCTGTTCAAACATGTAGCGGCTCACTTTTTATCGTTTTCCCCACCTACCGTTCCACCTTTTCCTCAGAAATCACTGCCTCCGGTAAAGAAGGCAGAGGAGTTAGCACTGTTCTTCTTCTCTGTTCAGATGAGGGAATTGGGGGACGGCTCATAACCCAGACGGCAAATTAGCATTTTTACCCCCCCCCCCATCTCCAGCTGACGTTTTCCTTTTGGATCACATCTCACCCACATCACTTGAACATTCATTCAATTGCATGTACATCTTTTCAATCCCATTAGAAATCACAATCTTGTTAATGACTGGAGAAAAGTTAGAGACATGTCCATTAGAGACTGAGTAGTTTTGTGTGCACATTATTAAAGATATTGATTAAGGTATATTAAAGCATTGGAAATTTGATAAATTGACGTTGAAGTGTGTGTGTGTGTGTGTGTGTGTGTGTGTGTGTGTGTGTGTGTGTGTGTGTGTGTGTATGTGTGTGTGCGCATGCGCGTGCAAGTGGAGATCCAGAGCGACCTCGACCCTATTGTAAAGCTTCAACAAAGAGCCATCTGCCTAGCAAGTGGGGCTAAGACAACACACACACACACACACACACACACACACACACACACACACACACACACACACAGGGGACATGGTAGGGGGAGCAAAAGGGTGGGAGGGGACTGTCAGATGTCCCTCAAGAGCTTTCTGTATGCATGGTGAGGGGTTTGTGTGTGTGTGTGTGTGTGTGTGTGTGTGTGTGTGTGTGTGTGTGTGTGTGTGTGTGCGTGTGTGTAGGGGGTTGTGGTTAAAAATCAAATACAGGAAACAAAACGAAGGCCTACACATGATTATGAAATTCTCAAAACCATTTTAAGTCTACTTGCTGGAGCTCGTTATGTGTCAAAGAGAGGCTTCGAGCTGACCTACTGTACAATTTTACACGTTGGCACCGTGATTAGATTTTGGTCAGATTTTCAAAGTTTGAGTGTCAAAGCACATGCATGAATGGGAGTGTGTTCTTGACATATCATCGTAGGTTCGAGTTCTTGCAGGACAGATTGTAAAAGGTCAGGCACAAAACAAGGCACTTTTATTTATACATGCTTCTTACAAGTTACATGATTGGATTTGTACACACGGTATTTGGTGGACAATTTTGTGCATGGGAGGGGATTAAAGATCTTTCAATGCTTTGTTGTTCTTCATAAAGCATTAATTCTCATTTGATGAAAGTTCATATATGTCCTAGGTATTAAGACTATACTAAAGTGATTAAAAACATTCTGAGGTACTAAAGCGATTGAAAACGTTGCTCTGAGGTTTTATATATAGGAACTGAAGGTCTGAGTGTGGGACTGAAGAAACTATGAGATAAGATTGCTCCATGGAATGATTAGAAACAACAATTTTTATCTGTTTTGTATTGAAAAATTTCATAGGATTGAAAACTTGATTCAAAGGTTGGCTGATGCTGAAATCTTGATTCCATGTTGTGGATTAGTGATGGGAAGAATGGATCATTTTAGTGACTTGGTTCTTTGAATTTTCCAAGTCATTTAGCTCTTTAGGTTCCTTTAAACCATGAATCACCTTCATAACATCTATGATATCCTTTGACAAAAGGCAAAAGGATAACTGTCTCAGACCAGACAACTCATGAAATGAACTACTCAATAGTGCTTCCTGTATAATGCACTGCTTAATGTCTATGGGAGTCATGTGTTAAAAGAATAAACGACTCGGACTAGAAGAGCCGAAAGGTAAACCTGTACATAAGGTTTCCTGTACATAAGCTACTGAGATTTTGCAATGTTTTGTTCAAGCGTGTCCAGTAGAAAAGTAGACAATTTGTGAGCCACATTAAAGACTTGTTTAAAATGAGATGCAATCTTTGGAAAATTTTCTGTTCACTTGAACTTGTTCCTGTTTTATTATGACAATTCCCCTGTGCACAAAGACAGATCCATGAAGATCTTTACATGGTTTGGGTTTGTGGAAGATCTCCTTCTGTCAAGCTCTAAAGCCTATTGAAGACCTTTGGAATGAATTTCAACCCCAGGCCTCCAAACCTTCTCGCCTACATCCCTACCTGACATTACTAACACCCTTATGGCAGAATGAATCCCACGCAAATTTCCACAAAATCTTTCTAGACATATTTCTAGAAGAATGGAGTTATTATGACTGGAAATGGGACTTTGAAAGGGACATAAACAGTAAGTTTTGTTCATATATTGTAACCTTGAGCTAAAAATACCTACATGTAGGTATCACCTACATCATCCTCATGAATTGTATGAGTTGTTTGGATTAGCAAAGAGAAACTTTATATGTATGTTTGCAATAAATAAATAATCTTATACTTTTAATCTGATTTTATTGAACCTTAATAGACAAAGAAAAACATTTGGGAACCAAAAGAGGAGGAGATTCCCATAACAAGGAGATTCGCAAAATGTCCGGTTTTAAACGATTTGCAAAATGTAATAAAATATAAATCATTAAACCAAAGAACAGATGATAAGTTGTTATCACTAACAGTGTGCAGTTCACTATCGCTTAGCAACAGCAGACACCAGGAGGCACTAACAGCATTTACTACCATCTAGTGGTGAGACACAACTACTAGTGTCACGTCAGAACTTTATAACTAAGTGTCTTAAAAGCTTGTTTACGGTTTACGCTTTTCCTCTCCGAGCGCCAGTAGAAGCCAAACAGTTAAAAGTAAACAGAACATACAAACCTCACCGACATCAAACAAAGGATCGTTTACAGACAATGAAGTCTATAAAAAATAAATAAATGTTTAACTAATAAGATTAGATAAAAAAAAAAAAAACCTATGTGAATACCTGTCTTTCAAACAAAGCCGATCTGTGGCAGTGGCCCCTAAACACTAAAGCTGTTAAAAATGGATGTTGGAGGGAAAAGGTCCTGAGGGAAGATATCACAGAGAGTGGGACAGAGGAGAAAACGAGGAATAGTTGGCGTTTGGCCAATTCAAATAAACAAGAGAGGGCAAGAAGGAGGAATGGAGGAGGGAGAGAAGGAGGAAGAAAGGGAGGGAAGTGTGGCATAGAGCAGCTTCTCAAACATTTTGAAACCAGAGACCACATTTACTGGATTGGTGTATTATGTAAAAGTGTATTATATTGTTCTGGCTGGTTGTAGTAACATTTTAATCAGGAACACAGGGACTAATAACTACAGCAGGGACCTTTCAATAAAAATTCTTTGAAGGTCCAGAAGTAATTAAATGAAGTTAAATACATCTCTCTCTCTCTCTCTCTCTCTCTCTCTCTCTCTCTCTCTCTCTCTCTCTCTCTCTCTCTCACACACACACACACACACACATTATAAATGCAAATATTTTCATAATCAGTTGACTCTAAACTGGCCAGCAGGTTGAAAACCTTTCCCGTCTGACTAGCTAACCCCCGAAGCAAGTCTTTGTTCTCCTACACTGCCGTCAGCTATATCATTTCACCACAGAAGACATTCTCTGCTCCATGTCCTGGGAAAAGTTTTGCAACTTTTTTTTTCGTTTTTTTGCTGACAGGACTGGAAACCTGAGTCAAACTTTTGCTGTACCGAACTTAACACAAACACACACAAACAAACACACACACTATACTCAAACACACATTTGACAACTCAATACCATTCATAACTAACAACAATAATGATGATGATAAAATGAGTAAACTCTGCAATATAACCCAATGCAAATGTGTTACTACTGTATTGTTTAATTATTTTTTTCCCTCTCTACTTTATATCTACACATTTTTTCATTTGCCGCTGTAACAGACATTTACCCACTGTAAGATGAATAAATGCATACCTTATCTCTTATCTTAACTGTAAAACATGCTGTTTCTGCATGCATGTTGATTGCTTTAATGATGTTTTGCATAATATTTTGTGTTTATGCTTACAAGAACACACTGTTTACAGGTCTTTTTTTTGCACATTGTACCGCATAATATATTATACAGTAGGCATTCTGGTTGGCGCATTTTTTTGGTATATATTCTGTATTGTTCCGTTTTGTATTATCAGTTGGCATTGTCTTTTGTCTTGCAGACTTTATGTGGCTAAGGACAATTTACTTTTTAGTTCTTAGCTCTTTGTTCTGATGTGTAGCTCTATGCTGATTTATGTTGTTTCTGGTGAAACCTTTTCGTATTTCTTTGTGTTTTCTGTCACCTATATATTTCTATATACATCTATCTATCTATCTATATATAGTGTATATATATATATATATATATATATATATATATATATATATATATATATATATATATATATATATATATATATATATATATATATATGGCTAAAAAAGATCCAGATGTTGCACAGAATGAGATTCTATTCAGCTTAACATGAGCATAAATAGTGACTATTTAAGCGTCATTTTGGCCACACCATTGTCCTTAGACTATACTGACAGGTGATAGCTGCTCAATGGATTAAACAAAAAAAATTCTTTTAATTCTGCAAACAAATAGACACCTGTTAAGGAGTGAAAATCCCAGGAGATCAGCAGTTTCTCAACCACTCAGACTAAACCATCTGGCACTAATAGCCACGCCATGGTAACAATAACGATCACAAATTGACCCCTATTCTGATCAGGATTCATCGAATCAGACACTGCGTCTTATTCTATTCTCATAGCATATGCATTGTTCATTTGAATTGTTACGAATCGTCAGGTGGTCTCCCAGTGAGCCATCTTGCAGAGTCACAATTTAATGCTATAATTAATCGCACACGCATGTCCAGAATCAGAAATATGGAGCATGAGTGATTATAATAGCCTAACAGGATCTTTCTGTGGGGTTGAGATAGACACAAAACAAATGAGCAGGATGTAGAACTGTTTGGGGAGCAGAGATAAGGTGATATGTGTGTGTGTGTGTGTGTGTGTGGGGTGGGGGATGTTGGGGTTTGCTACAAAGCAGGCAACCAATGCATGTCTTAGTGATTGTAAAATTAAAAACCACTATGGCAATGAATAACTACTGCATTGGGGGAAATAAAATAACTAGAAAAATCTGAAGGAGGTATAGAACATCTAAAGATGGCGTCTCCATCAAAGAGGAAGAAAAGAATGCACGCACGTACGCGATTGGTTGAAAGGCAGCTATCACTCAAACGCTTGTCGTCCTACGATTGGCTGTGGCGTGGGCGGGCTCGAAAATCTGCCTCGCAGGAGCATGTGCACGTGTCTGAACGCGGAAGTAGCTCAGATTTAAACAGTAAGAACAAAAAGACGTCTATTTTTTTCCACCGAGGCTGAATAAAGGATGAATTCACTGATATAAAGGTAGTAACATAATTACCCACTGAACCAGTTGGTGTACTGAAGTAAACACCTTTATCTTTCATGCACCGTTTGCAACTATAGTAAAGCTGAAAAGGTGCATGAGTAGCATGAGTGCGTGAAATGACATATAATATACCGTACTCACATTTACTCACATAATCCTGTAATCACCGGTACCTTTCATATGTCTGTTTAATCAGAAACCTAAAAAAATTCACGTACAGTCAATTTCTAATACGATGTGATTTTATTTATTTTTATTTTTTATTTAAAAAAAAAAAGGAAACTCCAGATTTTATTTTCACATAACATAATATCCAGATTTCCACAATACCACGAAAAACATGGTGTGATCAGAGTGAAGGGGAAAGCTCAAGGCTCGTATCATCAATTCCAACTTCTTTTTCTTGAATAGAGAGATTAAAATTAGTCATTAGTGTGTTTTTTTTTAATCCCCGTGAATCACTGCCATAATGTCATATCATCCAGCGTTATGAAAAAAGGAAAAGGCGGCGTAATCTGATTATTTTAATCAAAAATACCTTTATCGTTTCTTTTACTGGGGGAAAAAAATAAGGCCACGTTTTAGAGGGGGGGGGAAATACCAAAATGGACACACACTGCCCTCTGCTGTTTTGTTTTGCTGAACTGCAATCTCTCTCTCTCTCTCTCTCTCTCTCTCTCTCTCTCTCATCTCTCTCTCTCTCTCTCTCTCTCGTCTCTCTCTCATCTCTCTCTCGTCTCTCTCTCTCTCTCTCTCTCTCTCTCTCTCTCTCTCTCTCTCTCTCTCTCTCTCTCTCTCTCTCTCTCTCTCTCTCTCTCTCTCTCTCTCTCTCTCTCTCTCTCTCTACTCTGAAGGTTTTTAGTATAAAACAATGAACCTTTTATTAAAATTTGTTCATATGGCTTAGTGCTTAGCACATTCGCCTCACACCGTCAGGGTCCGGGTTCGATTCCAGTCTTGGCCATGTGTGTGTGGAGTTTGCATGTTCTCCCCGTGCCTCAGGGGTTCTTGCTCCGGGTTCTCCGGTTTCCCTCCCGGTCCAAAAACATGCACGGTAGGTTGATTGGAACCTTGGAAAATTGTCCCTAGTGTACGAGTGTGTGTGTCTGAATGTGAGAGTGTTTGTGCCCTGCGATGGGTTGGCATTCCATCCAGGGTGTATCCTGCCTTAATGCACATAGACGCCTGAGATAGGCACAGGCTTCCCATGACCCGAGGGAAGATCGATAGATAAAGCGGTAGAAGATGAATGAATGAATGTTCACATAATGATAAAACTTTTACATTACTGTAAATATGAACAAAAGAAGTTACACTACTGCCTTAAAAAATACACTACAAATAGTCTCCTATTTTGAGGGCATTGTGTATTGTTATTATTATTATTACTACTGTATCAAGTTTTCAGTTATTATTCACCTTATAATGACTTATTTTTGTTTTATGTACACACACACACACACACACATATATATTTATATATATATATATATATAGACGTATATATCTACGTATATAAATAATAATATATATATAAATATATAAAATATATATATATATATATAAATTAAATATGTATATAATATATAATTTAAATTATGTAAATCATCAGGACACTAAATACAACTTTTAATTGATGGATGTGTGCATCATTGTGGATTTTGTTGTTTGATTTGAGACATGGCGCATCAGTAAAACCAATACTCAGTGAACGAAAATTATTATTATTATTATTTTTAATAGCTGAGTAAAGGATATATTGAATAACTATGTGTGAAGTTGAAGGTTTTAATTTAGCCTCTTTCACATTCTATTTATTTATTTATTTATTTATTTTTGGATTTTAAAAAATGGTCAAACAGAAATGTGTACTACATTAATCACGCATTAATACAATTAGTGTCCTAAATATTCATTTGTGGTAACATGTTAATTTTGACAGCTCTAATATACAGTATATATATATGTGTGTGTGTGTGTTGCTGTAAAGTATCCATTCATCCGTCCAATCTTATTAGACAGTCATAAAAATTACAGAGGCAGTATGATTTATTCATCACACAGCATTTTAATGCAATTTTGTATTTTTCCACTAGTTGTGATGAGGAAGCAGAGCAAGGTGTCCAGAGCGAGGACACGAGTGTTTGTTGTCAGTGGCTGAATCGAGCACTGAGCTTAGCAGACTTGGGCTCTTTGCTCTTCTCAGCATGAGCAGCTTCCTCCTTATGAACAGTTTGCACAGAAACACATGTTAAAACACAAACCCTTAGCATTATATGATCTCATTATAGAATAATAAATTCAAGAGTTTGTGTGTTTCTAGGTGTTACCTTCTTCATGATGCGCTGCCGAAGTTCTTCCTGGGTCAAAGGTCGGTCTTCCTCTTGCAAGAAATTGCTCTCTTCTATATCATTGTCTTCCCTGGAGTGTAAGCGGAACTTATTTATGAATTTACACCAGAAACATAGTGCTCATGTAAAGCACAGCCGTACCATCGGGGCACACTTACCCAGAAACTAAAGTCTGAATGAGAGGAGCTTGTTTCTGCATCTCTGAGCTCTGTCCCAGCAGCACCTGAGGCGCCAGAGTCAGATCGTAATCTTTATCCAGATCCTTTAGGAGATATAAAAGTATTGGTTTGATGTGTCTGAATTATAGTAAAGCTTGACTTTTTGTAATTCAATAATTCAATTCTTTTTAATACAATCCAGTACATCAAATCTGTCAGACACAAGTTCCTTTTGTTTCTATTAGGGCTGTCAATTGATTAAAATACGATTTATCGAATGATTGCCATGAATTAACTCATGATTAATCGCATGTATTCATATTCATTCATTCATCATTCATTCATTCATTCATTCATCTTCTACCGCTTTATCCGATCTTCCTTCGGGTCACGGGGAGCCTGTGCCTATCTCAGGCGTCTATTGGCATTAAGGCAGGACACACCCTGTATGGAATGCCAACCCATCGCAGGGTACACACACACACACACACATTCACACACTATGGACAATTTTTCCAAGGTGCCAATCAACCTACAGTGCATGTTTTTGGACCGGGGGGGGGGGGAGGGACGGGACGGGACCGGAGAAAAAACCCGTGAGGCACGGGGAGAACATGCAAACTCCACACACACATGACCGAGACTGGAATCGAACCCGGACCCTGGCAGTGTGAGGCGAACGTGCTAACTACTAAGTGACCGTGCCCCTCCTCATGTATTCAACCTACCTAATAGTATTCAATGTTTCTAATAGTCAGATGTTATAATTATATACATTACTCAAAATCTCCCTGTAATAGAATGATTTTTACTTGTTTAAGATTCCTTTTACTCTTTTTCAACTTTTTGATTTTGATTAGACCAGTCTCTGTTGTGTACCTGACAAATGCAGTGATTAGGATATAAATCAGAATCATATTGCAGATCAGGTGGAAGAGATAAAAAAAAAAAATCAGAAATGTTAAAACGTGGCTCTGGTTTTGTTGTACCTTGGAGGCGATGAAGGCCTGCGCGGTTAGCAGCTCATTGGTTTTCAGCTCTACCTGACTCAGGTATGTCATGATGTTGGAGTCTGTGATTCCAGCCGAGGAACCAAGCAAATCATCCACTGCGGCACGGTCGCAGTTGATCTTGTCAAACACGTTGCTCACTCCTACATTAGTGCAGATAAAATGCCTTATTCTGCATACACATATAGTTTGTATGTATGGGTATATATAAATATATATATGGTGTCAACCAATTACAATATTTAATCATGATTAACACAATTATCATGAGTTAACTCACAATTAATAGCAACTTAATCACACATTTCTATCTGTCATAAACTATATTTATATACAGTATCTCACACCACTCACATTCTTGTAAATATTTTATTATATATATCAGTGTAAATGTGCTGTCCCCTAAAATAACTCAACACACTCCCATTCATGTCTAAACCACTGGCCACAAACGTGAGTACACAACAAGAGAAATCGTCAAAGTGTCAATATTTTATGTGGTAAACATCTGAATCAAATAAGTTTATCTTAGACTGATCAGACCACAGGACAGGGTTCCATTAATCCATATCCCTAGTCTGCTTAGCAAGATGTTTATGGGCTTTCTTGTGCATCATCTTTAAAAGAGGCTTCCTTCTGGGACAACAGCGATGCAAACCAATGGTATGCAGTGGGCAGCATACGGCCCGAGCACTGACAGGCTGCTCCCCGACCCCTTCAACCTCTGCAGCAATGCTGGCAGCACTCATACATCTATTTGCCAAACACAACTGCTGGATATGACGCTGAGCACATGCACTCAACTTCTTTGGTTGACAGTAGCGAGGCCTGTCGCGGGTGGAACCTCTTCTGTTAAATCGTTACATGGTCATCTTTATGTAGAGCAACAATTACGTTTTTCAGACCCTCAGAGAGTTCTTTGACATGAGGTGCCATGTTGAACTTCCCCTGACCAGTATGCCAACATTCCCTCTCACAACTAAGACCTTGTAACACTAACGAGTCACATGACACCGGGGAGAGAAAATGGCTAAATGGGCCCAATTTGGACATTTTCACTTGGGGTGTACTCACTTTAGTGGCCAGAGGTTTAGATATGAATGATTGTGTGTTGAGGGGACAGATAATTTACACTCTTATACAAGCTGTACACTCACTACTTTACATTGTAGCAAAGTGTAATTTATGTAATTGTCAGGATCGACCTTCATAAGTTACTATATCTTTTGCATAATAATGTTCGGTGCCCCCAGAAGTGTAAGGAACCCTGGGAGCGCGAAATTGGAGAAATAATTCTGAGAATAAACATGGCATAACAGGTGGATTTGAGACCTTGCAGCTACTTCGCTCCAGGTTTTATTCCTTGGCTCGGGTTACTAGGAAATATCCTGCTAGCTCTCTGTAGGCTACTGAAATTCTTTGGTTTACTCTCGGCACCCAAATCGCGCTGGTGTTTGGAATGTTTGTACTAAATGAACTCTTTGTGTGAATAAACATATCTGTATGGTCCATTTATATGCCCCTTTTCCACAGTTCCATACAACTGAGAGATAAGAGGATGTGACATAAAGGGATTGATCAAGGGCCTAGTAGGGTGATCTTGACAGGGCAGGGAGTGAACTCAACCAGAACCACCTCCAATAATCCCAATCCCACCCTTGTATATTCAGAATATTAACTCTTAATTAATTACATTGAAACACTCACTGAAACTAAAACAAATGCATGGAGTTGAACGTCTTTCAAATAAAGATAAAACAGTGCCAATATGTTTTCATATGAATAAAATATATGCCAGCAGCAGCACTGCCTCATTTTACCTGTCTTTATCTGATCTAGAATCTCTGTGATCTCTTGAGCCTTTGTCTCAAACTCAAGGGCCTGAGCTTCAGTTTCTCTCTTCTGCTCTTCTATCTGCTGGAGGCTGGTTTTATGCTCCAGCTCCTGCTGAAGATCCTCCTCCTGATACCTCTCCATCTCCTCTTTGATCTGGATTAACAAACAGAAACGTTTATTTTTTTCCCTGGGGGGTGCGGTTTTGTTTTATACATACGTTGTATGGAGTAAAAGTACTCTGATATGTGACTTTTCCAACCATATGCAATTTATGTGCAAACCTTTGGAGACCGCAGTTATACAGGGTATAACAATGTCCCTGTGCACAAATCCAGCTTTACGTATATAAAATAGTATAAAAATAAACTACATTACAGGGGAAGAGTAGATATCATGTCATAAATCTAATTACATTACATTTATGGCATTTGCCAGAAGCTTTTATCCAGAGTAATATACAATTGCAAACTTTATTCAACTGAGCAGTTGAGGGTTAGGGGCCTTGCTCAAGGGCCCAGCAGTGGCAGCTTGAGGGAGCTGGGATTTGATCTCCTAATTAGAATTCCATCTACCACCTCCACAATTTTCTACAAGCATGCTCAAACTTCTAGTGGAACAACATTCAAGGAGAGTGGAGCTTATTATAACAGCAAATGGGGACTAAATGTTAAATAGGAATCGAAATAGAAATCTTGCGCTCACTTTTCACAATTTTTTTGCCCAAATAGTGTATGAACTAAAAAGGAAAGAATGCAATGCACTGTACATAGTCTAGTCAACGTTGAATTGGAAACCACTTTATGATCGTTTCAAATATTTCCTTTCTTATATTTAACAAGTTTTATTTGACCTTAAATTCAAATCATTCGAGTAAAACATCCCAATAAAAAAACCCAATTCCAGTGATACCACAGAACACTGCCAAAAAAAAATAATAGATTACTTACTTGTACGATCTCCTGTTTCAGAGCTTCGGCCTGGTTGTTTTGCTCATTTACATAATTAAACAGAGCAAAGTTCCTGTCCTCACCTGCACACAATACACACAATGTCACACACTCGATTAGAGGTCCATTCTGAAGACTGAAATATCAACTCAGAATAGATTTGATGGAGAGAAGAATCAGACTCACCCTGGATAAATTTGGTGACTATGATTTCCAAGTCATCCTCATTGGTGATCTTCTGAATCTGCTGGAAAACTTCTCTAAGAGTCTCCGCTGCCACCTCGGATTCGGTCTTCCGCTGCTCCTTCAGCTCTGCAATCGTCCACAACAACATCATCATCATCATCATCATTACAACATTACATTACATGCCATATAATTTAATATATTATACTATTTCAAGTTTAAGGGTTTAAGTAACTCACAAGTGGTCAACATGACTTCATGTTTCACTGGCAACCAAATACAGGGTGAGTCAAAAATCCCTTACTTATTCTTCAACATAAATGAGGACAATAAGAAAATGAAATAACAAAAAAAGGATAATCATAATTATTCTAAAAGAATGTATGATCTTTGGTCACATGATGGAAAAAAGAGGGATTTTCAAAGGAAAAAAAAGTTTCTCTATTTAAGAGAACTCTCTATTTATGCTTTACATTTTTTTTTTAATTCAATTTAAATGTTTAAGTTTTTGGAATTTTTAATTAAAGTGATTGCCTCAACTGAGTCTTGGCTGGAATTATATGTACAAAAAAAAGCGGGGGAAGAAAAATCACCACAAGTTTTACAGACAGAAAACCCAGTCATGCCCCAGGAAACCTCAGGGGGGGGCAATATTTTTTGAGCTCTCACCCTGACTGTGAGTGAGTGCATCATCCAGTCCTGTCCTCTCGTTGCACTTAGTAGTCATGAAGTCTTTAAGATGCTGCTCTTGTGCGATCAGCCTCTCTAGTTCCTTCATCTCAATGTTGTGGTGCTCCAGGTCCTTCACCGCCTTCTCTTTCATCATCGTCATCTTCGTCTGAGCCTCCACTCTGAACACACATACAAAAAAAAAATACACCGTGTGCCATTTTTTAACGAGAAAATAATCCACGCCATAGTAATCGGAAAAACCGCCACAGAGAGGAAAAAACGAATTAAAAAGGTCAGATTTGTTTGTAGTTATACATAATGTTATAATAGAACTGAATAATGATATGCATTTGAATAATAAATATCATATTTTACAGATTCGTCAAGAAATTCCTTTCACCTGGCGTCATAAGCTGCCGTTGAAAGGCCGATGACATTTTTAATCGCATGTCGGATTTTCTGAAGCTCCTACAAGACAGAAAACTCCCCACAATTACACTCATCCTGTCTTCTCATGCATGTGATCACGCTGTAAATGCTGACCGTGTCTAGTTTGTGGTGCATCTCCTGGAAGCGGACTCGTTCCAAACGCAGTTTCTCAAGGTCGTCCCTCAGCTGGTTGTTTGCTGCCAGATGCTCATTGTAGCAAACAAGAGCCTGTAGGAGGTTAAAAGCTTGAATGTATATATATAAAATAGAACGCTGAGAACAAATTATATGTTGAAATGTACCATTTCATAGGAGAAAAACCAAGGCAGTATTGAATTTGATGGTGAGTCTCAGGACTGAGGAGACCCGTTGGTAGACTTTTGGGAAATAAATGTTGTGTCTGATTCAGCATTCTAGTCCTGGGTATTCTTTGTTGTATTACTTATTTCATTTCTGTTCACATCTGCCTTCTTCTTTGCACGAGAACACTTTGTGTCTGACACAGACAACATGTTTCACAGACAACGATTTCTGGAGTGTTTCTGATCACATGCAGTGATTAATGCAGTGAGTACTCATGTATCCAAAACTGATTTTCACTCGATGTCCCTTGTGCACAGAGAGTTATCCAGATTCTTGTGGTGGTATCATGTACAGTAGATAACAGGATGTTTAAAGTCTTCACAGTTTGATGCTGAGGAACATTATTTTGATTTCTTTCCACAATTTCTGGACACATTTTTGTTTTTTTTTTGTTTTTGCAAGTTATTGAACTTTCATTACTTGAGAAAAATACTCTTCCCTTGTAAAAAAATAAAAGGCAAAATATTAAAATTGTACTTTTTTATTTGAAAAAGCAGTTTCCCTTTAGAAACAATTACTATCCAAACCTTATTCTTGCTCTGTTCTGACTTTTTTTAAAGATTTGTTGCTGTCAAATTCAAAATGACCTTACTTTTCATCCATAAATTGGTACATTTCCTCAATGTAAACATTTTATTTACACATCACACAGCTGAACTATTTTCCTGAATAGGGGTTGTACAAAGGCTGTTTTTTTTCATCAATGTATTTCATTATCTTCATCTTAAAAATATAATTAAATAAAACCTGCTATAAGATTTGTAGGCTGATGGTACCTTAAGTTTGCAAACTAGTGAACCACAAGGTCTGTAATGCAGTAAAAGTAACAAGAATAAATGCTACCAGGTTATATTTAACTGCTTCTAACTTCTCCTCTCTATGCATACATTTCGGACTGTTTGCTTCGTTATACACAGACAACTATAAAGGTTAGAAATATACCAATTAATAGAAATTAATAGTTTCTGTCCTGCCAAAATATAAGCACTGCTTCTTTAGAGGAGGTTCGAGGAGGTTATGAGGATCCAGCAGCTTGGTGGTCAAGGGGGTGCGGCCTGATATTAAGACACAAAATCTTATACATTTATTGTGGAAGAGTGGTGGAAGGTTGGGGATTCAAAGCCCTTGAGCAAGGCCCCTAAACGTCTCTGCTCCAGGGGTGCTGTATTATGGCCTGCGCTCTGACCCCAGCAGCTTATAGATACATGTATGGTTTAACCTCAAGTTCCAGGTTCCAGTTTCATATTATCATTTAATTTTTTCTGTGTGAAAAATCCTCTATCAACCCTGAATGGCGATCTCATTAAGAGACAGCAGAAGGTAAAGCAGATCTCACCCGGTCCAGCTTATTTTCCAGGTTGTGAGTGGCCTTGTCGATTTGACATGTCTGAAGCTTCTGTTTGTTAGAGATACGAACGTGTCCTTTTCGTAGCTCCTGAGTTTGCTTTTGAACCTGCTGGATCTGTTCAAACACAAAAATACCCATAAATATTTAAAACAACAACAAAAAAGTAATAAGTATCTAATTAAATAAATAATAAGCATTAAAAATATGTTGTCCTCTAAAACACACACGCAATATAATACATGTGTTTTAGAATGATATAAAACAGCTATATATGTGTGTGGTTTAGAGAAGTATATATTGTTTAATGCTTATTATTTATTAAACATTGGATGATTGTGCTGCAAACCTCATTCTCGTTGGTGCTGATTCAAACTCTATTTTATATATATATATATATATATATATATATATATATATATATATATATATATATATATATATATATATATATATATATATATACTATATATATATATATATATATATATATATATATATATAGATATATTATATATATATATTTATATGGAAAGCAACCCGAAAATAATTCTTAAAGGAGCCACGTACCATTTTTAACAATTAAAATGACCACTTAAAAACAATGAAATTAACAAGACTAAAAAAATTATATTAAAAGCATAATTTTCAGAGTAAAATATATATTAAAGGGAGAGAGTTTGAGACAAATCTATATAATTATAACATCTGTTATATTAGGAACATGAGAAATATTAATTTTTACAAATGTTAACTGATGGCAAAATATTTGAATCATTGACACCTCTAATATATTTATATATATCGTGATCCTGAATGTGTCTGTGTGTGTATGATGAAGGTCATGACCTCTCGAGTGAGTTCTGCTTGATTGAGCTTCTCCGCCTCCAGCTCCTGGTCGAGCTCGTCGCGGCGGGTCAGGAGAGCTTTGAGTTGCTGGGTGATGCTGCTGTCTACCTGTCTGTGCGACTGGCTCCCGGACGCACGTAGATTCTTCTGCAGCTCCTCGTGCTCCTCACGCAGTTTCTCCATCTCTAAACTGATGAGTAACCAACATGAACAGGTGGTTCAACAACAACAAAAGATAAAAACAAACATATTAGAAAGATTTAAACACTAATCTTAATGAACCTTTTATAATGAAAAATGGTATTAAGGCATTAAAAAAATGTTTATTGCCGAAGTAAAAACATGAGAGAGGCTTTACATGAGAAACTCCCAGCATTCAAGGTAGATAAGGATCAAACACTTATTTAGGAAAATGAACCAAGAACACAATCTGTAATAGCGTAGAGTGTTTATATTTCATATCACACAAACACTGTATCGTTCAATAACGGCTTTGTTAAATTTACTATATATTCCCTGCATCAACAATTTATAGATTAAGTGTATTATTTAGATATAGATAAATATATAGATAGGATAGATAGATCATAGATAGAAAAAGGATATAGAACAAGATAGAAAAACAGTCCACCACAAATACAAGATCAAGAGACAGATGAAATGACAGACAGAGACACAGACCGCTGTTTGCGAATATGCTCCTGTGTATGGATGCTGTAGGCCTGACGATTGCTTTCCATAACGCGAAACTGGGTCTGCAGCTTCCCCATCTCTGTCTCTGCTGTGACATGAATGCACACACACACACACACACACACACACCCCTTGTCTTTATTATAATGGCTACAGATTCTTTACTAATAGCACATTTACTGATTACTACACCATTACCCTGGGCATCAACATCCACTTCACTGGACTCGGACTGGACGCTTATCGCTGATCTTCCACGAGGCATGATGAGACGTTATGTCCACTGCAAAGACACAGAGATGTAACACAATTCATTCATTCACTTTATTCTACACTCTACACAGATTTTTATATATATATATATATATATATATTATAAAAAAAATATATATATATATTTTTTTTCAGGGCTGTCAAAAAATCGTATGATTGCCACGAGTTAACTCGTGATTAATTGCAAATTAATTCACACGTTTTCACCATAAATATGTACCATAAATAAATACTTTTCATGTTTCTAATATTCTAACTGTAATATATTTTATAGTTGTATAAATTTCACTTAAAATCTCTCCCTTTATTAAAATGATTGATTATTTAATATTTATTTTACTCTGAAAATGATTCTTTTCTTTTATATATTGTATATATCTCCTGCTAATTAAATAATTTCTTGTTAATTTCAAGGTTACTTTTTTAGTGGTTGTTTCAATTGTAAAATACGGGCCGTGGTTGCTTTCCATATAAACTGGTGATAGGTTTAGGTTATACAATACGCATTGCATTCACAAAAGAAAAATGCACTTCTGTAATACGGATTTGTGAATGCAATGCGCTTCCGTAAGGCTACATAAGGTTATATACAGTAATATACTGAGTAGCTCGGGGTTATCAAACTTCGTTCAATGGAGGGCCGCAGCCCTGCAGTGTTTTGTTCCAACCCTGCTCCAACCATACACACCATGTAGTTTTCAAATAAGCCTTAATGACTTGATTAGTTGGATCAGGATGTTTTTAAATTATGGTTGAAGCTAAAATCTCTGTAGGTCCTCTGGCATTCAGGAACTTAGTTTGACACCCCTGGTTTGAACAACAAATAAAGCTAGTGAAATATTTTTTTTATCTTCCCACAAAATCATATTTATTAGAAGAAGATGAAGGAAATTCTTAACACACTCGAAATTCTTAACACACATTGAGGAAGCTCTCCATATTAATGGTTTAGATCAGTGCTGTCAAAATAAGTCAAACTAAGGAAGTCATAATTAAAAACAATTATGGCATAACAGAAAATAATCGAGAAGCAGTTAGAGTATGAGAAACATGAAAAGTATTAATTCATGGTACATTGAAAACGTGCGATTAATGTGTGAATAATCACGTGTTAACTGGTGGCAATCATGTGATTAATCACAATTAAATATTTTAATTGACCGACAACCCTAACACACATAGTGTAAGTATATATATATATATATATATATATATATATATATATATATATATATATATATATATATATATATACACACACAGTACACAATACACACAGTAGCTAACGAGAGTTAAATAAAATATAAACAAACAAACGAACAAATGAATAAACACACAATATAGACAATACAGGCTAAATAGCACAATATAGATAACAGGACGCTGTTACTTCGGTAAGTTTAAACTGCATGCTTGTTAGCTAATTCAAGTAATATTATGAATAATATCTCAGAATGTTACTAATTCCAGTATTAGTTACCCCCAAAATAAAGATAAAAAAAAACTTATTTACCTTTAAAGGTTACTTTAAAATGTTTTATAATAATCACAGCGCGGAAAAGGTCCCGCTCTGGTCTACACGTCCTGAGGGACTGTTGTTAGCAACCGTTGCTAGGCGCTTGTGGTTTTTCATTCCGCCATGGACACTAGCGCACTGAGTAGTAGGCACAATGCTCCGCCATCTCTAGTGCGTTGTTCTTCCGTGGCCTACTTACTAACTGAGTAGGTGTTTTTAAACGGAGCCCAATATGGCGCCGGATCTTCTCTAATGAGCACGTTTATGTGGTGAAGGAAACAACACACAACACACTTCCATTTCACTTTATTCATAATAAACTGTTAGTTTCAGTTCTGATATAAATCACACACACATACGTATATATTTATATAAGTGTATATACTCTCTACTTACCTTATGTATTATATGTATGTATGTATTTATTTGTTGTGTGTGTGTGTGTGTGGTGTGTGTGTGTGTGTGTGTGTGTGTGTGTATAGTATATATATATATATATATATATATATATATATATATATATATATATATATATATATATGATACATATATATATCTATATATATATATATTAGGACTGTCAATAGATCTAATAGGGCTGTAAAAATATCTAAAGCACGATTGCTTTGAGTTAACTCGTTATTAATCGAATATTTTTCTGTTCTCCGTGTACCACAAATGAATACTATTCATGTTTTTAATACTCTAAGTAATTGTGACAGAAGTTATAAATATATACATTTCACGCCCCTTTAATAAAATCATTATTTCATATTTATTTCACTCTTTTAAAATTCTTTTAATATTAATTTCCTGTTTAATTGATTTCTTATTATTTCAATGTCAAATTTCTTAGTGGTTATTTTAATTCTTAATTGTTAATTAGGAAGCGTGAGTGGATGGTACGTAGGATGCACATGTTTTTTTTTGTTAATAAAACACATCTATCGCCTCCTAACATTACAAGCGGTAAGAACAGGTCAATGCTGAAATTATTTGGGAAGGTCATGGACTGAAGTTTCTTCATTCGTTTGTTCCTTTTATTGCTCCGAATCCTTTTATTGATCTCGTTCAATCGCCAACACAATGCAGAGTGAAGGAGCAGATCGCTTGCATAGTAGAGCTGTGTTAAATGCTAATAATGAAATAAATGAAATAATAACATTAAAGTGAATTTGCTTAAACGTGTTAACTTTGACAGCCCTAATATATTTCCCTTGCATATCATTTTTATTTCAGATGAAAGCATATAGATATCTATATTGTATTGAATCTATTTGTCATCTTGCTTTTAATGCTAAGCAATGTATTTAATGTAAGTCTCTGTACTGACCTTGAGAATCAGTGTCCATGGGTCAACCTCATTAATACACAACAATGCAATCATATGATGAAAAATAAGGCATCTCATTTGTCCCTATTAAAAAACCAATGTGATGTTGAATTTACTATCGTTGACTGGCTATATTTAGAGTACGAGTTTGAGTATAATTTCACCCCTGCCTAAAAGTCTATCGCTTATGCAACAGGGTTCATTCTTATTCTTTAGGTTCTTCCTTACTCTCCTCTTTGCATTCCTCTTTTTGTTTATTCTGATCCCCTTCTTTATTGTCCTCTTGCTTATTTTTATCATGTGGCGGCTCCTCGGGTGGTATTGGCGGGATTCCCTCTAAGATTGACGCAAAGTATTCATTTTTGTTAAGGTCTGGTTCCTTGACCAGGAGGTGACACTTTGGTAGGTAATAACCTACTGTCAGAGCTGTGTTGCTGATCAGAGTGAACACAACCCGAGCAACGGTCTTTTCTTTGTCGCCCAGGCCGGCATAGATTGGGATAAATATGACCCATATGACGCAGTAGATCAAGCTGGCGATGGTAATGTCTCTGGCAAAATTATATTGTCTGACCGGCTTCGGCGCCATGAAGGTGCACATAAAGCAAACCAAGGCCAGCAGGCCGTTGAAACCTAGCATGAGGCCAAAGTTCAGGATGGGTTCGACTGGGCAGGGAAGGAATCGTGTCACAAAATTCACTTCCAGATCATTTACCCACTTGGCAAGAGTAGGCCCTTCAACAATAAACCAGCCAACGAAGCCCGACTGAACGCCACAACACGCTAGCACCAGACTCCAGCTGCCGAGGCCTTGCAGATTCTCCATGTTGTCTGGAGCTTTTTCCGGGAACTCGCATACATACACAATCTGAAAGGACGAAAAAAAAGAGGAATCACACCATTTAAACGTGATGTCTACAAATACTATAGGTGGGTCTTCTTAGCTTACCTGCATGGAGATAGCCAGGATGGTGGACAAGGCTACAGTGGGGAACATGACGTACAGAAGTATCTGGATGCGGCAAATGACATCATTCGGCTGACCCAGGAACAGCACGAGGCTAATACAGCTTCCCATCAGGCTCATCAAACCCAAACCACACAGAGGTCCTCCTAACGCCTTCAGGAGGGGCGTTCCTCTGTGCTGGAAGAACAGGATGCCCATTGCTGCCTGACAGGACAGCAGCAGAAGTCCAGCCAGTATCAGAGCCACCGATTCAATAGACGAATAAGCCAGGTATTCGTAGGTGGGATTGACGCAGCTGGTACTGCGAAAGGTGGACCACTGGCGTAAAGGACATTTGGTGCATTGGATGTCATCTTTGGAAGAAAATGAAATAAGATGTCAAAGTGTTTCATTATATTTAATCATTTTAGACCTGGCATTCAGGTAGTTACCTAATTATGTGAGAAAATGGTTGTCTGAGACTAATGGAGGACTAATCAAACCCCCCCGTTATAAAATATAGGATTAAAATACAATTAGGAAGGTCTCTGTGATTTACATTGACAACTGTTTGCATAACATGCAAAAAGAGGCATTATTTAATATATAATTAGTGTGTATATGTATATTATTAGCATTATTAGGGAGGGGGTAGCTCAGTGGTCTAAGGCGCTGGGTTACTGATCGGAAGATCCTGGTCCGAGCCCCGCTATCACCAAGCTGCCGCCCTTGGTACTTGAGTAAGACCCTTAAACCTCTATGCTCCACGGGTGCAGTATCATGGCTGAACCCTGTGCTCTGACCCCAACTATCAACCACAAGATATGAGAAGAAAAGAATTTCACTGTGTGAAGGCTATTCTTCTTCTAGTACACATAGAGGTGGAAAGTTTTTGAGACTAGCTGTGTTTACAAGACTTTATTTATCTGTGTATACAAAAATATTCCTCCGCACAGCAATACGGCGCTCCAAGAAGCCAAATCTCTTGAGTGTGGTGGGTGTGGAAGTTGTGAGGAGAGCTCGCAGATGCCGATGTGGTAACGCAAGTGGTCAGAATACCTGCACAGCTCTCAATGTACATGGGACAATGTGTTTTGATACACTGAATTATGTAGTTTGGTGCTCTCTGTGACTGTGCATGCAGCCTCGTGTCTGTTTTCATCTCCTGTTCCAGTTGGCATCATTCCAAATTGGAATAATGGAAGACAATTTGGAAGACAATAAGGCAATAAAAGGCAATAAAAATCAAATGCAGCAGTGGACTGGATTTTGTGAGCAGAAAGGGGATTAAACGACACCTGTATTACTTGGGATGTGTGGTATACTGGGAAAAATACTGGTGTATATTATATTTCACATGGTATGATATCATACTTTTGCTGAATTCGATATTTTTTTTCCAACATTAAAATGCAACTTCTGTTCCATGTCAGTTTTTGTAACAGGTTGATTCAAAGGTATTATGATATTAATCTAATTTACTTTTCAGTTGACTTATCATTTGAAGCTTATTGTTTGTGACTTATGGAATTCACTTATGGATTCCTAGGGTTTAGTTTCTGGTATTTCACCAAAGCCAAAATGATGTTATTGACACATCCCATCCGTATACTAAATAAATAAAAAAAAACCTTCTTACCTGTTCTGTTTTGATAGGTTCCCTCTAAACAGTCACTGCAATCGAAGCAGCATGAATAAAATCCTTTAACTATTCGCACTTGTCCTGACAGACAGTCTGAGGAACATCGGGAGGTAGGGACCTGTTATTAAAATAAAATTTAACATCAGATTAAAACAATCCAAAAAAAAATCTCCTAAATAAATCCACATCTTCTCAGTACCGTATTATTTGCTGTGTGCCATTTAATGAGCGTCTTATCTATTGTAAGGTTCTGAAAGAAGGTCCCTATGTTTTTAAAGGTGACTGTTTTGTTGCAGAAAACCCATTGTAGCAGATCATAGCCGATATTCGGGTTTCCGTCTGCATTGAAGCTGATATTTGCGCCGTTGAGGTTCAGGGAAACTTTCTGCACCCATGGCAGCAACTGTACAATAAACAGGAAGACATTGTAATAGTTTGAATTAAGAACATGCTTGGTGGTGATGATGGAGATTGAAATCCTACCTGCCAGGGGTAGATATTTTCACTCTTGGGATGTCTGGTGCATTTCACGGCGTTGCAGCCAAGCATGTTGTGCAGGGCCTGAGCTACACTGTAGACGGCAGAATAGACGCTGAAGGCGGTGAGGCGCACCAGCTCGGTCTCCACGATGCTCACATTTGCAGGAGAAAGGCTCCAGCAGTCCAGACACGGATTATCCAGAGGGGAGACATCAGGATCTGGGGGTGGGATCTTCATTTGTAACCTCTCTTGCTCCATCTTAGTGAAGAGCTGCTGTACGTAGGGGCTGAGCAGGTCGATGGGGCGGGTCATGTCGGTGAATCCCAGCACAGTGCCAATGGTCTCGATGCCAGGCAGGCTGATGATGCTGCTGTGTACAGCCCACGCCGTGCTGGCTAACCAAACACCCGTCATGTTCCTCATGATTACCTGCAAATAAATAACAGAAAAAGAAGATTCCTGTCTCGCTCTCTTTATCTACATAAAAATTCCTGATCAATAAGTGTTTTACATGTTTGGGGGTTTTCGTACAGTGTGTATACAGGATGAACAGAAATATTTACGCCACATCACGTCTGTTTACACCACATTAAAAGAGTGTGCCTAATTTCAATCTGATTTATGAGGAAATGGTCTGAATTATGATCAGTTAACCTGGAATTGCAAGAGTTGGAAGTGCAAGAATAAAAATGTTAATAAAAAAAAACAATGTTTGAATTGCAAGAAGTCGGAATTAGAGAAATAAATTAATTAGAGAAAGAAAAAAAAGTTGGATTTGCAAAAATTTAAGCTGGAATTGAGTGAAAAATTCTGAATTATGAGAATTAAAGGTGCAATTAAGGAAACTTTTTTGTGACAAAGATTTATAATTTCAGTAAAAATGTAAAGAAATTGAGTGCCCTGCGATGGGTTGGCATTCCATCCAGGGTGTATCCTGCCTTAATGCCAATAGATGCCTGAGATAGGCACAGACTCCCCATGACCCGAGGGAAGATCGGATAAAGCGGTAGAAAATGAATGAATGAATGTAAAGATATTGATTCTTCATTTCATTTTTTCAATTATTGTTATCATTTATTGACATGTCCATGAGTGCAATTTCAGGGCACAGCATTCTTCATTCAGGGCACAGCATTCTTCATCATGTCGAAATGCGCTTTCATGCGTTTTTCCACACAAAAACCTTTTATTACTTACTTGAACTGGTGCCCTTACCCACACTATATACTATTGAATTCATTAAAGCCTTTCACGCGCCTGTGTGAGCACATGGACGGGTTTCATGTCTATTAGACAAAGCAGATGTTAAAAGTTACAGTTGGGTGCTAAAAGTTTTGCATACCTTTTCAAATAAAGACCCACATGCAAATGAATGTAAATCACAGCAGCGCACACACACACACATACAAACACACGCAAGGTTCCACAGAGGAAGCTTCCTCCAAATTCCAAGTAAATATGGCATAGAAAATAGTGTAAATAGAAAAAAAGTGGAAATTTGCTGTGGTATAAAAAGAATTAAACACTTTATGTTATAGGAGCTTTATTCCTTCTTTAAATCATGTTATGTGGTTGATTATGTGTTATATTTTGGTTTTAGTGAAAGGGGAAATACTTCTAAGTACTCACCTGAGTGAAGAAGGCCGCGCTTGCTGAGGCAGTTGCGAACACCACCACTACTCCCACTTTGGCCTCCACTATTCCATCCAGGATTTCGGCTATCATAGGCACTGGGTTTTCATAGACTGGAATCAGCCCTTCGTAGGCTACGCAAATTCCCCCGTTGGCGGCGTTCTGGGAGACCTGCTGCTGACCCTGTTGGCCGTAGGTTTCGTCGCTGCCTATCACCGCCACCCAGTTCCATCCAAACTGCTGCAGTAGCTGCACCATGGCCATGGCCTGCCAGCTGTCACTGGGGGCGGTGCGCATGAAGGACGGGTATGTCAGCTTATCACTGAACCCATCACTGGTGGCTCTGTAGCTGACCTATAGGGAGGGAAAAGCTAAAAAATTAACTTTGGTTATTTGATTTGCTTATTTGTTCATTATAAAGTGTGTATTTAGGCGGTCCGTACCTGTGGCATTAAGAAAAAGCTCACCAGCTGGCCGATGACAGAAGCCATTTCAGAGCTATAGGGGCCGATCACTGCGTGAACTCTGGTCATGTATTCGGTGTAGTTACACATAACGTCCACGTTGTCCGAGTCAGGCGTGGTTAAGAAGCGCAGAGTGGGCTTCATGATGATTGCAGACTGTCCGCAGTCGTCATAGTTCTCAAACCCTAGCACGACGTTAGGTAGAAGTTCCGGTGTGTTGTTGATCTCATCTATTGTGTATTTCATCACTAGCGCCAGCGCGAGGCCATACTGATCGATCCTGACACGGAGGAGGAATTACTATTATTATTATTATTATTATTATTATTATTATAGCAAATTGCTTTCAAAGGATGAAATTGCTTTCATTATACAAGCCTGGATTCTGACAATACTCTATAAATTCAAAGTGTACAGCATGAATAAACATTTGAAAAGTTTCTTTAGTCAGTTCTTTACTGTTTATTTATCACAAACTAGGTTCACTACTTTAGCTTGAATCTATTTGGTGGAATATTTTTCTTCACATTGCCCTGTTTTCAGCACATCAAACTATTTCTTTCCCTAAGAAGCCTAAAACAAGCGCAGCAGAAAGTAACAAGAATCTGGATAACATCGATGAGACAGAGGGAGTCAGTGTCAGATCGTCATCATCTTTTCTCTGCTTGTGTTCTGTATGGTGGATGTTCAGCCTGGATACAATCATTAGAGAACAACATGTGAAATTTGTTTAGCATTAATATATTCATATGATGTAAGGTCACGCTATCAATGTGATATTAAAACAGATCACAGTAATGACTACTTTTTACTAAAAGGCATATCCGAGCCCAAACTTCTTTACTTTAACTTGTAGTCAGTACTTTTACATGTGGATCTGTATTTTTAATTAAGTGGACGATGAGTGTATCTTTGCCACATGCCCCGCCCACATTGTTCAACAGATGCATTTCTAGAACTCTCTTTTAAAAAGCTGCATATGTACATGTGCGGATAGAAATTGTGACGCGCAAAATGAAATCCCTGTACAACTAAGCTTTTTGTGCATACGCCTTAAAGTATTTTAAAAATGTAAACAAATCCAAGCCCAAAATCATTCCTGTTTATTACTTCTATACGTCTAGTGTAATCTACCTTCTGCAGTAAATATCGTCGGGTTCCACTCTCTCTTTCAGGCCGGAGCTCAGCTGGTTAATGGGAAACAGTCCACCAAGTAGAATATCTCCAGGAGACTTGAAGAGATTTGTGGAGATGTTCTGGAACCATGCAGGATTCACTCCATGTGCAGAACTCAGCAGGCAGCACAGGAACAGACGCGTCACCCATCTGGCCATTCTGTAAAATATATTCATTCAAATATATAAAAGAGAAAGAATGAGTCTGTTATACTACTGTTACTTCAGCATTTGGTACTGATTTTCCTGATGGTCTCCAGTCACTGGCATCATTTGTCCTAATGCTTTGTTCAGGGTCTGGTCTTTGATATACACACGCCCGGATGTATATTTAAATCAGCGGGTTGTGTAAAGTTGCCATCGAACCCACGCAAGTGTATGAAAATAAGCGGGTTGTGTTCACTTTGTCCTGTTCAGAGGTCCAACAAAGACTTTGATCATGGAATATTAGAAAAGGAAACAAACATCATGCATGTTTTCACCTACAAGGAATTTGTTTTGGTGACAGTTGGTAACAACTTATATAGATGCTATGTGTAGATATATATTATTTAGATATTTATACTTGATAATTCACTGTCACTTTACATACACGTACATCTGCACATTTTATTTCTTATTCACACTGTTTTATTGACACACACACACACACACACACACACACACACACACACACACACACACACACACAACATTTGCACATTTCATCTCCTATGTACTCTGTTTCCATGTAAATACCTCCTGCAATATCTTATTTTAAGTTTAAATTGCTGCTGCTACTGCTGTAAAGCAATAATTTCCCTCATGGGATAAATAAAATATATTATAAATAAGATATTTACAGTTGCGCAATTTTACAAAAGGTAAATAAACAAACATTATGAAATAAAGAAATAAAATAAGTATTATAATAAATAAAAAAAATACAAAGATTAATACGAATAATAAATGACATTTTAAAAATTATATTCTGGTGTTTTTTTTTTATTTATTCATTTTTTAAAGATTTTTCAAAAGATTAATAGAGATAATTAAAAGTCTAGTTTGTATTTGTTTGGTCTAAATATGTCACACTGTCCTGAAACGTAGAGATGTTTTTTAATTTTGTACATTTAAGCTGTTTGTTTGCTTATAAATGTGTTTATTTGTTTGCTTGTTTGTTGCACATATCAGTTGCAGACTCACTACAAACACATGCTAAGTTGCTTGAGTGAGAAAATACACCAAGGCACATGGTGTCATGTTTCAGTCACTTGACTCACATTTCCATGTATTTGTTTGTGGGAATGACTCAGAACTGGACATCTGGATCAATGGAAAAACAATATGGCTTCATTGTCAACATTAGACGAAGCAACCTATTTAGTATGATTAATATATGACTTGAAATGTCAATAATCATTACTGTGTATTGATATCAGAGATAAAGGAGTATAAAGTCCTGTGTTAAGACCTGGAAAAGATCTTGTAAGACTTCTATTTGTAGATATATATATTTGTAGGTATAAGGTTTACCCAGAAAACTAAGAGGTAAAATTCATGGAAGGAGCCTCCAGTGTCAGTCAGAAGTAATGTTTTTCAATGGTGTTGAAAAATGAAGGAATTGTTTTTTGTACTTAAGTAGCTTTTTTTCCCCCTATATCTATGTTTTACTGAAGTATTTCCATTTGGAGAGACTTTAACATCATTACATTTCAAAATCAAATATCTTTGAACAGCATTTTGTGAAATCAATTATTCGTTTGTATTTATGAGGATGAAAATTTAACTGTTCAAACATGCATCAAGCCACCAATGAGGGTGGGGGGAACTTGATTGGCACTTGGTGGTATCAATAGATCACCAACATACAGTTCAATATCAAGTAGAACATTTAGAGAGGAATATTGATGGACGAAACTCCTGACTTGAACTCACCACAACACCCGCATGCTTATTTACACCATTTTATTGTAGAAGGTTTTGGGTTCATGGTAATTGTAATATCTATCAATCAGTGGTTGAATAATTAGTATCATTCTATTGGTGTTGATTAAGCAAAGTAATTTTTTTGCGATAAAAATAGGAATATTATAGCCATAATAAATAATAGTACTTTGGATAAATACATTTGAAGGCAAAAACATTTGAAACTTTACTCATGTTTGTCATTTTGCACTCATTGAACAGTGTATGGAAAGTATTTTGGGTTGTTAACATTAAAAACTACTTATGAAAGTATGATTACTTTCATAAGTAATCATAAGTGATTACTTATGAAAGAACACGTCATGGCTGCCCAGATGAGTTTCCTGAGCTCTGTAGAGTTCAACTCTAACATTTAGAATCTAGTAGTGCAACTTTTCAAGATCTCAAATTTATTCATCATCAGATATTCTTGTTAAGGGTCACGGTGGCTCAGTCTTTAGCACGTTCGCTTCACACCTCCAGGGTTGGGGTTCGATTCCCGTCTCCGCCATGTGTGTGTGGAGTTAGCATGTTCTTCCAGTGCCTCAGGGTTTTTCTCCCCGGGTTCTCCAGTTTTCCCCTGGTCGAAAAACATGCACGGTAGGTTAATTGGCATAGGAAAATTGTCCCTAGTGTATGAATGTGTGTGTGATTGTGAGTGTGTGTGTGTGTTTGTCCTGCGATGGGTTGGCATTCCATCCAGTGTGTATCCTGCCTTAATGCCCACAGACGCCTGAGATTGGCACAGGCTTCCCGTGACCCGAGGGAAGATCGGATATAGCGGTAGAAGATGAATGAATGAATGAAGATATTCCTGTTTTATAGTCCTTTTCTGCTCTAGTTTGAATAGAGGACGTTTTTCTCTTTCCCTACAAAAGAAGGTTGGTCTTTATTTCATTATTGATATACTATGCAAAATGTTTTATCTGTATTTAAAAAGATTTTTCTTATAAAGGAAGGTAAACAAACAAAAAGCTGGAAAAAGAAAGACGTAATAGCGCAAACACATTTTTTAACATCTTTTTTTTGCAAATTGTGGCAATCAGAAGAACGCACAATTGTTCCTAGCTCCACCCCTTCTTTCTTTTTGATCTGATTCACTTTATCAACAGTGCTTCATTCGGAAAATGAGTATATCTAAATGCATACTATTAAATATCCTATGATGCACTGCAATGAGTCACCTTTCTGCCCTATATACATAGCTAACGCAAAAAAAAAATACCTGATATTTTCAGATGTATTTTCAATCAGAATTAAATTCTGTGGAAGATTAATTTTCCTGGAACATGTTCAGTTTACCGCGAACACACATTTGCCTGCAATATCCTGGCAATATCCTGTTGGATTTTTACCGCCTGCCACCGATGGACGGAAATTACTGATGGAAATTCATTTCTTTAGCCAAAAAAAAAAAAAAAAAAAAAAAAAAAAAATAAAATATATATATATATATATATATATATATATATATATATATATTTTTTTTTTTTTTAATCAGAGGTGTGATTTGGTTGTAGAGAATTTGCACGAGTTGAATGAAACCAAATCATTAGTATATTAGTACACCATTTGCGTATATAAATATATTTGGAGTCTTATGACAAATTGCCACAATTTTTCAAGTTTTTTGCATGGCGTTTGGGCAACATGAAATCGTGTAAGCCTTCCGTTACTCTGTCATTCAGGACATAAATAAAAATAAATCATTTCCACAATCAAATTTGGTTTTGACCTTCATGACAATGTTCACAGAGCGATAAATGACCATGATTTTTAATTGTGCTGCTAAAGATCTACATTCAAAGATATCTAATAACACATGATTCAGGCCAAACTAGCAATTATAGGTAAGTAAATCAGTATATGAATTCAATTACAGGTTACAGCACCTAAAGATAGACTTATAGTCCATTTTAATATGATTACCGGTTGTGGTTTCAGGTGAGCTCTAGGTAGTTCCCAGAATATAAGGGACATGAGGAATATTGCTAGGGAGAACACTTTCCTTGACATAATGGTCTCTAAGAGCAGCACACATGCATGAATATGCTCTAATGTTGGCGCCAGCTCCCTCGCGAGCTGACTAACAGTTCCCACAGAAACATAAAGCACTTACTGAACACACAGACGTTGATACTGGATCCGTCACATGTACTTTTATGCATCCTAGTCATGATGTCATCCGTGGGCGATGCCGTTCCCAAAGCGTTACAGACAAAGCTCGAGTTCCTGAAAGGGAACTATAATAGTCATGGAGGAGGGGGTGTAGCTCAGTGGTTAAGGCGCTGAGCTACTGATCGGAAGGTTGGGGGTTTGACCCTCTTTTTTGCCAAGCTGCCACCATTGGGGCCTTGAGCAAGGCTCTTATCCCTCTGTGCTCCATGGGTGCCACATTATGGCTGACCCTGCGCAAAGAAACAATTTCACTGTACTGTAATGGACTGTATATGGGACAAATAAGGGTCTCTCTCTCTCTCTCTCTCTCTCTCTATCTCTCGTAATAGCAGCCAAGCTTTTCAATCAAGATCGTGGATGCAATTCCTGTTTCTCGTCAATAGGTGGCGATCAGGAATCATGTCAGATCAATTTCTACAAAATTAAATATTATTAGATTTCAATCAGGGCTTTGTAGAAAGAATGAGTAATTTAGCCCCAGGGTGCGATTTGTGATATAATAATAATAATAATAATAATAATAATAATAATAATAATAATAACAATAATAATAATAATTATTATTATTATTATTGTTGTTGTTGTTGTTATTATTATTTATCAATTACATTTTATTGTTTTTCTTTGTTTAGTATAAATTATTTAGCATGAAATATCCCAGGGTTAATTAAATTTATAATCAATTTAATGAAAATATATTTTGAGCAGTAATAAAGAGAAAATATCAAAACTAGAGTGATTTAAATCACATTTTACATTTGCTGTTACATTTCAGCCCTGGTGAAATGTGGAGGTGAAATGTGGAGGTGAAATGTGGAGGTGAAATGTGGAGGTGGAGGTGCTTGACTTTGATAGGATTTCTCTTCATGTTCACATAGGTCTCCTCGGGTTTCTCTGGTTTTATCCCACTTCCCAAAAACATTTCTGGGGGGTTAAAAGTGTAAAAATAAACTGCCTTTTTTATTTCTGGAAAGTGAGCGTGAACACAAGTGGTTTATTATAATTTATTTATTCATTGAAATTCATTGCTTTAGCCAAAAAAAGCATCATCTGGGTATTCATTCATTCATTCATTCATCTTCTACCGCTATATCCGATCTTCCCTCGGATCACGGGGAGTCTGTGCCTATCTCAGGCGTCTATGGGCATTAAGGCAGGATACACCCTGGATGGAATGCCAACCCATCGCAGGACACACACACTCACATTCACACACATTCATACACTAAGGACAATTTCCCAAGGTGCCAATCAACCTACCGTGCATGTTTTTGAACCGGGGGGAAACCGGAGAATCATCTGGGTATTGTGTGCATAAATATATTATTTATTTAAATTGGAGGTCTTGTTTGATTCCAGATAAAATTGCAGAACTTTTGTAAAACAGGTAGGTTTTTGTTATCAGGTATTTTTCATGATTAACACACGCACACACACACATACGCGCGCACGCACACACACACACACACACACACACACACACACACACACACAATGTAATGTACCTGTTTTTCCTTTTCAAGTGTACATTGCGTTGCCATGTGCGTGTGCATGAGCATGTCCAGGTGTGTGTGTGTGTGTGGGCGTAGGCCTTAGCAAGCACGTGTTTTTTTTTTTTTTCACCTTAAAGCTGCATGCATTTGATGCACTGTATCTAGTTATTTATAAGTTTATTTTTCTAAAATTAATAGATAAAAAAATTGCAGTAACATTTAAGACTATTGCAAATAAATCTCCAAGCCTGCCTCGGGTTTGTTAAAATGGAATTTGGATGGGACACTTAATCAGACTTCCACTAGATGGCAGATGTTTGTTTTAGTGTCACCCATTAAACTACAGCACTAAAGGAATTGTGCTTTTCTCTGGGGTTTCACACCTTGTCCTGTCTCATGTATAGAGTCCGAAGCAGTCTTAGCTAACATTCGGGATATCTGAGACTTTTCGTCTCAGTGTTTTTGCTACACGACCGCGTGGGTTGGATGCTGATGGCCTTCGGGCCAGTGCCTGGGTACGTCGTGTTGTCCAAGTTGGTTTGTTCAAACTGATAATGCAGATGAATGTAACTGATTTCTGCGAACTCGCCATTTCCAGATTTGGTTGGTGAGAGCTGACGTAATAGTGTGCTCATGTGTGTGTGTATGTGTGTGTGTGTTTGTGTGTGCGTGTGTGTGAGAGGTTTCCAGCTTAGTTGTTAAGGCTATGAATTCTGGGTTCAAATCCCATTCGCACCAAACTGGGTCCCCTGAGCAAAGGACAATAGCTGCATAGTTGTATGAATGGGTTGCCCTCCCTGGATAAGGGTGGGAATGCAAATGTATAAATAAATGAAAATCGAACCATTGAGCGTTGTGCATTCGAGCCAATCAGATCAAGTGTAAGTTGCACAGCCACATTTTTTTTTCTTAAGCACTCAGGACGCGTGTCAGATTTTAAACCCGTGTGTCAGATTGTGCAAACGTCCGTACCGAAAGTCTCTCAATCATCCTTTAATGTTTGTCTGGCTGAGATTGACCGGATCAGACTTGGCTCGGACCGTCAGCAGCACCCAGAAGAACACTAGGCTCCTTGTTCGGGTGAAGGCCGTTGTTACTCCAGCCACGAACAAATTATTAACCAACCAACCCCCCCCTTTAA
>JACRUU010000013.1:10657478-10737478 GCA_030449085.1 Kryptopterus vitreolus | reverse complement strand
CTGTTGCAGAAAAGTAGGTCTTATGTAAGTCTGTCCATCAGCAGTTTGTTGAATAAATGAACATTACAGCTAAGCAAAGTATTTATGAAGTGTTTGCATTGGCGTCTCTCTGACGAACCCAGATCACCTATCGTGTTATCTAAACAGTAGTTTTGTGCTATTTTCCATTACTTTTGGTGTCATGGGCCCAGGGGGCAGCTGTGTGGGCAAAGACAAAAAGTGAAAGCAAGATGAAAAGAAACATGAGAGTGGGTCTGGAGAAAAAAGTGACAGGATGGGAAACGTAAAGAAGCGATGCTGATGGATGACACACGAGACGCTCATCTGAAAGGAAGAGGATTATCTTTCCGAGTTAAAATGCAGTTTTATGGCGTGGCGGAAAATAAATTTGCGTATTCTACAGAACAGGGACCGCACACCTGCTTTATCGGAGTGGAGGATAATGATGCAATTTCCTGTAATCGATATGTTAATAGGGTTGCAGAATGAATCATTCACGCTGCCTTTGGCACGAAAAGCCGTCTCTCGTTGAAGTACACCTTTTTTTTTTTGGCTCAGTAGTGAAAGATGACTCAAGCTGCCTCTTTTGACACTCGAGGTTCTTTACGCTACAATGGCCATCTGACAGGAAATTCCACATTGCTTGACTGTGCTGCGGCTGAGGATGACAATAGCAGTCAGTGCCTCTGTCACGCTTTATAGACATCCAGTTCTCTTGCAATGCAAGTGAAGGAGAGATGTGCATCAGAGATCCTGTAGGACCAAAAAAAGAGAAATCTTTTGCCTGCAAACGATCTACATATTAATGCTTATAATGAATTTGCAATGACTGTGTATAGTCTCAGTGTTACCAAACAGCGGAAACCAAATTCCTTGTGTGTGTGTTAAACATACTTGGCCAGTCAACCTGATTCTGATTCTTGTTTATTTGATGATGTCCAAGATGAAATAAACACTTGCAATAAAACACTTACCTTTTTTTTTTTTGATTAAACATCTTTCTAGCAAGGGGCACGGTGGTTTAGTGGTTAGCACGTTCGCCTCACACTGCCAGAGTCCGGGTTCGATTCCCGTCTCGGCCATGTGTGTGTGGAGTTTGCATGTTCTCCCCGTGCCTCAAGGAGGTTTTTCTCCGGGTTCTCCGGTTTCCTCCCGGTCCAAAAACATGCACGGTAGGTTGATTAGGTTGATTAGCACATTGGAAAATTGTCCCTAGTGTATGAATGTGTGTGTGAATGTGTGTGTGTGCCCTGTGATTGGTTGGCATTCCATCCAGGGTGTATCCTGCCTTAATGCCCATAGACGCCTGGGATAGGCACAGGATCCCCGTGACCCGAGGGAAGATCGGATAAAGTGGTAGAAGATGAATGAATGAATGAATATATCTTTCTAGCACAGCTTTCCAATAATTGTTGCATTTTTTACTGCATTTTTACTACATGTACTATAAGTATTACAACGTCGCTTCGGCTTGCTCAACAAGAAACAATTAGGGCCAAACTGATTTTTACTTTTCACACATGAGTATCTTGTAAAGCTGCTTTGGGACGATGACACATTGTAAAAAGCGCTTTATAAATAAAACTGAATTGAATTGAATTGAATATTAGATCACCTGAATCTTCCATCCATATGTGGTTATTTTTCAAACTGTTACTACAAAATTGGAGGCACACCATTGTATAGGGCATCTTTGTAATTGATAGTGTGTATATTATATATATATATATATATATATATATATATATATATATATATATATATATATATATATATATATATATATATTATGCTGTTAAAATAAGTATTTTCTAGTCAAAAAAAATAATGACAATATTAATAAATATATAACACTTTATTTAAAACATATTTAAATCGAAATACAAATCACAATTAGTTTACGGATTTCATACATAGCTCACAACTCAGTACTGTCAGGATCTCCCAAGTGGGTTTCGCGGCGCGCACTTCCGGTTTCGCGGCGCGCACTTCCGGTTTTGCGGCGCACACTTCCGGTTCGGCAGCCATCTTGCCGGTTTTCCCGCCGGGCTCCTTATTTAAGGAGCTTGGAGACAATGACTCTCTGCCGGATTATAACACTTGAAGATTATCTTGCAACTACACTTGAGGATTATCTTGCCACCCTGCCTGTCCTGCCTTGCTTCCTGTTTCCTGTCCCTGGACTCCTGTTCTGCCTTTTGATATCTGGTTGGTTTTTTGCATTTTTGGATGTTTTGGTTTGTTGTTTGGTTTCCGTTTGACTCTGCCTTTTGTTGGACTGGTTTATTCTTTGCTTTTATCATTAAAGACACTTTATTTTGAACCTGGCCTCGCATCCTGCATTTGGGTCCTCATCACCTGCACTCCGCTGACAGAATAATCCGGCCAAACATGGACCCAGCAGGTGCACACGTGCCAGGTTTTAATTTTGATTTCTCGGACGGCGCTGAGATGAGGAGAAAGACAGACTTGATGATGGAGGACATCAGGAGACGGCTGTCTCTTCTGCCCCAGACTCCTGTTTGGGGAGCGGTACAGCTTCAGGCTTTCAGCTTGGCTGGTGCCGAAAATCTCAACGCCATCCGGGAGCGCATTCAGCGCCTCTTCCCGAACCCGACGACCCGCCGAGCACATCAGCCTCCAGCCCGGGGCGCCGCCGAGCACCAGACCCCAGCCCGGGGACGCCGCCGAGCACCAGACCCCAGCCCGGCGCCGGAGCACCAGCCTCCAGCCGGGGTACCGCCGCCGAGCCGAGCACCAGCAGCCCGGGGCGCCGCCGAGCCACCCCAGCCCCAGCCCGGGGCGCCGCCGAGCACCAGACCCCAGCCCGGGGCGCCACCGCCGAGCACCAGACCCCAGCCCGGGGCGCCGCCGAGCACCAGACCCCAGCCCTTTCCCCTAGCCCGGGCGCCGCCGAGCACCAGACCCCAGCCCGGGGCGCCCGGCACCAGCCTCCAGCCCGCCGCCGAGCACCAGACCCCAGCCCTCCCAGGGGCGCCGCCGAGCACCAGACCCCAGCCTGGGGGCGCCGCCGAGCACCAGCACCAGACCCCAGCCCCAGCCCGGGGCGCCGCCGAGCACCAGAGCCCACCCCAGCCCGGGGCACCGCCGAGCACCAGACCCCAGCCCGGGACACCGCCTGAGCACCAGCCTCCAGCCCGGGGCGCCGCCGAGCCCCCAGACCCCAGCCCCAGCCCCGGGACCCCAGCCACGCCCGCCGAGCACCAGCCCACAGCCGCCGGGAGCCGAGCCGCCGAGCCAGCCAGAGCCCCAGACCCCAGCCGGGGAGCCGGGCCGAGCCGTAGACCACCGGGGAGACCCCAGCCCCAGCCCGGCACCAGCACCAGCCGGGGAGCCGCCGAGCACCAGACCCCAGCCCGGGGAGCCGCCGCCGAGCACCAGACCCCCAGGCCCGGGCCGCAAACCCGACCCCACCCGGGGCGCCGCCGAGCACCAGGCCCCAGCCCTGGGGCGCCGCCGAGCACCAGACCTCCAGCCCTGGGGCGCCGCCGAGCACCAGACCCCAGCCCCAGCCCGGGGCGCCTCCGAGCACCAGCCTCCAGCCCCAGCCCAGGGCGCCGCAGAGCACCAGACCCCAGCCCACGCCAGGGGGGCGCCGCCGAGCACCAGACCCCAGACCACAGCCCGGGGCGCCGCCGAGCACCAGACCCCAGCCCGGGGCACCGCCGAGCACCAGCCTCCAGCCCCAGCCCGGGGCGCCGCCGAGAACCAGACCCCAGCCCCAGCCCGGGGCGCCGCCGAGCACCAGACCCCAGCCCCAGCCCGGGGCGCCGCCGAGCACCAGGCCTCCAGCCCCAGCCCGGGGCGCCGCCGAGCACCAGGCCCCAGCCCCAGCCCGGGGCCGATCCAGCGGCACCAGCCTCCAGCCCCAGCCCGGGGCGCCGCCGAGCACCAGCCTCCAGCCCCAGCCCAGGGCGCCGCAGTACCAGCAGCCAGACCCCAGCCCCAGCACCACCTCCAGCCCCAGCCCGGGGCGCCGCCGAGCACCAGCCTCCAGCCCCAGCCCGGGGCGCCGGCCATCTTAAGGGCGACGCAACACATCGGACTTTCACCAGGAGGCTCACCCTCCGATTCGTCTGGCCGTCCCTAACATCCAAGGTCTTCTATCCAGTGGCGGTTCGGCTCAAGCCCTGCTTGCTCCGCCACTGGCACGCGGCCTTCCAGGTGGCCAGGCTCAATCGGGGCGTACCGGTACGTCCCGCCTCCAGACCCCCTCCACCCACCCAGGGTGGGTTGCGAGGCGCTGCCTCTTCTCCTGGCTCCTGTCGTTCTTGGACAACAGGCTCAATTGGGCCGTCGGGAGCCGGCCCTGGAGGGGAGGGTACTGTCAGGATCTCCCAAGTGGGTTTCGCGGCGCGCACTTCCGGTTTCGCGGCGCGCACTTCCGGCACTTCGGTTTTGCGGCGCACACTTCCTGGTTCGGCGCAGCCATCTTGCCGGTTTTCCCGCCGGGCTCCTTATTTAAGGAGCTTGGAGACAATGACTCTCTGCCGGATTATAACACTTGAAGATTATCTTGCAACTACACTTGAGGATTATCTTGCCACCCTGCCTGTCCTGCCTTGCTTCCTGTTTCCTGTCCCTGGACTCCTGTTCTGCCATTTTGATATCTGGTTGGTTTTTTGCATTTTTGGATGTTTTGGTTTGTTGTTTGGTTTCCGTTTGACTCTGCCTTTTGTTGGACTGGTTTATTCTTTGCTTTTATCATTAAAGACACTTTATTTTGAACCTGGCCTCGCATCCTGCATTTGGGTCCTCATCACCTGCACTCCGCTGACAAGTACAATCAGTACAATACATAATCAGTCCTATATATTACTTCTTTACGATACTATTAAATTATAATAATAACAATACTGTTTGTTAATGCTAATAATACTATATACTACTACTACTACTACTACTATTAATAATAATAATAATAATAATAATAATAAATTAATTCATTATTTTAACCGTATTAACCTGTCAATGAATCTTCCTTGTTTTCTACCAAAAGAGAGTGAGAAAGCTTTATAAGAGCTTGGGAAAGGTTTATAAGAGTATAGGGAGGGTTTATAAAAGCTAAAATATTTGATTTCTACTTCATGGATTTTCAACTATCGAGGAGGGTTCTGGAATACAACCCCTGCAATAATCAAGGGTTGACTGTGTATATAGGTAGTCCCAGACTTACAATGGAGATACATTATGATGATCTAATAGCAACTTCAAAATATAGTAAGTGGAGACATTGCCTAGCCTACCCAGATGTCTTAAATAATAATGATCTGTTTGGGGTTGTGTAATGTAATTTGTTTAAATTACAATGCATAATTAAGCAATACAGAGCAATGTACAGTACTGTACTTTATACACTTTAAAGGATATATGTATGCAGCCAGTGTAAGCGCATAGAGGAGTGCCAGTTTGCGAGACGAAGGCGGCGCCAGATGAAACAAGCGCAAAGAAGCACAGCTGAGTCGAATCAGTGCGTTCTGTTTCAGAGTCTGAAGACGCCCATAATAAGCAGAAAGACAAGAGGTACAATTGGGCTTTAAAAGACTAAAAACACTGAGACGATTGAACTCTGAAGAGTGTAAGGCATCTCACAAAGCGGCAGATGCGTAAATCCCAACATACTGAACCTCATATATGATGATACTTTTGCCTGCTACTTAAAATGTAAAGTATTTTAACACTTTTGTTTTATCTATATACATACATACTATTAACATTACGACTATTTACAACAAATATTAGTACTATGTACTAAGTAATGAAAATGCTATCTATCTATCTATCTATGTATCTATCTGTCTGTCTGTCTATCTATCTATCTATCTATCTATCTATCTATCTATCTATCTATCCATCTGTCTGTCTTTCTATCTATCTATCTATCTATCTATCTATCTATCTATCTATCTATCTATCTATCTATCTATCTATCTATCTATCTATCTATCTATCTATCTATCTATCTACCAATCTACCTTCCTACATACATACCTGCCTGCCTACCTATCCATCCGAGTCCCACACATACCTCCGGCTGTGACAGAGAAACCCTGTATAGATTTACTCTCTTCAAATTTAACCCTTAACAGTCGGTAATATAATCTAGGATGGCCCAGGTACCTGTCCTCATGCTGATCTACCTGTTTCACTGTGTAAAAGAGTCACGTGGGACTCGGTGCCGAGGGTTGCGTGTGAAGAGCCAGGCTGGTTTGTAGCGGTAAAAGCCAAAATAAGCAGGAGGATGTGGTTCAGGTGCGTCCCTCCACTTACAAAACACCTGCATCGAGGTTAATCACACTTCTAACTACATCAAGCCTACTGCACATAGGAAACACACACACACACACACACACACACATACATAAGAGAAGGCGTGCTTGTTTTTTTTTTTTTTTTACTTAAGGAAAGACGAGAATGAGAGGAGGGTGTAAATGCACTAATACCTAGTTTCATTTGTGCTGAACCCAATCAGGAAGGTCTCATTAAAAAGATTTATTTCACACTCTGAGTCGGCTTTGCCAAGTCAGGCATAATACACACACACACAGACACACACACACACACACACACACAGGTGCAAGCTTCCAGGCTGAAATTGTTGATGCTTAGCAGAAAAATTGCTGCTTTTCACAGGGCCGTCGAACAGCGAAGTCCAGAGAAGGAGAAACAAAATAGTTCAGGGAACAGGGGGATATGTACATGATCAATGTTTCAAAAGTAATCACACAGAAGTACCAGAAAATATTGATTGACAGTAGAGCCAGAAACGCACTTGCATATCATACTATTTTTTTAATAGATTTTTTCTTTTTTCTTTTAAGCTCTAATTTTTATTGTCATTTTTTATTCTTTCATTGAATTTTTTATTCATCTATTCAAAATAGAGTAAAAAATGTATGTAAAAAAAAATATATATATATATATATTTCCCCATTATATTACTGGCAGTATAATGTTTTATCATACTATTTTTTTTTTTTTTTACTTTTGAAGCTCACGAGCCTGCTAATGCAATTCCGGATGCTTACGGACAAAAATGTATGCACAATGCTTGGGACATCCGACTTTTCCAGCCTTGGCACTGTTACTACAAATTTGGATGCAACCAATGTTACATAGCATCTTTGGATGGATTTAGCATGAATTTGTCACTTCATGTAAACTAGTAATAATAATAAATAATAACATGTAACATGTAACTATCTATTACCTGTTCCAGCATGACAATACACATGTGCAGTACGCCAGCTCCATGGAGATCTGCTTTAGATGCAATGAAATGAAATACCTCCTGCTCTATTCCTATTGAATACAACTGGGATGACTGTGAACGTTGATTTCATTGTTGTTTGGGTCAATCTATAACCCGAATAAATCTCAGGTTAAAACAGTCAGGGTATTTCATCATCCCCCTTTTATTAACAACTATTAAAATGTATGAGATGGGTCAAATAAAGTAAGGCAGCCTTATTTAAGCAATCTCATAATGTTGAATTGTTGCTAATAAAATAAAGTCATGAATGCAGGTGTGAGAGGGTTAGTGTGTGGAGCAGCACTACGCTGTATTTGATTGTTTAGTAAAAATAATAGCTGGACCTCACATCATATGAATATATTAATACTAAACCAATTTCACATGTTGTTCCCTAATGAATGTATCCAGGATGAACATCCACCATATAGAACACAAGCAGAGAAAAGATGATGATGATGATGATCAGGTGATCAGGAATGTCTCTGTTCTCCCTCACTGACTCCCTCTGTCTGCAGACAATCCACGTTAGATAGACTTCTTGTTGTCACCTTGTTGTTAGCTTCATAAACTAGCCCACATCTATAGTGTGTTATAACCAGGAAATGACACACCAGTGGTAAGTTGAAAAATGTGTGCAATGACTGGGAATAGTTTGATGTGTGGAAGATGATAAAAAAAATATGTATCCTGTCACCATATAGATTAAAACTAAAGTAAAAAGGCTGGTTTGAAAATGTAAGAAGTAGAAAGCACAGATATTTGTGTGAAAAATGTAATGCGAGAAAGAAAACTGGTACTTAAGTGCTAATGAAATATTTGTATTTTGTTACTTTCCATCTCTGGTTTGCAAAAATATGCAAAAAATGTAATAGGCTAATCAAATAATAACATAAACATCTGTGAAAGAGTTTAATTTCATGTGGTCGGATTTATTTTTCCTTCTGGCAAATACGCTATTTCATTTTGAACCTTAACATTAGCATAAAATACCAAGTTCCTGTTTTCACTTTCACTATAGCGGCTGGAAGCAGTCAATCCCTCATCAGTGACCTTCTTTCTTTTTATAATCCAAAACTTTGGCGAGCAAACTCCTCTGTCTTGAAGTTCCAGGGTTTCCTCTGATGGTTACAAAGTCCTGACACTGGAGACTCCTTCAATAAATATTATACTGAAAATAAATAAAAATATCTTGCATAAAGTTCAAAATGATCTTGCATTATTCGTTCTATTTCCAGTCATTTTTACTCAACTCATTTCTATTTCCTAAAAATGTACCTATTAAAACAACCTGCTGGAATTGATGATAATTTTCACATTGGTTTTTGTAGTTAATTAACAGCACGTGTAAATGAAAACATGGCAAGACAGGCAGAAAGACAGACATGTGATAAAAAAACAGATGGACAAACAAAGAGGCAGACAGTCTAATGGAGAGATAGTGAGACAGACAGAGAGCTGGAGAGACAGGGGACAAAAGAAAAGACAGAAATGGAAAGGCCAACAGGCAATAAGTCACATGCAGATGAATGAGAGGTGAATGAAGAGACACTGATGAGAAAGACAGGCAGACAAACAGAGAAACAGGGATAGACTGTTGAAAAGGCAGACAGACAGATAAATTGGGAAACAGAATGACAGGTGTGGAAACAGACAGACAGACAGACAGGCAGGATGCTAGAGACAGACAATCAGATGGATGGATAAAGAAACAGAGGGACAGCTGAGGAGACAGACAGACAGTGAATCATCAGGAACAGGACTGGTTGTTTTTTTTTTTTTTTTTTACATGACCAGCTGAGATGCTTCCGTACATTGACGTTACAGTAGATCTCTGCGCGTCGACCCACTTCACCACGTCTGCTCCCTTGATGGTTCAGATTGGAAAAATTCTCAGGAAACCACTTGTCCTCAAGTGCACTCGACTCCCCCTCCTCCTCTTGTCCTTCCTTACCCCTGTTAGCATGACGGCGGTTTTTAATCTGTCATTCTCTGGCCTACTCTGCCGCTCTGACTCATCGGCCTCTACATGCTCGCTGCCTTTTAACGCAAACTTGCACTCCTGTGGACGTCCTCAGGGTTACTATTACAGGGGGTGGTCTTTCCCAGCAATCAGCATTATTTGTGCATAGCGAGAGGACAGAGTATTTATATATTAGACGACGGCCTGAGCCTGGATTATGGTGTAGATTAGGCTGCTGACAGGCGGATTAGTGAGATTAAAGGGATCAAGCGAGATGTTGTGGGAATGCGCAGACAAGCATTTGGTTGCTAAGAGAAGAAAACACTCCCTTATCACTACTTTTATCAGATGACTTTTGTCAATGTGGTTTCCTGTCAGTAAAAAGGATGGTCACTGCAATGATCTCTGAGAAGGAGCATAGAGCATATGTCAGGAAATCAGCAGCTCATTCCAGTAGCATTTGATGTGTCTGTGTGTGTGTGTGTGTGTGGTGTGTGTGTGTGTGTGTGTATGTTTGTGTGTGTATGTTGTGTAGACATTTGTATTGTCCCCAAAAGAAAATTTGTATATTGTCTTACTACTGATTAATTAATATTCGGTTTTTACTGAAGCTTTAAAAGGATTGTAAAACGAACATTGGTGTGTGTGTGTGTGTGTGTGTGTGTGTGTGTGTGTGTGTGCATTTTGATGGTCCTCAAAAAGGACATTTTATAATATTGTTGAATTATCTGCACTAATAATTATATCAGGTTTAGTAGCAAGTCCTTACAAGGATCGTAAGACAAAAGTGTATGTGTGTGTGTGTTTGAGAGAGAGAGAGAGAGAGCAAAAGAATGGGTGTAAAGCTAGTTCTTGACTCCGCAGGAATGTGGCTGCTGACTCAGTGTGTCTGCCAATGTGTGTGCGTGTGTGTATATGGCAGTGGCCTGATTCACTCTAAACACTATCTTTCTCTTTCACACACACACACACACACACACACACACACACACACACACACACACACACACAATTACATGTTCTCTGCTTGGTGCTGGAGCTCTGCTTGCTTGCTCATGTTCGATTTCTGTTAATGCTTCAGGAATCTGTGGAAGAGAGGTCACAGAAATTCCTCTGGACTACCTCGTGTTTTGGGTTTTGATGAACCTTGGATTTCCGCCCCTCTCATCGAGTATGACTCACAAAGTGTGTGGCATTCAAGGTCTGACCACCTCGTGCAGCACCGAGCAGCTTCAAGCGATGCACCCGCCTCGCTGTGTTTATCTTAAAGCCATCTGACTTCTTGTCACTGTACTTTTTTTTTCTGATCTTGAGAACACACACGGTGACATAAGGATTACCGGGTCTCGTCTTTTACCGTTTACAATAAAGTCCTTATTTCTTCTTACTTCTCGTCTTTGGAACACCAAGCATTATACAGAAGAACCATCTCACAAAACTTTACATCAACACACAATGAAATTCTTTCTTCACGCATCTCAGTTTGGTATAAAGTCGGGGTCAGAGGTGTAATACACAGCCCCCTGAACAGAGAACGGCCTTGCTTAAGGTGCCTAACAGTGGCAGATTGGTAGGCCTGGGGCTTAAAGACACAACTTTCTGATCAGCAACTCATTCATCTACATCTGTCTGATATTCTTTGGGGTTAATGGTCAGGAACTACATTCAACTTTTTACAAAGAGCAAGTGAAGTTCAATGTTGTATTGGCTGAGAAAGTAACACAATGTGAATAGAAGACCATAGTACAGATTCAGTGGTTCATATCGGTAAGCCGACATAAAAATGAACAATGAGACACATCAGTTTATAAAAGTGTGCACCGGATACAATTTAGTATTTCTATAATGATTTGGATGCTCAAAGAACTTTTTATTTATATATAATCATTAGTAAATGCACTATTGTTTTGTGGATTACAAATGTTTGTCAAAGGGCCATGAAGTCAAGAGGCACTCAAGTAAACTGATGATTTGATGTCTGTTTGAATCAAAGAAAATTCAGATTGCATTGAATCGTAATGGGTGCATCATATTGCTTTGGTCTCTGTTTCATATATATATTTTATGTATAGTATAGTTGGCTACGCATTAAGATGCGAATCAAATGCTAAAGGCACCAAATAATTTCATTGAAAATGCAAAAGAAAAATACAAAAACTTAATAAGCATAAGCTGACACATGGAACATGAATCCCTGCGAAAGCCATTTGGACAAATGTAAGACATACGGATGTGTATTGTGAGGTTTTGTATAATGTAAGACATAGAGATGTGTATTGTGAGGTTTTGTATGATGTGAGACATAGAGATGTGTATTGTGAGGTTTTGTATAATGTAAGACATAGAGATGTGTATTGTGAGGTTTTGTATGATGTGAGACATAGAGATGTGTATTGTGAGGTTTTGTATGATGTAAGACATAGAGATGTGTATTGTGAGGTTTTGTATAATGTAAGACATAGAGATGTGTATTGTGAGGTTTTGTATGATGTAAGACATAGAGATGTGTATTGTGAGGTTTTGTATAATGTAAGACATAGAGATGTGTATTGTGAGGTTTTGTATGATGTGAGACATAGAGATGTGTATTGTGAGGTTTTGTATGATGTGAGACATAGAGATGTGTATTGTGAGGTTTTGTATAATGTAAGACATAGAGATGTGTATTGTGAGGTTTTGTATGATGTAAGACATAGAGATGTGTATTGTGAGGTTTTGTATAATGTAAGACATGGAGATGTGTATTGTGAGGTTTTGTATAATGTAAGACATAGAGATGTGTATTGTGAGGTTTTGTATGATGTAAGACATAGAGATTTGTATTGTGAGGTTTTGTATGATGTAAGACATAGAGATGTGTATTGTGAGGTTTTATATAACACCTCACAATACACATCTCTATGTCTTACATTTGTCCAAATGGCTTTCGCAGGGATTCATGTGTGTGTTTATTAGAATCAGGTTCGAGTGATTTAAGTGTCATAAAGAAGTGCAAGTGGCTGATGGCTTTTGTAATAATCCATGATCCTGACAGTTACTTTACATTACTTTACTTTGCTTTACAATGAATGAAGAAGCTCCATCATCAGCTATTTTTGTTTCGATTAACATTAATTGATGACTAAAAATCAGTAAGTAACAATAAGGCTTAAAACCCCTTCTTAATGGGACAGTTTGGGTTAGGAAGAAATCAAATACATCATGAAATTAGATTTGAGTTGGGTTCTTCTTCTGCACTCACTGTGTAGTGATTAGAGTGCGAGTTACATTGTTACATGCATCTGAAATGAAAAGGGCATGAGATCAGGATTATTTGGTAGTTAAATGTAATTACACACAAATGTTAATTTGAAGTTTTACTCAGAGCACTGTGCTTTTATAATAATTCATTCAAAAGCTTCCCAGTTTCTGCAAGGAACTAAGATCTACATATTAGACCTACACAGAACTGCATAAGACTTACATAGAGCTACATATGACTTACATTTAAGACCTACACAGGACTACATAAGACCTATATAAGACAAACAGAGACCTACATTAGATGTGAAGACCTACATATGACCTATATAGAAACCTACATAGGGCTCCCTAAAACCTACACAGGACTACCTGCAATCTACAAAGGCTTAAATAAGCATACATATGATAACATATGACCTACATCTACACAGGGCTCGATAAAACCTAAATAATTAAGGTCTACACGGGTCTTTAAAAAAGTCTTATGAAGGATTAAATAAGCAAAACAAAACACAAATAAATCTCCAAGTTTCAATATTGCAATGTTCTTGGTTCACACTACGACATGATGTTTTGAATAAGATCAGTCCCTCCTGGACAAGAGCTTGATCTCAGTGACGGAAACCAGGAAGTGATGCAGCTGCTCAGGATGCTCTCTGTACTCGCTCTATCTCCATAGCCTTGGAATATAAAGGCATGACCATTAATCATTGCTTATGACAGAGCACTGTACTGCTCTGTGTGTATGTGGGTGTGTTTGCACATCTGTGTGTGTGTGTGTGTGTGTGTGTGTGTGTGCTGTTACTGCTTTGCTGCTCTTCAGGAATGCAGTTTGCTGAACTGCGCTGTGCGAAAAAACAGACATGCAAGCACACTGGCTGACACACACACACACACACACACGCACACACGCACACACACACTGACAGATGCATGCATGCAAAACAGCTTCACACACTCAGCACTGCAATGAAAATTTTGTCCATTGACACCAAAAAAATGGCTTTAAGCAACTTTTTAGCACCTTCTCGCTACAGTGAACACCTGCACACACTCATTGCAATGGTAAGAAAGAGCAACAATAAGCCCAAATGATGGCGGGTTGCTAATGATAATCATTCACACATTCGAGCAGGAGGCCTGCAGGCCACATGCAAACTATTAAATATACTAGACTTTTTCAATTTCTGCGTTTCAGATCCAAAATTCGTCTGCTAGTGAATGTTAGCTATAGAGCTGCAAATGTAGCTATTGTTTATATAGTGGAACAGGTGGGAAAAGCTATAATGTTAGTATCTCCATCAAGGCTGAGCCTCATTTTCAGTTTGAGAAAACATTTAAACACAATTTGTCAAGCACCAGAACAGGAGCACTAAGCACAATGTAAATTAGTTAGAACATTTGCTGGACTAATAACCCACAAGCCCCATTGGGCTTATAACCCCTGCACAAACATTCAAAGCCAGTCGTTTTGTGTTTTCGAATTTGTATTTTTTCCCAGGCTCAAATCTTCAATTTTTTTCTGATATACACCAAGATGTGAAGCCTGATTAGTAAAAAAAAAAAGCTCTTCTGGAAAAAAAATCACATACTGGCACTTTAATACCCTTTCTGTATTTTTGAATGAAAAGTTCCGCTTTCGTTTGCTTTAAAAAGTTTACCTTTGCTTTAAGAGAGATAAGGTAGGAACACAGGAAGGGTATGTCTTCAGTGTCTTTCATCAGAACCTTGCAGTCACACATTTTTTTCTGCTTTCATAAAGCCTGACTTTCCAGTTTGACTCATTTCATTCTTCCTTTCTTTTTTTTCTACTTTTTTGGTACACAAACTGTTGTACTGCACGCATTAAAGTTTTTTTTTTTTTTTAAAGATATTAAGAATGAACGAAATTACAAAATCCTGAGGCAGTGAAGGTGCAGTGATGGGAATGTCATAACCATCATCATCACCACCCCACCATTCCCCCTCTCCAGTATACACCATTACTGCTCCCCCCCAATCACACATGCTCAGGTAGACAATAGAGCTCATTATGAATGTGATCCAAACAGATTGGAGGTGAACACAATGCCAATACTTTGCACAATAATCGCTGTTGCGTATTTCCCAAGTGTAGGTGTTTAGCGAAGGCATATATTTTATATTTTCCTGAGAGGTCTCGTTTTATTTTTACCCATTTATTTATTGGTTTAAAGGTCATGAAAGGGATAATATATATATGCTGTTTTCTATAAATTTTCGTGCATAAGCAATGTTTATGATTGGTGTCATGAAGGAATGATAAGATGTCTGATCTTGTTTGAAAGCTCTGGGTATGCAAATGACTAAAAATAAAAATTCATTTCAACATTATGCTAATACAATAATTGTTTTGTAATATATATATATATATATTTTAAAGGCTGAATAAGGTTCAGGATTTCGGCTGAAATATTTTTTATGAAGCATTCAATTATAATAATAATAATTCAAATGTTTTAATGATTTCATCACTTTTGATACAAAAACATCGCTGTTTTCCCCCCCTTTTCCCTTTTTTCCAGCCTAAACCCAATCCTTTTGTGCCCGTAATGCACACGAGTATATAAACACTGAACTGTGTAAACCATTTTTTTTTTTTTTTTTGCAAGACCGGTGTCAAACCTCACCCACGGTGACAGGAGAAAGGACACTGACACATCCCACTGAGCTGGTTCTGCAAGTCTGAGAGGACAAACCTTCATGATCGCTGTCAGCGTCAGATGCCTTGCCATTCTGCACTCCTGCAAATGTTTTATCTATATGTGATAAAATAAAAATAGATATCAGAACTGTGTCATCATTTCTATTACGTATGCATTGAAAGTAAATATATAAATACAGGGAAATATGCAAAAAAACATATAATATATGCATATTTTGCTTTACCTAAACACAGTTTATATCTGATTTGTTTCATGCTCATACAGACTACATTTGCATGAAATAAAACTGTGCTACAGCTGTAATATATTTAAAGCTTTGAAGTATACAAGACGTGATTTAGTCTTTCACATAAACATTCTGCAGAAAGCATGTTCATTATATCAAAATGTGTTGTAATGAGACGTGCGTGAGATTAATATTAACTCAGTAATTCTCTGTCACTGCTGACTTCAGTCGGTCGCAATAGAAACATGTAAAACAAACACGGCGTGGGCATTTTTCTTTTTCTTTCATGCCGCTGAAACAGTAGATGAGAGTTCAGAGGGGAGAAACTTGCCTGAGTTCTCCTAAACAAATCTTTGATTCTTCCATGAGTCTGGTCTCGTTTTTTTTTTTTTTTTTACCGTCCATAGCAAATAAATCAATTTGTCATATTTATTTCAATATTTACTTGAAGCTTTGCAAACATTCAAATCAATATGTTCACTTAGCTACTGTATTTCCACAGCTCTGCAAAGTATCTCAGAGACACTCTATACAGGAGAATATGCTCTTAGAATAAGTTCCACTCTTCTGCGAAGATGACCCTCAGGTTCCCCTTCAGGAACTCAACGATGAGTTGACTATGCAATGGGAATGCCTATATGTATAATTTCAACCAGTGGATGAGAGTGAAGGCATCCTCAGTTGTTGGCGTTACTTATAAAAGCACATGTCTGTGTTGATTGTCTGTCAAAATCATTGTCTCAGTATGTCAGTGTGTCCAAGAGTTCCTCTAAGAATCAGATGTCATGTCCCTCGATGTGTGTGATCTGTTTGGGAGCGGAGCATGCTAAGTCAGCTCTCGAGGGAGGTGGCTGTCAGCATTGGGAGCGCTGTCTTTGGGTTCTCTCTACTCCCAGAGAGCACTTTGTGAAGAAAGTGCTTTCACTAGTGCGCCTCACAGCTCAGTTCCTACTTCTGCCGAGGCAAAGCGGTGGCTGATGTCACGGGGTTCACAAATGGATCTAGTGGAGGGAATGGTCCATTGTCCTTAATCACCCACTAGCTCCTGTTCTATCTTGTTGGGTGCCTACGCACACCTTTCAATGGTTTCTTCCGCACCCGAGCTGGACTCGGATTTTCTCCTATTTCCATGTGGAGACTCAGATTGTGGTTGAACCTGAAATAGCACAGACTCTCCACTTTGAGGAGCAGTTGTAGGTGGTGACTACAGTAGTGGCTAGGCTCAACTTCTCCTTGCTACCAGATGTGCACGCTTCTGCTTTCTAGGTTACTACCTCCATGTACCTTCAGATCTGCACACTGAGGTTTCCAGATCCTGGGATCATCCATGCCCTGACTTTGATCTTTTACCCTAACTTTAGGGGAATTAAAGAGTGTGGTTATGGGGCGATTCCCAGGGTTAAAGAGACACTTGCAAGGTATCTCTCCCTGTCTCGGAGTTGTCCCTTAATGTTCCAGTCTTCCCCACTAATCTGCTTCATACTATGTATGCTTTAGTGGAAGGTAAGGCTGGTGGGTGCCTGCACAAGATGGCTGGCATATCAGGCTGATCTTCTGAAAAATCTTGACCAAGGGTGGGTTACCAATAGGGAGCAGATTCAGGAGCTTAGGAAGGCAACAGACCAGGCACTTGGATCCACTAAAAAAATGGCTCAGGCTCTAGGCAGGGAAACCTGTGGCTAACCCAGTCCAAGTTGAATCACAAGGACAGGACTTGTGAAGGACAACGAACAGGTTTTGGCTGGGCGAGTTATTAGCGAGTCTGAGAGGTGAGCTTCATTATATGCAAAGTTGCTCTTAGGCAAAGGTGGTCCCTTCTGCCTTCCCTTTAAGACTCTGGTCTCTCTACCCTGGTTGTTGAGACCACGCTGTTCTCCTGAGCTCCCTCTATGAGGAGATTGAATGCTTCAAAATGGCTCTTCTTTTCTGGTGCAATGTGCATAGTTTGGATCCAGTTCAAAAACGGCCTGACTGATATAGTTCTGGAATTGATACAGGAACAGTTTTCCAAAGGGTTAACTCTCTCAAATTTTTAGGCTCTTGCTAATGAGCACACCTTAGGCAAATGGATTGTGGATGCCATTACTACCTCCAACAAGTCCTCAGGTCTCCCCGCACCTTTCAGGTCAGGGCCAACTCAACCAGAGATCTGGCAGCCTGTAAGGTCATCTCATCTGATTCTGTGGGATGGTCCACCTCTTTGACCTTTGTCAGGTCCTATAACCTGGGTTTTGATGCCACTAAGGATACACCCTTCGTATCTGACTATTCAAAATCCACAATGGACAAGGACTGGTCAGCATTGTGTGGTTGGACACTTGTTCCCATAGTGTCGGCGTCGCACTGAAAGGAAATGTCAATAGGTTACTTATGTAGCCCAGGCTCCCTAAAGGAACAAGACGCTTGGATGTGCTTACTTCCACTATTGGCAGCTGATGCTGTTTCCCTCACATATGCGTTATACTTCATTATTACTCCATTACACACACATGCATGCACACACACACACACACACACACACACAACAAAGAATAACAAACTTCCGATTCTTCCTATTAAGCACAGAACTGCGGCTTTTCCTGCTGAATGGGTTGTCCTCCCATAAATGTCTTTGTCATGTTTACCTTTGAGTGATCGGTGATCAGGATGTCTTGATTTCTCATTGAAAGAATCATAGACAGTTTTCTATCGGATAAAATCATATTGTCTCAGAATAAAACACTGTTTACCAGAGGGCAGCCTGGAAACCCAGGTGATGTGGGTGTGCCTTAAAGGATAAAACACAAAAACACAAACATGTGGAGAAAACAGAGAAAAGGTGAAGGTAGGCATGTGGGATGCCAAAAGGACCAACAGGATAATGATCTAGAAACAGGAAACAGGATAATGATCTAGATGCATTTGCTCCATGATCCATGCTGTGTTGTAGTACATCATTGTAACATGTAAAAACAACTTTTGCTTTTTCTGTAATGTAAAATGTTTACTATGCATTATTTAAATGTTCCATAGGATGTTTTAGTGCTTTTTATATCAAAAAGTGTTCCAGATCCAGACCATATTATTGAAACTTTCTAATCGCTTACAACACTTTAATCTCTTTTAAACTAGTTCAGCATGATTGTTCTATGTTATAGTATTTCCAGGACCAAGTAGAACCCTTGGAGAACCAATACATAGCCATGCCCCACCCAATAACACTTCTCCTACTGTCTTCCGATAGCCAAGTTGCTAAACCTCCGTTCTAGATGTTAGAACTGGAGTTTACGCTACAAACCATTAACCAGTAACTAAAAATAAATAAATAAGTGCAATATTTGATTATGTCTTAATAGTTTATTACAGGCTTCTACACATATGTGCAGGGAAAACCCCCCAAAAAAACATAAACATGTAATAATCCTGAGTGTGTTGTGTTAGCGTGTGTCATTTCCTCGTGCAGGTGCATTTCTGTGTGCAAGTCAAGTCAAAGTGTGTGACAGAAGTCAAGTAGACAGGTAAGTCCAAACCCTTAATTATATTCCTGCTGGCACACACAAACATATCTACACACACACACACACACACACACACACACACACACACGCACACATATTTACATACATTTACATGCACACACGCACACACATTTACACATGAACACACGCACACACTGAACAGAGTAGTAATTAGTATAAGGGAGATGTGTGATATAACAAGACAGGGTGCAGAGAGAGAGAGAGAGAGAAAGAGAGAGAGAGTGAAAGAGAGACAGAAAGTGTAAAAGAGATAGAGAAAGAAGAGAGGGAAAAAGAAAAGAAACAGATAAAGAAAGAGAGACAAGAGAGAGGGGGGGAGGAAATGGTCAAAACACACTGATAAATAAATAAATAGTGCTCTCCTGCCAATATCAAATACACTACACACATTTCTTGAGTAACACGCGCACACACGCACACACACGTATATATACACTGTAATTCATGCATATATTATCACTTTACATTCAGAATAATCAAAATATTTTACACCACAATGCTGCTGAGCTCTGCATTCTAAATCCTGGATCCTGATTGGTCAGAAGGTGATGACAAGGCAATAGCAACTGTGTCTCTGTAGTAAGCATTTGATAGTTTTTAGCGCCTCATATAAGCCGCAATGATGTTTAAATCGTGGAAGGAGTCTCCACTGTCGGCGCATTGTAACAGTCAGTGGAGAAATCTGTTCTTTTTTATTATATATATATATATATATATATATATATATATATATATATATATATATATATATATATATATATAAAATATATTATTTATTATATATATATATATATATATGCAGATTTTTTGTTTTGTTTTTCTCCATAGCATGTATTTGCTTGGCTAACGGATGTGGTGCTAAAGGAATAAACCATTTGTAACCGCAGTGCCACCTACTCACACTATAACATTAGTCTCCATTATTCTCCTGTAACAGCCTGAATCCAAGAATTGTATTTATTCCAGAAGTAATCATAAAGATATTGACACAATTACACAAATACTTTGATGTTATTGTGTTTTAAATTAATATTGTGTTTCAAAATCTTGCCACCATCTGGCAAAAAAGACTCACTATGTTGTAGCTAAAGAACAAAATACACCCTATAGAGAAAAGTATTGGGACAAATAAGTGCACAGTGAGGATCTGTTTTGCATGGGTTTTAAAAATCTACAATAAAAAATCTTTACAACACAAGCAATAATAACTGTGACGTGACTCTCATGGTGATTTTAGATGCTTGTGGACACACATGTATGTATCAGGACAAACGTAGCAGGAACTCATTTTACTGGGTTTTCACCTTGTATGACGTTTCCTTTATTCAGTGGAGTTGATTGATTTTGTTGGTAAAGTGTGGGATTCGCTTCCTGATTGTACTTTGTGACTCAGTAGGATGGTGGGCGGCTGAGACTCCTTCATCCATTGTCGTCTGAGTTCTGGGAGCGCATTTACACCCAGTGAGTGAGTCATGTTGGAGTTACTCTGATCTGTCGCTCGGAATTCTTTAGGAAACTTCCAGGGCACTTCCTGAGTATGACAGATGATTCTGGCTTCCCAGAAGCACTTTAGTTTTGTCACATTGTGGTTCCCGAGAACTATTTCCTCACTAGATATCTGTATTCGCATAGACATCACACAGTTTACCACCATCCATAGAGCTTCTGGAGAGGAAGTTTCTCTCAGGTGCTTCCTGTGCTGCAGATAACCCACTATAGAGCACTTCACACACTGACGGACGGACCGCTCTCGGCAAGCGCCCAATCTTATCAGGCCATGAGGTATGCACTCTCTCGGCCAGCAGCAGCAGCTTGTGTGAAAGAGGATTAGAGCTTGTTATTCCGTACTTTTTTTATCATGCTCAAGTGAAAATGCAAAAAGGAAGAGGAGTGCAGTTTTACCCAGTGTTTAAATCCATGCTTCAGATCCTGTACATGGTATCCTTCCTCACCCTCATGTCCTACATTAGAAGAAGGCAAAAACAAGATTTCAAAGGTCGCTTTATTGGCATGACAAATATTTATTCAAGCTGCCCAAGCGCCGGGACAGACAGAAAACAAACACTTTTGAGATCGAAAAAGAGATTGAATTGTTTTTTGTACACGCATACAACAATACAGTAATACATTATTTTATCGAATAAACTAATTTCATTTCATTATTGCGCTTATGGAACTAAAAAAAAAAACCCAACCACATGAAAAACCACCAAGCATTTAATTAAGTTTAAATAAAACAGCAAACAAACAAAATAAATAATTATTAATAAATTAATATTAATAAAAATATTAATAAAGATGCTCAAATAAAGAATGATAAAAATTTTACTAACACCACCAATGCAACATTACAAATGTATGTAACAATTACCAGTTAAAAGTTTTTTTCCCCTTTACGTTTATCATTTATTATTACACGAATCCAAACTGTGCTATAACACATTAGATAATAAAAAAGTAAGCATAATATATTTTACATTTTTGATTCTCCATAGTACATTGGATGACAGCTTTGTATACTTTGTATACAGGTTTATTACATGCTTATATAGTATGTTTTCATTCATCCTCATGAGGTCATCCCCATAGAATTGTTTCCCAACAGCACTGCGGAATTCCCAGAGGTGTTCAGTGCTTGGTGGCTGCTTTTCTTTCACTCTCCAGTCCAACTCATTCCAAACCATCCCAACTGGATTTAAATGGTGTGATCGTGGAGGCCAGGTTGTCTGATGCAGCACTCCATCACTTATGCTTGGAGCCATACAGAATCTAGAAGTGTGTTTTGTTTCTTTTGTCCTGTCGGAAAACAAATTATGCTTATATTAAGTGCAAACCGGATAAGGATGTTCATGTCACGGCAAAATGTTGTTTTCGCCATGCTGGTCAAATTTGCATTAAGCGGTGACTAAAGCACATCAACACCATTACACCTCTTCCTTTACTGTGACAACCACAGAGTCAATATCCGTCTATTCATCCTTTGTTTAATAAACAGCAGATAGAACCAAAAATCTCAAATTGAGATTTACCAAAGGACAATTTCCTACTAATCTAGGCCCAAGTTTTTTTGCTGTTCTTTCAAACTAATGTATTTTTGATGCAATTTAGCCATAAAGGTCTGACTTACACAGTCTCTTCTCTACTGGAAATATCTACCTTTTAAACTAGAAGAATTTGTGCAAATCAGTGCTTTCTGAGGCTGGCAAATCTAATAAATGTATCCTCTGCGGCAGAGATAGCTATTTGTCTTCCTTTCCTGTGACAGTCCTCATGAGAGTTCGGAGCATTTAATGGCTTTAAGAGACTGGACTTGGTGATATGTTGAAGTTCTGGATATTTCATTTCTAAACAAGAATGATGGATCTTTTCTCTTTCCTTAACTGAGTGTTTCTTGCCATAATATGGTTTTCTACAGTACTAATATTGACATTGACTCTGTATTTACCCGTACAGCTGAATATACCAACTGATGGCCTAAAGCACATAAAGAAGGCAAGAAATGTCACATACACTGTGACCTCTAAACTTAAATTTGATGAGTTATCAGAGTTGGTATAAAAGCTAAATGTAGATCTAATGACTTTGTACTATCTAAAGTAAAAAAAAAGTCTGTGTGTGTGTGTGTGTGTGTGTGTGTGTGTGTGTGTGTGTGAGAGAGAGGTGAAAGAAAGGTACAGTGAACACCACGAAAAGAACACTTCTAAAGAAGTGAATAAGCCCGTCCTGAGGGGAAATCAGAGATGCTATAATAAGGAGGATAAAGTGAATAAAGACTTTCCACTCATAATTGCAGACCTGAGTATCAGCAGCATAAAGACAGAGGGAGAATTATTGCGTAGGTCCTCGAGACGACTTAATTACCGCTTCTGAGGCCTACTTTTAGAACCATTTTCATCCGACAGCCACATAACGTCTAGACAAGGAGCCTGTGAAGAACCTCTTTTAATGTCATCCCACACATAAAGTCATTGCTGGCTTGGTTCATCAGCTTTGGGCTAACTATTAAATATAACTAACTCAAGAGAATAAAGAGGAACCTGACCACTCTCTCTCTCTCTTGCTCTCTCTCTCTCTCTCTATCATGCACACACACACACACACACACACACACACACACACACACACACACACACACACACACACACACACACACACACACACACTCGCATTGTCTCTATCTGTGGTTCAGTGTTTCTCTATTGGGAACACACTGAAAACTGTGACAAGTAATAATAATAATGATAATAATAATAATAATAATAATAACCTCCCGTTAGGGGTTGCCACAGCAGACCATCCTTCTCCACAATATTCTGTCTTCTACATCTGCCTCTTTCACCCCCAACTACCTGTAGGTCTTCTCTCACCACATCCATAAACCTCCTCCTTGCCCTTCCTCTTTTCCACCTGCCTGGCACCTACATTCTCTGTATTCTTGTCGCTATGTACCCCATGTCCCTCTCTCACCTCATCTCCAAAACATCCTACATGCTCTGTACCTCTAATAAACTCATTTCTAATCCTGTCCATCCTCATCACTCCCAATGAAAAACTTCAACTCTGCCACCTCTAGCTCCGCCTCCTGTCTTTTAGACAACAGCTTTCCAAATACCATCAGCGATGCAGCTTTTTCATTTTGACTTAGTACATTTGAATGTACCCTGGCTCAATGTTTCTGGATCATGTTCACGCACGATTTCTACCTGCATTTGCGAATGACGCGGAGTACTGTGTTCAGAGTCAATGATTTCTGGAGATGTTCATGAACCCATGCATTGATTTCCATTACAGATTCCGGACAGTTACAGTATAAATTCAGTGAGGGTTTGGAGATCATAAACATCCAATATTGATTTTCACCCTTGTGACATGTTTCTCCTGCTTCTTGGAAATGTTTGGTGATATTATGTTCTGTAAATGATCAAATATTAAACTGTTTTGCAAATCTGAAGTTATTTTAAAATTGTACCATTTCTACTTCTGAGAGCCTTCGCCTGTTTAAGATACACTGTTTGTCCCCATTCGTCTTATTGAACTCTTAATGAATCTCATTAGTTGCAAAATATTTCTCCAACTTACTTCTTCTAGACTTTGTTGAACAGTCTTAAACAGTCATTCTTTTTTATTCAAAATGACATTTTTTCCTTAAAATAGTAGATTTCATTAGTCTAAACACTTTATATGTTTTCCATTCTCTACTGTGAATACAATATGTGTTTATGATATGTGCAAATCATTACATTCTGTGTTATTTACATTTTAAACAGCATCAGAGTTCTTTTTCTGAACTCAGGTTGTATTATATACCATAGCATAATGTGGCTTACAGGCTTGTCAGTGTTTCTTCCATCTAATTATGGAGCTTCTGTTTTTCATGGGAAAACTTCTGCTCTATCTCTGTTTTACTCACTGTGAAAATGTAAACATTTACTCCTACTTCCTGCGTCTGTCCGGTCTTCCTGGCCTGTCTGATAATTGCGATTGTCCTTGCTAAGTCAAGTATGACACAGATGGTTTTATCAGCAATCGTTGCCCTTGTTGTGTGTGTGTGTGTGTGTGTGTGTGTGTGTGTGTGTGTGTGTGTGTATTTATACCACACATGTTTTTTTTTTCAAATGAGCTGCAGTACAGCTAATTAAATTCACAGTAAAACAAATTTACATCTACATATCTATTCACGGTATGCTCCAAAAGTAATGGCACACCATGGTATTCAGGTGTGCCATCTGGATGGTATCTACACCTTGTCACATTGTAATCACAGAGTAAAATATGAATCTATATGTATTTTTCCACAAAGTTGCTATTTTTTTAACAATGTGGCATTTGTATTAAAGTGCTTATCCCATGTTCTAAGCATTCTGGTTTCGATATTAACAGCTGTACATCTTCAATATTTGTAGGAAGGAGTCTGTAGTGTCGGTGGATTGTTAGGGCTTTCGGCATTTCTCGAAAGACAAGTTTTGTCTAATTGAATTTAACACAAAATGCAGAATTATGTGGATATCTAACTATCTATCTATCTATCTATCTATCTATCTATCTATCTATCTATCTATCTGTCTATCTGTCTATCTGTCTATCTATCTATCTAATATTGGAATACAAAATTTAGGAATGAGGGTTTAGTGGTTAAGACATTTAACATTTGAAGATCATGAGTTCTGATCCCAGATACACCAAGCTGCCACTCCTGGGCCCCTGTGCCAGGCCCCTAACCCCATAGATGCTCAGTATGAATGAGATCAATGTAAATTGCTCTTTATAGTGAAAGCTGCAAACTTTGTGCCTTGATGTATGTATTTGCGTCTTATTCTGTTATGAGAAAATGGGAAAATGAACAAGCACTACCCTGTTTGTCTAATGGCTGGTAGCGCGGAAATAGATCTAATGCAAAATAGTTAAAGTATAATGAGCCTTTATAACACATGCATATACATTTTTAAAGCCGTTCTAGAGCATTGAAGCAGTTCATCAGAGATCATCATGGTCCAGGAAATCCTGAACTAAACAGTGATGTAGCAGAGATTTAGTCCTTTAGATGTTCCAAACATTTGACCATTCCTCCTCAGGCACCTCCTTATAGCATGAAATGCTGAAGTGTCAGGCGAGCGAGTTGCTGTGTATGCATTTAGAGGAACCGAGACACATAGGGCTTGTTTAACTCCAACCCCCGAGACCCAGGAACTTCCTGTGGGTCCTCATCCATCTAGCCACTCTCTCAGTGTGTGAGAAACCATATGTGAGGACTGTGATAGGAATCTATCTATCTATCTATCTATTTATCTATCTATCTATCTATCTATCTATCTATCTATCTATCTATCTATCTATCTATCTATCTATCTATCTATCTATCTATCTATCTATCTATCTATCTATCTATCTATTAGTATTCTGTGTCAGAGTATGGGAAGTATGTTTGAAATATATTGAGGGTTTATGAGTTTACTCTTGACCTGATTTCATTTACATTTACATCTTATCCAGAACGACTTAGAACTGATCAATTGAGGGTTAAGGGCCTTGCTCAAGGGCCCATTTGAAGGAAAAGAAGGGGGGAAAAATCATGCAAAATCAGAGAGAATTGTGTTTATTGTGTCAAAAAAGGTTTTAAAAAGACAAATGAGATCTAGGGTAATTTTTGGTAAAGCCATTAAGCATCCTATATTCCACAGGGAACGAGCGAGAGGATTTCACCTACAGTTTGTGCGATTTAAGACACCCATGAGATTTACCCGTATGCATATGTGTGTGTGTGTGTGTGTGTGTGTGTGTGTGTGTGTGCATGTGTGTGCGGTGAGTTTAAGGGTCATTAAGTTGAATGCCGTCATCTCATTAAATCACCACGTCATGCCTCGATCTTAAAAAAAAGGGGGACAGTTTGAAAAAAAGGGATGTTCTGTACCTTCTCCACCTCATCAGCTTTCCATCCCGAGTGTTTGTTCTGCCAGACTGCCATTTTCTTCGTTAAACTCTGGGTGGGTAGCGAATGGGTGGGTGTTTTTTTTTAACTAATCTGAGGGCATGAGCAAAGTCATCGAAAAATGCCATTTGGTGAGTCATAAAGAATAAAGAACATTTGAAAGGTGTAAAGAATCCAAAAGCTTCAAACCCAACACTGTTGCTTGTCCAGCAAATCGAGTTCCTGTTTTATCTGATGGGAACGAATGATAGTTGAGGTGTGAACTGAAACTGGGATCCTGCAATTGTGCTTGGCAGCGAGGCTGGTAAGACATTCACAAGATAAAGAAAGGCTACGCTGATTGACATAGGAGACCCCCTACTGCAGACATTTTGCGGGTTGATTATACAAATATATTCACATAATTTTTTTTGGTTCTTTTTGGGATATTTTATTGATTAAAAAAGGTCTTTTTTTTTTGACCCCGCCACCAAAAATATCTTTTGTTGACTAGGGGCAACGTTGTGCTATAATGGTACCAAATCACAGAGAAACCTATGACATCACAGTTTCTAAAACAAAGATCAAAGCTTTACAAAAATGTTTACAATATGCAAAACACAAGTTAATTGCAATTTAAATACGTGTACCAAAGTAAATAACCTCACCTTGTCCTCAAACCGTGTACCCCTGTGACCATGTGTCAGGAAAGGAAGTCCTTAAATGATGACTCAAATCATACTGGATAGTGACTCCCAGGCCTTATTGGATTTTTCTTTATTCTTTTTGCCTATTTCAGTTGATTGCAAAAATTTTAATTTTTCATTTTTTTAATTATATTAAAAAAAAAAAGTTTAATAAAGAGACCACCACTAGATTTAGTGATTAAGAAATGTTTATGTTGCCTGAAGGCAACGCTGGGCAGTAGAGGGTTAAAAACACTTAACGTTGTGGAATGTCCATCTTATGTTACAAGGTTTTATTAAAAAAGTTTACAAGACTACTTTTGTAACATGACAATAGATATCAGCACACACAGTCACAGGGAGCACTGAACTGCATAACTCAGTGTGCCAAAAGTCATTTGGTCATTTAGCCATCATTCTGTGTGCACTGAAGCTGATCATGTGTGCACTCTCCTCACACAAACTCACACTCGAGTTTCAATACCACATGATCTCACTTCCGCACCCAACCTACTCGCCACAATTGGCTCGTCCAACTCCTCCTTCCCAAAGATGAAGATCCTGCGCCCCGTTACGGAGTTTATAGAAGTTGTAGAAGTTCTTCAAAAAGAATAATCCCAGGACACTCTCCAGGAGAATTTTAAAGTTGATAGTGTGTTGATCTTAGATAAACACTTAAACAGAGTTAGCCTCTTTTCACCATAAACTGCAAAAAGTAGAGCATGCAGATGGAAAAGTTCGAAGTAATCCCTGACTGATAAAAAGCTTTGAAAATGGAAACTACTTCCATAAGTTAATGTTAAACAAACATCGTCCCGCCATGAAAGTTTCAGAATGACCGAACCTGTGTTGTATAGCTGCGCTTCTCTCCCAGTTGCTCTTAAATAACCTGAATCAACAGACCCGAAGCTAGTTTGAGATACTGATCTGATACTTTAATACAGCAGGTGTATGAAATAATTTTACAAAATTACATTTTTGCTTCTCTTTAACTCACGAACGATAAATCCACTCACTTTCTTTGACCTTTTTTAGTTTGACGTCTCTGTTATGTCTTTTAACCTCAGTGAAGCACTTCAAACTTCCCACTGAGAACCCTGTGTTTACTCCAAAGACGTGAAATCTGGGCGCGTCTTTCACTTTGAGTTTACATCCTACAGCAGACTACTGTTTAATACATCGCTGGCTTGCAAGAGGCCCGTAAAACTAGTTTAAATAAACTTTGTGTTGGCGTAATTTATGTCTCTCTCTCTCTCTCTCTCTCTCTCTCTCTCTCTCTCTCTCTCTCTCTCTCTCTCAGACCCACATCATTTTTTAAGACCTGAGCAGCTACCGACTCTGAAAAAAGCCAGATGTCTTCAGCTGACACCTACTTCCAAACAAAAATGTCTGCCAAAGTTAGTTCTGTGCATTATGCTTAAACCAGGTTCTAGCGCTAAAGAGATACTGAATGGTATCTGATTTGCTTTGTGGTTGAAGCCTATATAAAGCCTATATCAGGTAGAAGCCTATATAAAGACTGAGCATGTGCAGTATGTAAGGATGTAAATTTAATTGGTGGGCTGTTTTTTCGTGTATCTCTACTTTACTGAAGTATTTCCATTTGCAGAGACTTTAAGGTTACTACATTTCAAAGTCAAAAATCTTTGAACTACATTTTATCGTTCCTTTTTATTCATGAGGATAAAAATGTAATGAGACAAACCACCAACCAGGTTGGGGGGGGTCGCTCTCTTTTTAACTTGTATCTACTGATCAACAACATAAAGTTCAACAGCAAGTAGAGAGAGGAATCACTGATTGTAGAAACTCCTCACTTGAACTCACAACACCCGTGTCCTTATTTACACCATTTTATTTTTTGAAGAAGGTTTTGGGTTCATTTTAATTGTAATCAATATCAGGGTTTGAGACATTAATATCATTCTATTAATAGATTGGTGTGTTAAAAGCCACATTAGAATATTTTCAAATAAACTGATTTGTTTAGGAGACAAAAAAATGATAATAGGAGCATTATAGTTGTAATAATTCAGAGCACTTTGGATACTTTGGATATTTAAGTAAATATGAAGGCACAAAAAAACACTTTTTGAGCACTTTTACTTTTACTGGAATAATAATTTCAATAAAATCTGAATCTGTATCTAATATCTAATATAATATCTGTATATCTAATATCTTAACATGATACGGTCAAACAAATTATTATGATGTGATTTAGGCACAAATCAAAAATGAATGTGTTCATATTCATATTAATGTAAACTTTCGGTGTGTCAGAGACGGAGACAATTTTGTTAATAATATCATACAAATCTTAGCAAACTGGAAAACACCATCTAGTGTGTTCAGTAACTCACTCCACACTCCGCTGTTTCCGCTCAGGATAAGGTTAAGATCAGGACCGTGTATTTGCACCTATTGAATTTTGCATCATTGAACCCAGAACGAATGCGTCCACATGCCACCTGCACATTTAATGGGCGGAAAAAGCCACTTGGACATGCTTATTGCCATGCAGCATTAATTCCTGCAGTAAGCCGAGCAATGCCTAGAATTAATCCTGGTTGTCTGGACGTGGTCGCACGCTTGAGGCCGTGACCTGTGTGGTTAATATACGGACCATTAAATAGGAGTCTAGTAACGGATTTTTAGCATAAGTAAAAAAAAAGCAATAAAAGCAAACAAGCACAGAGAGCTCAGGAGGGTAATCGACTTCTTAAATAACTTCATAAATTCTTAAGTTATTAAAAACATGGACAACATGTGTAAGTCACAATATATGTAAAAAAAATTAAGATATTGAAATTTACATTTTGTTACATTTTTTACAATATTGATATTATTTACCGTTTCTCATGGAACCAAATAGAGCGGTCTTGAGTTGAAGAGCACTCCTTCCAGAGGTTTGGCATTGTAAAGACAAGCCACACAATGTAATTCGTATAGATCACTACTTTTATTTTGTCTGGGGTTGAAGTCTATTCAGACGAAAGTACTTTTACTTGAGTAAAACAGTAAAAAGCGGAGTTTATTGTTCCCGGGGTCGTATTTAAGCAGGGGATACCTCAAAGGAAACTGACTTCATATCAGTTCACTGTGACTTTGAGCACTAGTCCGGACGACACTACTACAAAACCGAACACAGTCCTTGGTGAAGCACCTGAAATCATTATTAGCAGTAGGTATGAGGAGTCTGAGGTAGGTCAGTCCCTGAGGAAGCACCAGAACAGGAAGGAGATCAGCAAGTCCCTCAGCTATCAGCTCACGATTTTGCAAATTGATCGCTTGACCTTGCATGGAAACACGGTACAAAGCTGGAATACTCATCGGAGACATGCCAGGATGCAGGAACTTAACCGTTTGAGTGCCGAGCTCATGGCACACATAAACCTCCTACAATTCACCTTTTCTCCTGCTTGATTCCAAAGATATGGTGCTAAAATGACACATTTTTTAATACTTTCTACTTTCTTCTAAGGAAAAAGTCTGCATAAATTTCTTAAATATTTTGTTATTTTATTTCATTATATATATATATATATATATATATATATATATATATATATATATATATATATATATATATATCAACATTGTTTCTTCCACTCGTCATCATCATGTGTTTGGCTTTGAATCATCATGAAAATAAGAGGCTTAATTGTGTGAGGACATTCCTGATTAGCCTACAGAGGTTTGGTTTTAAACAGCCTCTCTCCCTGCACTTGAGTCTGGAAAGTTGACATAGCAGATGCTCTTGTGTGTTTACATCTGGCAGACTGACTCACACACACACACACACACACACACACACACACACAACACACACACACACACACACACACACACACACACACACACACACAGATAAGCAATAAGCTGGACAGTAAAAAAAATTCAAATGGACTACCATAATATAGGTAGTCCATTTTTCAGCCGCTATATATATATATATATATATATATATATATATATATATATCAGGACACCTGAGCATTTCTCTGAGATTGCTTCTGTTTGAATATTCCATTCCACATTCAGTTTCCGTTCTCTCTTACAGTATAATAACCTCCACTCGTCTGGGAAATTGTTCTAATTTTGGATTTTTGTGGAGATTTGTGCTGTTTCATACAGCCACAGAGATGTTAGTAAAATCATATACTAATGCAGGCTGAGCAAGAAAGTTCCTTCTGGATTGCAAGAATGGAAATGCAGGAGACCTTCCACCAAACATGGAAGGCAGATCTTCATCTGCTCGCTTGGTGTACATTTTTTGAATAAGCAAAACAAAATAATAACAAAAAATGAATAACAAATAAAGAGGTTTGAAGAATATCAGTGAAAGTTAAATAAATAAATTAACGAATTAATGAATTGTTTATTATTTATTTTGTCATATTTCATTATTATTTTTACGATCCGCCATTTCAAGAATGCGCATTCTGACCAAATGATGGAAATCGGCTTAATATCAGGAATCGGAGTTCATTCCTGATAATTTCAGATCTCATGCCAGTCATGTGACATCTTAATAATAAACCCACCCACTGGCACACCATCTTGACCACGATGACCATCGTACTTACCCCTCCACTGGACTATGTCTGACTCTGCCTGAGCCAGCATGCAGGTATCCGTGTAATTAACAAGTTTCCAGGAAAATCATCCCCATTAGAGCAACTGAGGAAATGATTAATTATGTAGGTGGGCGGAAGAAGAGTCTGAGTAAGCGCTGTGTAATCATTCCTGATGCTGTAATATAGTAATATTTACATTTTCAGGTGAGATGACAGCGTGTGGGTGCTTGGGTTCGTGTCACGTCTTCATAGCTGAGAAAGGCAGACAGAATGTGTGTGAACATGTTGGAGTCTGTAAGTGTGTGTGTGTGTGTGTGTGTGCACGCATTGCCGGAAACCATATGGCTGACTTTGAGACATTCTTAATTCCCAACAGCTTTGACTAAACACAATAATATGAGCTTTAATAGTGTAGTGACCTGATTTGTCACCATTCTTTCAACAGCTGTTCGTTCTGGCTACTTAGAGTTCTGGCCAGATGCAATGCATCAGACTAAACGAACTACAATATGTTTATTCAGTGTACATCTTTCAGATATTACTAATTATTATTTGGTTATTGTTATTATTAGGTTTGTGTCCTTCCCAGTATGGTGACATCTTCATATGCAATTTAAAGAAAAAGGGGTAGCACAGGGGTTTCATCTTCTTTCATTCATCTTCTACCGCTTTTTTATCCAATCTTCCCTCGGGTCACGGAGAGCCTGTGCCTATCTCAGCACAGGGGTTGTAATGTAATAATTATAATGATCAGAAGGTCATGAGTTTAAAACCTATCAAGACTAAGCTGACAATGCTGGGCCCCAAAGTAAATCCCTTGATAAGTGTAATTTAGTGTACCGGTAATTCAAAAAGGGCAAGGAGATAAATCTAAATCTCAAACTAGCTGTTTTTAAGTAAAGGAATACATTTATAAATAATTATTGTGAGATAAAAGGAAAAAAAAAAACACTCCAGTCCATGGCTCGAGTCTAATGTGAATCGCAAAAAAAATTGCAAATGCAAGCTCATTGAACAACTTACTATTCAACTTTAGAATTTTGCATTCACCTGTATCTCAGGCATCTGTCTTGTGCATCTCCATGTTACTTTTTGATTTTTACGTGTTTATTCACTGTCTTGCCAATCAATTAATACATGCAGTAGTTTCTGGGGTGTGACCCCCCCCACCACCACCCCTTTTTACTCAGTAATTATTTAAGTTAAGTAGTACAATACTTAAAAAACTACCTAAATAAAAGTAAAATTACAGATCTAAAAAAGAGCTTAACAAATAAAAGTACACAAAAAACTACTCACAGTAACAGAAGTAAATGTAATTAATCACTTTCCATTTCTACAAATGAAAATAATTATAAATATAAATTATAAATATAATTATAAATAATTAAGAATGTGATTTTTTCAGGGCTTAGTGGTTAGCATACTCGCCTCATACCTTCAGGGTTGGAAGTTTGATTCCCGCCTCCATGTGTGTGTGTGTGTGTGTGTGTGTGTGTGTGTGTGTGTGTGTGTGTGTGTGTGTGTGTGTGTGTGGGAGTCTGCCATGTTTCTCCCCATCCCTCAGGGGTTTTTTTCTCCGGTTCTCTGGTTTTCGGTTTCCACCCCGGTTCTCCAGTCTCCATATTTGAGGGCCTTGCTCAAGGGCCCAACAATGACACTGTGGCAATTAGGGGCTTGAACCCTGGACCCGTACCCCGTAGCATTTAACACTAAGTTAACCCCTGCCAAAAGTTATATGAATCTACATAAATATAATTCTTATAGTTACATTTAATATCATGGTAACAACTTGGCTACACTATAGAATCTATAAACAGTCTCGATCCCATCCACACTTTTTTGTTTCTCTTTCTTAAGGTTTAATAAACGCCCTTTGTCCTGGTACCAAACGCCCTTTGTCCTGGTCCTGGTACCAAACCCGAAAACCTCTGGGCCCTGTGACAAAAGCCTTGACACTGGAGACTCCTTCCATAAATGGTACAGCGGTATGTACAAATGCAGACATTGTTTTCCACCCTGTTTGTGTGTACGTCCCGGTAAATGACCGGTTGCTATAGAAACGATAATAAACTTTCTAATAAGCACTTTTGAACTTCCTCTTCCTCCGGCTCAAACAATGTCGTGTGACGCAGCAGGGAGGTGTTTTTTTTTTTTTTTTCATTTCCACTCTTAGGACCTGCTACATAGTGGAGATTACATCAGCAGATGGAGGTTTTGTGACCTGGTAACCTTTAGATGGTGATTCAACCCTTCCCCTGAGCTCAGACACGCCCTTCCTGTCGTGCCAAGGTGTCGCACGTTTGGTGTTTGGTGAAGTGCGGCCCAGGGGCACGAAAGTGCTTTGAGGTACAGAGGAGAAAACATGTACTGGGGGAAGGAGATACAGGGAAAACTCACAGGATGGATCCACATAAAACGTGAAAAAACACCAGCAAAAATATAACATATATAAATGCAAACCACGAGCAAGGCCAAAAGTTCCAGAAATCCACTTAATAGGATGCAGTAAAATACAATGTAAGTGTGAGATTGGTGTTTTGGTTAGAATCTGGAAGACAGTTTATAATCCAATGTCCTGGTTTCACTCCTGCTTCTTCAGGCTCAGAGCTGCTCTTGCCTTGGCTGCTGCCTGCCTTTATAAGGCACTTCCTTCTAATCTGTGTCTGTGTGGTGACATCACATCACCCATGGTGTGTGTGTGTATGTGTGTGTGTGTGTGTGTGTGTGTGTGTGTGTGTGTGTGTGTGTGTGTGAGGCGGGAGCTTGGCGAGAAAGAACGAGGGAGGGTTCTAGCAGGAGAGGAAAGTTCACTGCTGGGTTTCTTTCAACACGGGGCAATCTGTGCTTGCATCCGCCTTTTCTGTTCTCTTTGTTTTCTTTTACCTGTTTTTTTTTTTTATAAAAAGAAATCAAAAATGATTGAAAGAGAGAAAAAAAGCTTGCTGAAATGAAGCACGTACAATATAATGCATGCGTTGGGGTGAATGCACGTTACTGTGTTTTACAGTGTATTTTACACTCCGAATGCACAGACTTTCGCACTGGTTCAAGGCCCCGCTCTGCAAACCCTTAGCCAAAGAGTGTCGGGCTCTATCCGTTCTCCTGCTGGCTTGAGGGAATGTGAAAAATGCACCCGAAATTATAAAAGGGGATTAGCTGAAAAGCCTTCCTCATCTCCAGCCAAATATCTTCTGATAAGCCTGTTGGGTTTTAGGGGCCAAGGCCAGGCACAGGGATTTGAAACAGTGTAGCGCAAGTACATTTTGTTCCTGCTGTCTTTCCTTTTCATAGGGCTGTGTTTGCTTAAGCCCTTATGCTTCTTTTTTTTATGTGGGACATTGTGCCTGTGTGCTTGTTCAGCCCTCCCATCGCGTCCCTGCTTTATTCGGTTCTGCCCAACTCTCGTGCAACCAGTTTCCAGAAATCGTACTTAAAGATAAACAATCAATAAACACTTCATTTGAAACGAATCAGAGCAAAAAAACAAATAAATCAAACATTTAATTCTGTGCATTGTTTTTAGAAGTTTGGGCCAAGATGTCCTATTATCATCTCACTAATCTTGTTGTTGTGAAGCCTTGTTAGAAACCCAAGAGATATTGCATTTACCTCTCTTATCCATCCCCCCCCCCCAAAAAAAATAAACGCTCGGGTTACACAAGCTACGTGCGTCTGACGAAAAGCCTACCAGATGATATGGGTAGTGTACAACAAACATGCTGATGATAGTGTGTGTGTTTGTAGAGTACACTCGCTTATCAGACCTGGAGCCATCTCTCACGTCTTCCTCCCACTCTTTCTGTCTGGTCCCTTCCTTTCCCGGTTGGCTTCAATAGGTTTTATTTTATTATTTTTTTTCTTCTAAATCCACATCCAGCTGCAGCATCGTTCTAGCCTTCATACGTCATCAGGTATGATGTTCTGTAAGATAAGATGCATGCCTTTTTTTTATTTTGTTTGTTTTTTTCCCAGGTAGGTCTTTTGAAAAGCTGAAGAAGTACACTTTAACGGTGATCGAACTGTAATGACGAGAGATTCAGATCCGGAATAGTGATTCGGATCGAGTCTGCACCAGTTTTATCAGTGTGTGCTTGTAATGAATTGGTTGTATTTGTGCCTAACTTATTACCTGTGATTTTGTGCCCCATCATTGGAAGCAATGTGCCTCCCCCCCTTAGTTATGATCTGGTGCCGGTTCTGCTCGGTCGATCTCATCGATCTCATAGGGGTGAGATGTGTGTAGATCAGTGGTTAAGGCGCTCGGCTGCTCATAGGACGGTCAGGGGTTCAAGCCCCGGGCCCCGGTGTCGCCAAGCCACCAACCTTGGGTCCTGTTAACCCAGGGGTGCTGTAACATGGCTGACCCTGCTCTCTGACCCACTGATCCTACCATCTCTCAGAAGTCTTGCTCCACACCTCTTTTCTCTATGTGTCTAGATTGAATTCTTTATCGACTCTTCAGTCGGATTTCTTTTTTACATTTTTGCAGCAGCATGCTCACTAATGCTCTGAGACAACTGTACCCCACAGAAAATATTGTGTTGGAAAGCTTTCTCAGAAGAATCATGTGTGTCAATATAAAATATAAATATACAGTAAATTCACTATATGGGCAAAATGTGTGGAAACCTGATATTTGCTACCTTTTTAAATGTCACATTATTTTAATATAGCTTTTATAACAAACTCCAGTCTTCATAGAAGATCTTACACTAAACCTTGTGGGGGTTTCAGCCCCTATGGTGTTGTGTAGCGCAATTTATGCAAAGCATATCTTGATGGAGCTTGCTTTGTGCACATGCTGGAAGAGGTTTGAGGTGTGAAGAGGAATCATCATATAGAAATGACTTTGACTCGGTATATGGAGAAAACGCAGGTGTCACAGTGAAATTCCTCCTTCCCCGCCAGGTTAGTCATGATACAGCACCCCTGGAGCAGAGAGGGTTAGGGTCTTCACCAAAGGCCCAAGAATGGCATATTGGCTCTACGAGGGCTCAGTCCCGGACATTGTAATAGGCACCCCTGAACCTTAAACACAGAGCTACCACTTTCTATAGAGTTTGGGTGTAAAGGTAAAGCACAGACGTATTTTTGGTAATAAAAGGATGCAGGGCAGGAGCCCTGCCAGGCTGTCCTGTCGCTTTAAGAGGCACCAGTAGGAGGAGTCATCATGTCCCCGCACTGATAGTGATTAAAAAGAGCAGCGCACAGAGGAAGCGTTGTATTGAGTCTTGTGTAAGTGTCGCAACAGGACTGTGAATGCCTGCGCTTATAGCTGGCGTACCAGCGCTAACACACACACATACGCACACGCGCGTGCGCGCGCAGGGCAACGGGATCTTTACGAGCAGCATGCATTAACATCGTGTACCATGTAACTGGATTAGGAGCTGAAGGTGAGTTCCAAATGCATCCCTGATCATTTCGCCTCTTCCATGCCTGCTTTTGCTTCCTGTGTGCATGCGTGCGTGCGTGCGTGTGTGTGTATGTGTGTGACGACGATGGGACTATGTTTATCACATTGTCTGACCGTGCACCTTATAAAACTCGTGTGTTTGTCCATGTTTGGTGTATGAATGACATTATATTCAAAACACACTCTCAGAGGACGCAAATAATAAATAGGCTGTGTGCTTGCGCGCGTGTGTGTGCTTGCGCGTGAGGGCTCGTGCGTGTGTGTGTGTGTGAGTGTGTGTGTGAGTGTGTGTGTGTGTGTATGTGTGCGTCCTCATAGACTTTTTATTTATTTATTCAGGCTGCTGCACTATAACTTAAACCATACAGATGATGTATATATATATATATATATATATATATATATATATATATATATATATATATATCCTACAGATAGATAGATAGAATCTTTATTACTCGGATTACTCAGATTAGATAACGACTCAGATAATAAACCCCAATAATAAAGCGAATACTCTTTTTTTTTTAGTTAGCAAACGATTAAAATGTATTCATTTACTCTCGTTTAAGCTTTTACACACATTTGAACCTAGAATTAGAATGTGTGTGTGTAAAATGTGTATGGATAGATAGATAGATAGATAGATAGATAGATAGATAGATAGATAGATAGATAGATAGATAGATAGATAGATAGATAGAAAGATCCGACATGTGTCTTTTATATCCTGGTTTATTTCTTTAGTATTTTTTTATAGAAAAATCAATCATTTGATTGATGAATGGCTTTGCATGTTTGTGTGTAAGCATTACAAAATAGTAAGCTATTGTAGACAGTATTGTTGATTGTGTGCACTGCGTGCACTGGTCGATGTTTCTGTTGCTTCCCCGCAGGCCAGTACCGCGTGCACACTTCTTATTATGAAAACCCGTCCCCGAATCCGCGCTGGAGAATCTCATCCCTCTTCACTTCCATCCCCTTTACACCCCCCCCCCCCCCCCCCGCCCCCCTCTTCACCCCCCACCTCGCTTCTTTATCACTCGCGTGCACTCCGCGCGCTCCCCGTTTGGAGGCTGGCGGAGCAACGCGCGCTGTCTCACTCGCGCGCACACGCGACAACCCTGTCTCGCACCCGCTTTGACAGGAGCGCACTTTTCCGGATGAGTCACTCGGCAGTTTTGAGGAAGCTTTTTTTTTTTTTTTCCTCAGACGGGCCCTGACCACAAGACGCATGCGCGCACTTACACGCGCCCATCGCCTCCTTGTCGCGCAAGTAGAGCGGGTCCTGTTGCTCGGAAACCGCGGCTAAATTTGTAAAGAGAGAAAGTGTGTGTGTGTGTCTTTCTAATAAAGCATAAAAAAATCGAATAATAATAATAAAAAACAAACAATAATAATAATAATAATAATGCTAAACATAATATTAAAGAGGCTGAGTGGGTGATTGGGAGATACGATTATTTGTATTTATTAAAATTACGCAATCGCGCGTATGATTAGTATCACAAAGTCAATATCGTATTAACTGACACACACACACACACACACACACACACACACACACATATATATATATATATATATATATATATATATATATATATATATATATATATATATATATATATATATATATATATATATATATTTATATACGTATTTTTTGTTTTATTTGTTTGTTTTATGAAACGATTAAAAATCATTTCTAAACGGAGGCGTGGTGATTAGTTAGCAAAAACAAGAGCCATGAAACAAATAAAAGGCACAAAACACATCCTTTATAAAAACCGTCATTGGAATAACAAATAAATGTATGTAAAAAGTAATATATCTCATTGATATTCGTTAACAAAGCTCGTAAAATGTGTATCCTTTCTGAGTCCAAAAGTGCAAATAGGGCTATAAATCACAGATTCACAAGCAGCCAGAAATGTGCCATTGGGACATATTTATTTATATATTTCTCCGTTTGCACCCCAAAGCTTTTAGACTGATTCTGTGTGTTTTCTGTGTAACCTCATTGTCCAGTAATGCCAGAAAATGACAACAGCGCTGGCTTCCGCTACCCATAAATACAGCAAAGAAATGTCCGTAGTGACCACGGCCGGCCTAGTACGCCTTGCACCTGTTGCAAGAGGAAGCGTTTGCCCCGTGGGGTTCATTATCACGGATCAGGTTGCACTGCGAGGAGCAATTGTGTACACGGTTAGAGGCATGCAGGACACTGAGAGGAATTTTTTTCATACTTATTTGTTTTATAGTTTTGGAGAGGTTTTCAACTAGTGCTATGGTTAGATTTATAGGCGCATGTTCTCTGGTCCAAATCCAACGCTTTACTGTATAGTTCACTCTACAATATGTTTTACCACACTGAACTACACTACTTTACACAACACTACACTACAGTTCACCACACTACACTACACATTACTCAATAGCGCATTACACTACACACTACTGTACCCCACTCTACACTACACCCTATTCTACAGCGCACTACACTATTTTACCCCACAATACATTACATTTGACCACACTACACTACACATTACTGTACTCCACACTACACTACACCACACTATGTATGTTACAATATATTACACCCAACTCTATACCACACTATAAAACACTACTCTACACCACACTATAAGACACTACACTATACCACACCATAGCACACCACACTATAAAACACTATTTACTCACTTAATTTCATTTTTCTTGGTATAGTACTTTTAATAGTGGACATTGTCTCAAAGCAGCTTTACACAGATAATGTGGTATAAAGAATGAGTAAGCTTGGTTATTATAATTGTACGTTTTTTCCTATTGAACAAGCCAGTGATGACTGTGGCAAGAAAAATCTCTCTGAGATGGCATAAGGAAGAACTCCTGGGAGGAACTAGACTCAAGAGGGAATCCATCCTCATCTGGGTCATATCGAATGTTCTTTATTAAAGTTAAACAGTGTGGAGGTGTGCGGTGATAAAATGCAAACCGCAGTCCTGGGTCAGTCTATATCACACTATGACATACTATTCTATATCACACTATGACTCACTACTCTATATCACACTATGAAACACTACCCTTACTCTATATCACACTATAACACATTACTCTATATCACACAATGACACACTATTCTATATCAAACTATAACATTCTACTCTCTCACACTATGGCATACTACTCTATAAGACTCTACTCTACATAACACTATGACACACTACTATATATCACACTATAACACACTACTCTATATCACACTGTGACACACTACTCTATATCACACTATAACACACTACTCTATATCACACTGTGACACTACTCTTACTCTATATCACACTATAACACTATTCTATATCACACTATGACACACTACTCTTACTCTATATCACACTATAACACACTACTCTATATCACACTATGACACACTACTCTTACTCTATATCACACTATAACACACTACTACTCTATAACACACTACTCTATATTACACTATGACACACTAATCTACATTACAACACACTATTCTATAATGCATTGCTCTACATTCCGCTATAACACACTACTCTATAGCACACTACACTATATCACGCTATAACACACTACTCTATATTGCACTATAACGCACTTCTCTATAACACACTATAACACTACTCTGTAACACTATAGCACTACTCTACACCACATTATAACACTACTTTATACCACACTACAACGCACCTTATCGTATTGTATTGTATATTATATATAAAGAACAAAGCATGAATGGGCCTGTCTTACATAAATAAGTCATGTTGGGGTGATGGGAATAGATGGTATTATCAAAAATCTTTAACATCTCCGTAGCATTCCAAGGCAACCTGCATATATAAACATTAAACAAATAAATAGAAAAGATGTTCAACTTGCATTATTAATACTATTCCATGTAGATCAAGACCAGGTAAACGACACGTATTCCAGCAAATCTAAAAACAAAAATATACAAGTGCAACAAGATGAAGATATCTTTACCAGCTGAATGTAAGGCTCCTGCAAGTTAATGTTGTGGCCTCTCACACCCTCAATATTTCGTCCTGGTTCCATCCACAAAAACCTGTAATAATATATAAATAAATAATATATATATATATATATATATATATATATATATATATATATATATATATATATATATATAATATATGTATTTACTAAAAACTAAACTAGAGCCTAAATCTTAACTAAAAACAACCTAGTGAATTTATTGTGCTGTATGTCCCTTTTTTTAAATAATGAAGAAATATATGTAGCACTCACTCATTCATCTCTGTCTTAGCGTCTCAGACGTTTTGCAAAGTCCGATATGTGGATAAAAACTGTTGCGAAATGACGATATTTCCATTAACCATATCATGTGACTAAACCCCGTCCTCTTACGATGTCACTCCAAAAAATGAGCAGGCTTACTTATATCGCAGCCAATCTTACGTATATCATGTGACCTGGAAATGCGAAAAAAACTGTTTCCATTACAGTTTTGCAAATTATTCCTTTTTTGCATCGTCTTAAAAAACACCTCATGCGAGCGTAAAAACTTTTTTGCGATACATACATTTTGAGATTTTACAAATTTGACGCGTTTCCATTAAGCGTATTTTCGATATTTAAATTTGAGCATTTTGAAGGGTAATGGAAACACACCTTCTGTTTGCTCTAATAGTCTACCGCACATGACCCAATTGAGTTTTCCGATCTTGTTCCAGTAAATTATTTTCATTTTATTTTAGTTGTCATTGTTGTTTTTGTGTAGTAGATACATAACGGTTTATTTGTTTTAAGTAATTTATTTATTAAACATATATTTAAGACCTTTTTGTCGGCAAGTAATTCTTGTGCAATCCATATAGTGTGTTACTATACTATAGTGTATTTAATTGCCTCCACCCTCATTTACTCATCAGATCTTGTTCCACACCACATGCGTTATCCTATCAAGACATACGGCTATACCCTCACCAGTGCAGCAGTGAAAAGGGACCCCTCTTAAACAGTGCCACACCACAGCGTCATCCAAATGTTGTTTGATTAACGCACCCTGGTATTGCTATATGCTAAAAATGCATATCACAACAAAAATGAACACCGGTATTCGGTTTGAACTGGTATACTGCTCAGCACTAGCTACGTGTGTTTTTATTTCTCCTACACCTCAGTGATCGTCTATAATTTCCTATAAAAGTATGCTACATCATGATTTTTATGCTTTTGATGGTCTAGGATTTCTGCAGATCAAACTAGCATTATAGCAGCGAGAAACATGTGCATTTTTGTCTCTCTTGAAACCATTACCACACTGACATTGGAGGCTCCTTCCATTAATCCTAAATGAGACTTTCTTCATAGAAATCTGGAGCACTTCACATTTTTGTAATCCATTTATTTGTAGCCGTAGGTTATCCACAGCACCAAATTAGAACGCTGATAGTTACGACTTGGTGGAATGTTCAATTATTCAACATCAGTGAAAGAAAAAGTGAATGTATTTAATTGAATGGATTGCATTAAAGAGTGTGATTGAGTTGTGTAGTAGAGGATCGATGCTCGAAATTAGATAACGTTATTTGATACAGCGTTCTTTTAGATGTTAAGTCTTAGGAATCAAAAAGGCTTTGAAAGAAACTTGATATGACTTGTCAGGATCTAAGAATGAATTTATTTCCAGGTCTTATGCTGTGCTGTTTTTCATTTGATATCTCCTGACATGGTTACCCTTACTATGAATCACGCAGCACTGGCTTCAAGAAAAACATTGTCATTAGGCTTGATTCAGCGTAGTGCAGTGTTAACATTGTTTAATAATGAAGCTGTGCTGAAATTCCCAGAAAGAAATAACACTGACTATTAGAGAGTCGTACACGTGACAGCTATGAGAGCGATCGTTCAGATGATATTTTTTTGGCCACACAAGCCCTGTAAAAGCGAGCCTTTGTCATTCCACAGCTGGTGGAGCTGGGGGGGACATTGCTCAATCTTAATTTTCTGAATGGCAACGTCTCAGCTTCAATTAGTGTCAGAAAAGCTGCAAAAAAAAGAGAGAGACCGCTGAAAAGTTTTAAATAAAATCTAAACTTTTAAGCTTTACGTCTAAGATTAATTCTAAGAATTTCTTAGAATATACTGCAGATCACAAAAGATCTCAAATAACAGGAAACGAAATGGATACATCACCTGGCCCTTTCAAACTGTACTGGTTTATTTCTGAGTAAATGTTTAATTCTCTTTGGTCAGCCTGCTAGATATTCCTGTAAAAAAATCCTCCTCCATTGCTGTGTTTTCAGGTACCGGACACAGCAGCTTGGTGGCTCACGGCTTTAGTGAGTGTTTCCCGGCTTGAATGCGACTCGATTGCAGCTGGAGCATGTCCATTGCAGGCTTGACTGCCCAGGAGATTTGTTTACCCCCGCAAAGCCTCTTCCTGCATAGCAGTCAATGCCATAGCATGTCCAGAGCCAAGTCCTCCTGGAAATGCGACCATGATCTTGACAAGTAAGCATGTAATTATAAGGCAAACCTTGCAGGTGGATTAGGTTTGTTTGTCTCTGTACTTTATCTGATAACCTCTGTAAAAAAAAAAAAGAAACTGCTTCTTTGAAACAAATCTGCAAAAAAAAAGTGAAACGTTCTTCCATGTTATTTTTTTGCAGCTTCTACTTCAGCGTTGATTCCTCTGTAAATTGCAATGTTCAATCAAGGCAACAGGTTCCATCATTCTTAACAGGAGACAGTAAGTTAAATCTGTGCAATTCGAGTTAAACAGATAGTATTATAGAGATGTTTTCTAAGTCCTAACTCTATGTCTTCTTTATTACAGAACACAGAGTCCATACTTATACCCTGCTGAGTCCCGGAGCCCAACCCCTACCTCCTAAAAAGTCCCGACCCACCCAGCTTTGCATCTCCTCTCCATTTGTTTCACACACCCCCAGCCCCGTTGAAGATGACCAGGTGGTCCCTGGCTTGCAACGTCTCTCTGTATCCGAGCGTATCTCCCCTCCTCAGACACCTAGCCGGGCAGCGAAGCCGCTTCCCCCAATCCCTTGCTCTGTGGATTTATCTCCTGACCAGACTGTGGACAATGAGGTTGAGTTCTTTAATGGCGACGACAGTCGATGTTTGGTATCCGATTCTTGTCCAAAACCTTCCCATTTTCGGTATGGTATGCCAAATCGACGAAGTTTTAAGAACTGCGGACAAATCAATTACGCCTATTTTGAAGGACCCGTACCCCAACAGAGAAAGCAACAACAACAACAACAACAACAGCAGCAGCAGCAGCAGCCAAAGAAAAAGCATGACCATGAGTCCCAGGAATGCCTTCTTCCACAGCAAAGGGAATCGGAACAACACGAACACTCTCAGAATCAGCATAAAGCAGCGTGTATGCGGCAGCGTAAGCTACGGCGTTCCCATTCAGGGCCTGCAGGCTCCTACAACAAGCCCTCCATTCTCCGCCTGTCTTGCCATCAACGGAACACTCAAGACATGGACAAACCTGAAGTCCCTCCTCGGGTACCCATTCCCCCACGGCCTATCAAAACCGGCGACTACCGTCGCTGGTCAGCTGAGGTCACTGGTGGAACATGTAGCGACGATGACCGACCTCCCAAAGTACCCCCTAGAGAACCTCTGTCCAGCAGCACGGCCCGTGCACCGAGCCCCAAGAGTCTCCCCATTTACCTCAACGGGGTCATGCCTCCAACCCAGAGTTTTGCCCCAGACCCTAAATACGTTAGTCGAGGTCTGCGGAGACAGAACAGCGAAGGATCCCCGTGCATTTTACCCATCATGGAAAACGGCAAGAAGGCCAGCACTACACACTATTTCCTGCTTCCACAGAGGCCCACATACCTAGAAAAACATGAGAAGTACTTTGTGGACAGTGCTGCGAGTCGGAAGACTGAGGCGTCAGGCTCGAGTCTGGACTGGTCATGTGACAGCAAGAAGAAAACGCACTCGGAGTTTGTATGAGGCGAAGTTTTTACAAAGGACATGGACAATGCCTCATTGAGAGAGAGCACTGAGATGACACTTCTTCTGTTGCTCTAATTGTTATAGATTTACCCTAAAAACTAAAAACTAGGGTAAGTTCCATAAAACCTGTTTTTTTGTCGCATTGTTGCTGTTCAGAAAAACGGAAGCACAATGACGGGAAACGTGCTGCTGCGAAGGCACTGGTCACTCAGTAACATCCCAGAATGATTCGAAATTTATTAGCTCATTGTTCAAGAAACCCAAGTGTTTAAAAAGCAGATTACGGTGCAGTCGATGGGTATGAGCTGGTCTGGTACCTCATTTTATTCAGTGTTTTTTTTTTTCTTTTTTTTTCTTTAACAGACTATGTTGCTAGTAGTCAGGTATTGTTTTTTTTGTAGATCGCTGCTTTTGTGGCCAGCGGCGAGCCGCAGAGCGTCGCAGGTCAGTCTCTGGAGGGACGCGGAGTCAGTAAAGGATGTGTTGAGTTTGTGGTGAACATTTGAAATATGAAGTACGCCGAGGCCCATTTATCTTTGTGGCCAGATTGAAGGATATTCCATGAAAAGCCTGATTTTCTATTGTGAATAAATAGGTATAAAGTTGCTGTTTAGCCTCCTGGATCACTAGTGCTCTTAGCTGTTGTATGGAAACAGTGTGGGTGTGTGTGTGTGTGTGTGAGAGAGAGAAATAATTCATACAGACGGCCCATTTTTGTGTCGTACCTTTGATTGTAAAAACTGAAATGTGCATGTTACATAGGAACCGCTTAAATGTAGCATTTGTTTTCGTCGTCATGCATGGACGATATTTGCGTTTTTTCACTGCTTCATGTTCAGGAATTGCACCCACTACATTTATATACTTATGGTCAGAAAACTGGCATAACACAAGCTAAATGTTGCTGATTAAATGCAGTCACTGCAAGTATTCTTTATCGAGTGTAATATGCATACACTATTAGATCTAATGGTTCTCTATACACCTGGTTTTTGTGGTTGATGACATACAAACCTGGCCTGGAGTACGCAGGGGCTCCTCAGTCGGGTTCCTGTTTTTAAATCGCAATACTACCTCTGTTGTACAATTTTTGGGGCAATCCAAAAACGGTTTGATGTGTTGCTTATTGAAAAGTGCAAATAAAAAGAAGGCATAATACAAAAACTTGCGATTGTTTAAAAAAATCGGCTTCTCGAATTTCCAGTGAATGAGGTTCTTTTGAAAAGCTCGAGCTTTGCATATTTGCATTTTGCAAAAAAAAAAACAAAAAAAAACCTTTAAACCATTGCTTTCTAGCCGTCGTCTTTGAATAGCTGTACACAAGCTGTGAGTCTGAGTTGTATTCTACCTCCTATAATGCCAATGAAAAATCATTCTCTTTATTAATATCCCATTATCTCAGAATGATAACGAGTTATTCACCGACTAAACGCTTTACATTTTATTTGGACCCGTTCCCTCTTCAAATCTGTTTCCAAGAATACCATTAGCTCCAAATTTTTGATTATGCAGTCGTATCCTCTCGCAAAGGCACTCGTCTGTTGTGAAAGAAAACTGCTCTTTAAACCCGTATACAATCAGTTCCATACACATCTCGTACAATCGGCCCAACTCAAAACAAAACAGACTTTCCAGTTCCGTGTACATGCATACCTATCAGACATGATTGCCGTGGGTGTGGTGTAAGCCTCGGAGACTTTGGCTGCTGGCAGCGGGTAAATGAGATGTTTTATTGTTATATATTGTTATATAATGGTTATACACCATTGTGATTACTCAGTAAATGTAGCAGGTGCATCATAGTTACCTTGAAAATAATATTTAGCAAAATCATAGTTACCTTGAAAATAATTATTTAAAAAAAAAAAGAAAAAAAAAACCCCAGCAGGCTCAGAGGTCAATCATCTACGCAGAGATCGGGAATGATATGTAACTGATGCCACTATTTATATATATATACAAATATATATATATATATATATATATATATATATATATATATATATATATATATATATATATATACACACATATTATTTTTTTATTGTCCCTCATTTTGTCATTGTTTTTGTTAATGCATTTTTTACGCAAAATTCATTTATCAGATAATGTTTACACTGTACTATTTAATCTTTGACTTATTTCCTGTGTTTTATCTTACAAGAAATGAAGGCGAGTTCAAGAAGAAAAAATGATTGATGTTCTCTGCTGTCGTGTGGAACGAGTGAAAAAATGCACTGAGAGAGAGCAGTATATTGTAAAGTGTCGAAGTATTTAACATAGTCTTCTTAGCCACGTAGTGCTGTGTGCGGTATAGCTATAGCTCCTAAAGGAAAAAAAAAGAAAGAAAAATGCCAAAAAAAACAAAGTTAATAAACTCTTATTTATGAACCGTGTTTGGTCTTGACTTTGCGTGTCCTCTTCTATCTCTCTACGTGAAAGATGGCTGGAACACAGAGATATTGCTGTTTTGCCTGTTTTATCGCCCACGCCCTCGTGCTCTGCCTCATTACTACTGGCCTTGTTCCAGGCAGGAGGAAGGTGAATTACGGTGTCGCCCAACTGCTGATCTCAAATCAGCTTTTTTTTTTTTTTTGCTTTCATTCTGGCATACTAATTAGGGTCTGATTTCAGATAGGGATGTTTAGGCCGCATCAGCATCAGCATTATGGGACAACTTGTGCTAAAAGTATCTCTCTCTCTCTCTCTCTCTCACACACACATTGCAATAGTTTGATTTCATTTTCTACTTCACTTCCTATTTGTCTTTTTTTCAGGTAGAAAGAAACAATGTAATTCTATCCACACGTGTGTGTGTGTGTGTGTGTGTGTGTGTGTGTGTGTGTGTGTGTGTGTGTGTGTGTGTGTGTGTGTGTGTGTGTTAAGATTTTATGGAGATTCTTTAAGCCACAATGGTGTTCATAAAGTCAGGTACTGATGAAGGTGAAGTGAGGAGGCGTGGGGTTCAATCAAGTCAAGGGTCTGATCTCTATAACCACTCCAGCCCATATCTTTATGGAGCTGGGTCTGTTCATAGGTGCATTGTCATGATGCAACAGGTTTGGGTCTCCAAATGTGGTGGGGAAAGTTCAATGTTCTTCATATAATTTATATATGTGATATTTTGTGAATGAGTACATAGTGATCAAACTTTGGAGGATGTTATGAACGTTAATTGCTTTATACTGTGTGAGATAAGAACCTCGACACTTTTATTATATAATGGTTTTATAATTTTGCAGTGTGCGCTGTCTGTTAGAGAAAATCGCAGCTAGTGGTTGATCTGAAAAAGAAGCAGGGTGTCAATAATGCCTGTTACCATGGCAACTGAATCACTATTATTATTATTATTATTATTATTATTATTATTATTATTGTTGTTGTTCCATTATTGAATTTTTCAATTCTCAAAAATAAAGTAATAAAGTAAACTAATGTACATGTAATATATGTATATAAAGCACCACCTATAATTTTGAATGAGAAGCAGTGATGCTTTAAAATATGCTTCACTTAACACACATTAACAAACCGTACACTACTGTATGTGAACAGGACTTTTGTGCTGAAACGCTCTCCCAAATCTCCCAAACACTCTTTACAAATGCTTTAAAACTGTTATTTTTGGAAAGTTCCGTACATTATGCTGTGATTGCACATTATGCACATGATTAATGTGCTTCTCCTAGATATTTGATAAACCTCTTTTAAAAGTGCAATTAAGAGCAGCGATTATGTTCATAGTAGCTATAGCCATTCCTGGTCAAGTCAGAACTCCACCCCTGCTTTCAAGATGTGCATTTTTGCTAAAGATGTCAAAGATAAGGAAGACACTGAGACTGAAGACTCATTCCGCATATACTTAATTCCGCATGTCCTTAGTGAAAACCCATCACCAGATCTACAAGTGTGTTACTTTTCTATGTCTAGAGTTCTCAGGAAATACCTGACGTTTCTACATTTTTATTCAAGGTTATGAAATCATTGGGAAGTTGTTTTGTGTAATATGGTTTTACAATGTACGCAAACACACACACATACGTGCACATAGACACACACATTTTTAGCTATTTCCTCTTCCAACACTTCATTAACCTCACCAGCTCCACCTGCACAGTAACCCAAGTTCATACAGTCTGGCTTTAGGCGTTATTCAACGAGCGCTCTGCTGGTGGTATCCCACAATTTATTACAGTTTAATAAGTGATCCAATTATTCAACCATGGACCTCCGCTCCGAAACCTATTGAAAGACTCCCAAAGACGAAGAACTGTTAATATTGTAAAGTTTGGCTGTAATGTAACTTACCATGATGGATGAGAAATACTTCAAGGGGTTTTCTACAGAGTTCCCTGACCATGTGGGTTTGGTTTGTGCAGAAACATACAGGGAGTTAATACGTGTTGAAAAAAAAATAGAAAAAGAAAACTGGACCAATGAAACATTCGGTAGAACTAAACTGAAGCTTCTTCTGACTGAGAATCTTCATACTACTTTCTGATGATTGGTACAGACCCTGTAGATATGACCACAACCCACCTACATGGCACAAGGATACCCCGAAGGGTGTCTATTTGAATGTAAATCCTCATCAGATGCTTCACAAGCACAATCTTCACAATCCCGAGGATTTCCATTATCTTCACAAGCACAAAGATCTCAATGAATCTCACAACCAGGATCTCCACGATCTTCATAAGGATCTCAAGCCAAAAGAACAGCTATGAGGTTGAAAAAGTGACGTGCTAGAGCACACTCTACACCTCCGTCACCAAAACTCCAGCTGAAGAAATTTCTTTCAGAAGAAAGATGGTCTTCAACTCATCAGTGCCTTAGGAGAAATACCCACTACATTTATTATAAATATTTTCACCCACAAGCCTTTTTCACATGTTGTGAAGCATTAAGTTTAAAATCTTACAGTCAACTGCACAAAGGTTTCAGGCCTTTATCAAGGACCTATCAAGGAACTGGCAACTTGGCAATCTCTGACCTTCTGATCAGTAACCCAGTCTTAACCATTGTCCTACCATGGAGGTATGACCACACCGACCACCTCTGTCACAAAACTCCAGCTGAAAATAAATCTTCAAGTAGAACAGTCTTAAAGCTTCCAATACTGTTCCAGAAACCTGTATCCTCGCCAAGGAGTGATGAGGATTTTTTTAAACGCAACTCCTTGAAGGAATTGTCACATGACGTGAGTCACTATGGTGAGGCATCAACGTTTAATAGCTTGCAATCAGCTGCCTGGATACATAAATAATGCAGAGCTTATCAGTTTATTTATCAGTTGTTTTCACTTTGTGGCATCCATGGAATCACAGAAAACCACCAACTCTGCAGTTTAGCCTGTATATTTTTCTATTTATTAATCAAAAAGATCATACAGCGTGGATGGATCTATAATTGGAGGGAGATATTTTATAAACATACAGATCAGAGAGAGAGATCAAATCTCTATATATCAATATCAAATCATTGTGTTAAAAAAAATAATAAATCAAATGTTAAAATAAGTTTGCCTTCGGTGTCCTATACTACCCTCTAGTGACAAAACAAATGGTGTTTAATTGACAATCATGTATAAAAGCGATATCAATAAAAGCAAAGTTAGATTAACACGAGATCAAAATTAGATCAAATAATTGTTTCAAATATATCGATTTTTGTGACATCTGAATTTCTAATCTGTATGTGATTCTTTCTTAAATTGTTAGCACGTTTAGCACAATTGTATCGGACGTCTTTGGAAGCGCTAGCATGAAATCCAAATATAATGTTATACATCCACTACTTATGGTGAGGTGTCCACAAGCTTTTCATCATTTTCATTATTATAGTTGATATGTGTATCCCTATGCAATTGACTGTTTAGGAGCTAATATTGGAAGTTTCATATTACTTTCACAATTTTTGTTAAAGCAACATGCAGCAGCCATGGAAGAAGGTTGTGTAGAGGGCGTCAACCCAGGTAATTTCTCCAGAGAAGTGTGACAGAGTTAATGTACTTATTTCTTAATTATAACTGATGTGTAGAAGCTGTAGTCGTTCTGCCGATTTTATGACACTATATTCCTTGTAGCAGAGATCATTAGAAAAGCTCTCGTCCCGTGAAAGCCGATGAAAAAGCGCCCGAAAATAATAACTTCACCTCTGTTGTTATATCTTCACATCAAGAGATCAAACTAAAAGAAACAGAGAAAAAGGGATTTACACGAAGAGTGAATGGAGACCCTACTCCTTACAATGCACTGCAGTTTCGTACATTTAAAGTTCCTCCTAATGCTACGAGAGTGAAATATAAATGAAAAACTAAACACAAATGACTGAAAGACATAGGGCTACATCTCATTTCTGTTCCTGAACAAATAACAGGCTATGCAAATCTGCCGATATCGAAATCTAAGCTTATCGATAATCAAGTTATCAGCCTTTTTATATGGACAGTGGGTTAAAATAAGAGTCACTCCATATAAATATACACTATATACTACTGAACTTTATTACTAGAAATTACTAAATCGTGAATATGTTCTAAATACAATACACATGAATATGAACAATAATAAATATATAAATAATAAATAATGAACACGACATAGTGCGTTCTCGCGTTTAAAAGCCAACAGAACGTGGTGTCAGTGTTTCGCCTCTAGAGGCCGCTCTTGTAATGACAGAGGTCTGTAAGCAGGACAATGTGTCGGTATGGATCTGTCAGCCATCATTTCCCTGTCTGCATGACTTTTGTTTGTTTGTTTGTTTTAAACATTTGAACGTAAATAAAAAAAACTTAATTATTCGAATGCTTATAAACAAAAGCATCATTTAAACGAGGGTGAAATATAACAAAATGTTTACCTTTGTCACCCATAACAGCTGCTTACTCGCCCTATAAAGAATAAGAAATGATTTGTCAGTGTATACACACAGAACTGGATTGTGATTAGTCTGAAGGGTTAATTCGTTTCTATGACAGTAGTTTTTTTTGTGCATCTATCAATTACAAGCATATCTATAATGTTTGTTTAAAATCTATGGAAGGTAGTCTCTAATGCCAGTTATTATTCTTATTCAATACAAAAGCAGGCAATGACCGTTTACTGCTGGGAAACTATAAGAAATACCTATTTTTGTTCAGACTGTCTGTGGTCTCAAAAGTTGGGGTCCTGTATTACAACACTTCAGAATGTATTCACATCCATTCCAAAGGTCTTTATAGCTCTGTAGAAGGTGATCTTCCAACCAAATCCAACCCATGTAAAGCTGATAGCTTCTAGTTAAATTATGGAACAGTGTTTTGTCTCTTAGTTCAAGTTAAGGGGAAATTTCCTGCTCACACATCCACTTGCAAGCCTCTAACTTTGTGGTTACATTTTGGGGAAGAACTGCATATGATTGAAAAGTCATGTGACATAATACTTTTTTCCATGTAGTGTATATTTGCTTAAGGAAAATGTTTACTAGACTTACCTGCCTCTTAGTCGTACGACTGCAATCACAATTGCAGAAATTATAATCAGAAGGACGGCTCCCAGACTTCCGAATAGAGCAGCGTAAAACCCGGCACCTCTGCGGAAAAGCTCGCACTGTGGGCCATAGTATTCTTGAAAAGTAGACTTGTTGCACCTGATTGATTTATAAAAAGGAAAAGTGTATGAAAAAATTGTAATGTAATACATTTTTAAGTGATTATATGTTTACAAAAGACTTACAGGCACAACGGGCCGGTTTTCAAATTTACACAATCCCCATTTGAGCTGCAGTAGTCGGGGTTGGTTTGACATGGTCCTACACACAGCCAGGAATCACCCACAATCTTCATTGTGTAGTTTGCAAAATGTGGATTACAACTTATGTATGGTTTCAGATCTACAAGATCTTGTTAAAGGGGGAAAAACAATCAACAAATCCTTGTTTGAAGAAAATGTTTATCCATTTGTGTAAATTTATGGAAATCATTACCAACTTGTTAATTCAACTGCTTGCATTAGAACTTCTGTGTCCTCTATTGAAACGTTTCCAAGTGCCTCACTTAAATGTTTGAGCGAATTTGGATTATCATACAGCATCATTAAAGATGGTTCTAGATCCTTGTTGAGAAAGTCGATTTGTGATTGGTTATTGGGATAGCTGTAATGCGCAATGCTTTGGACAATGATGCTTCCCTTTCTGTGGGAAAAAAAATATGTTTGGATTAAGCAGGTCACAACACGAATTTGCAATGAATATATAAAAAAGAAAGTTTCTTGAAAGTATTCAAGAAACGGCTGATATGGCGATTCCCTTCAAAACTACTACCTATATGGGAATTTTTTTTTAGCTAAAACAAATGCTGAATTATGTGCAAAAGAATTCTCTGAGAAGAACTTACGAGAGACTGATGATTTTTACATCTCTAAAGTTTTTTGCATCTGCTCTTCTGGAAATGTCAGAAAGCTACAAAAACAACAAAGACCATTTGTATTTTATATATATATATATATATATATATATATATATATATATATATATATATATATATATATATAGATATATATCTATATATATATATATTATATATATATACAGACACATGTATATATTCACATATATTCATACTTGCTATATTACTGTATATGGTATATCGTATATAGTATATGGAAAACATATAGTTAATTATCAAAAGCAATCAAAACTGGAACCATTCTTAAAGGAGCCCCATACCACATTTAACAATTAAAGCAACGGACATAGAAATACATTGAATTAATTTACATAGATATTAATTAATTGACAAGAAATTAATATTACAAGAATAATTTTCAGAGTGAAAGAAATTTTATTTCATTAAAGAGAGAGATTTTGAGTGAAATGTATATTTTATGACAATTTAACAGTTAGACTATTAAAAACATGAAAAGTATTCATTTATGGTACATTGAGAACGTGTAATCAATGTTTGATTAATCACAATTAAATATTTGTAGCTATTTACAGCTATAATGTATATATAAAATATATGTTGTTTGTTCCAACTCTCAAAAAGAGAAACAAATTAACCAACAAACCTCATGTGAAATGATTGAAATCAAGTTTTTGGAGGCCTCAGAGTTCAAATCCTCATAGTCAGAAATGAAGTCCTTTATAATTTTTAAAGAAATGTTGGCCTTTCTTGTAGGTCTTTCCTCAGCTGCAAATACGGAATTTGCTGTTATTTGTATAAATGTAGTTGTCAATTCAATCTCAATTATTTACTGATTCATCCCTATTATACGACCCAAATATTTTACCAAAGAAACTGTTGTTGAGTAAACATGAAAGATATACTTACAGAATATAATGGGGGTTGTGCTGGATCCAAAACTACATGACTCACCATAAGTGAAATCAGTGCAGTTGCATTCACATAACCCAGACGTCATGTTAGAAAAACATGGTGAATCGTTACACTGGCAATCTGTACATGTTTTCATGGTTTCACTTGACAAAGTTGATTCACTTAAATTGTGTGTACTAGTGGAACCTTTGGATCTAGTACTCATGGTAGGTTTTAGAGTGGTTGAATATGTTGGACTTTTGGATGTTTTCATAGCTGTGGAGCTGAAATTGATGGGTGGTGTAACTGATTTCTTTGTTGTGAATCCTGGACTAACTGACATATTTGATTCAGAACGTGGAAGGTGACAGAGTTTTGGTGTTGAAGTCTATGGGCAATGTAGAAATATTATTGGTGTGTGTCATGGGAAAGGAGAGCGTCGAACTCCCTGGAGACGTAGATAGAATGGTTGTGAAGCTATTTGTGTTTGGAAATGTTGAATCTGAATGTGTGGAAAGAGATCCCGAAGACTGCTTACTTGTTCCGATGGACACTTGAGATGTTTCAGAGGTTTCTTGACTTGTGTCTATTGACATATATTCATTGCGGTGTGAAGTTGTGGGCAATGCAGAATCAGTAATTATTGCACTAAGAGACGTTAAGGATGTCGCTGACAGGATATTCTCTGATGATTGTGTTCCTTTAGTCGAGAACACATGATTTATATGTGTAGATTCCTCTGTAGTAATAATTAGTTTAGTTGTAGCTTCGGTGAATGGTGGTGGTGTAGATGTGGATTTGTATTGAGTTGGAGAAAAGGAAGTCATTTGATCAACAGTCCTTGGAAATGCTGATGTTGAAGATTCTGAAGTCTGCCAAATTATTTCACTTGATGTGGACCATGTTAGAGCTTGCTTCTGTGGTTTCAGAAGTAAGAGTTGGAGGAGGGTTTGAGGCCGCAGACGTTTTGTAGGTGAGTGGAATTGAGTGGACGTCTTTAGCTGAGGAGGGATGTATTGAGTCCTCTGTTGTAATAGACTATGGAATTAGTTTGTCCTGTTCTGTCGGTTGTGGACGTGACAACTGTTAGTCCTGTTGTAGGATAGTAAGGAAGTGTAACAGGAGAGGGAGAAGATACGGCATTCTGTATACTTGTTATTTTGGACACTTCGAAAGTTCCACTAGACTGTTCCATTATTTGCGTTGATGTGTAGTCCATAGTGTACATGGTTGGGGTCACTGCTGACCCAGAAATGATATTGCTATGAGATATCAAACTCGTTGTTGAGTCTGTTGTCAATGATAATGATGAATGTATACCTTGTATTGAGGATACAGGAGTTGTTTCTGTGGATCCTACCATTGTGGGTACTGTTTCTGTTGCACTTGTGAATATTGGCAGTGTGGTTCTAGGGCTGTATTCAGTTGTTGAAGATGAGGCTCTTGTTTCATCAAATTTTGGAAATGCAGATGTTTCATCTGCTGATGTTGAAGATTCAAAATTCTGCCCAGTTGTATTAATTGCTGCGTCCTGGCTGGAGGTTGTTTGTGCCTTTTCTAAACTGGCCGACGGATGTTGTGTATAGGTAATGGATGTTGTGTAGGTGGATGGTGTGGAAGGGGCATCAACAGTTGAGGAGGGGAACACAGTGGGAAGGGCTGCGTCCTCAGTTGCAGAGACCATTTGAGTCGCGTTGTCTGTTGCCGTTGCTATTGCTGATGTAGATCTGAATTCTGTTGATCGACCTGAAACTGCTTTTGTATCTGCAGAAGGAAATCCTGAAGGTTGCTGACTTGTTCCCATATACAACTGAGAGGTTTCAACAATGTACAATGTTGAGCTTGCTTCTGTGGTTTCAGAATTAAGGGTTGGATGAGGGTTTGAGGGCACAGATGTTATGTAAGTGGATGGTATTGAATGGACGTTTTCAGTCGAGGAGGGATGTAGTGATTCCTCTGTTGTATAGACTGTAGGATCTGTTTGTATAGTGATGTCAGCTGATGATGATGTGAATTCTGTTGATCCTGTTGTAGAATATAAAGGAAATTCCTCGGTTGTAGAAACTCTTTTGGTTTGAATTGTGTTTTCTGCTACCGTTGCAATTGTAGATCGGAATTCTGTTGATGGAACTGAAGGTGCTTTTGTACCTGCAGAAAGAGATCCCGAAGACTGCTGACTTGTTCCCATGGAAACTTGAGATGTTTCAGAGGTTTCTTGACTTGTGTCTGTTGACATATATTCATTGCGGTGTGAAGTTGTGGGCAATGCAGAATCAGTAATTATTGCACTAAGAGACGTTAAGGATGTCGCTGACAGGGATATTCTCTGATGATTGTGTGCCTTTAGTCGAGAACACATGATTTATATGTGTAGATTCCTCTGTAGTAATAATTAGTTTAGTTGTAGCTTCGGTGAATGGGGAGGGGGGGTAGATGGTGAATGGTGGTGGTGTAGATGTGGATTTGTATTGAGTTGGAGAAAAGGAAGTCATTTGATCAACAGTCCTTGGAAATGCTGATGTTGAAGATTCTGAAGTCTGCCAAATTATTTCACTTGATGTGGACCATGTTGCGCTTGCTTCTGTGGTTTCAGAAGTAAGAGTTGGAGGAGGGTTTGAGGCCGCAGACGTTTTGTAGGTGAGTGGAATTGAGTGGACGTCTTTAGCTGAGGAGGGATGTATTGAGTCCTCTGTTGTATAGACTATGGAATTAGTTTGTCCTGTTCTGTCGGTTGTGGACGTGACAACTGTTAGTCCTGTTGTAGGATAGTAAGGAAGTGTAACAGGAGAGGGAGAAGATACAGCATTCTGTTGACTTGTTATTTTGGACACTTCTAAAGTTCCACTGGACTGTTCCATTATTTGCGTTGATGTGTAGTCCATAGTGTACATGGTTGGGGTCACTGCTGACCCAGAAATGATATTGCTATGAGATATCAAACTCGTTGTTGAGTCTGTTGTCAATGATAATGATGAATGTATACCTTGTATTGAGGATACAGGAGTTGTTTCTGTGGATCCTACCATTGTGGGTACTGTTTCTGTTGCACTTGTGAATATTGGCAGTGTGGTTCTAGGGCTGTATTCAGTTGTTGAAGAAGAGGCTATTGTTTCTGAAACTGCTTTTGTATCTGCAGAAGGAAATCCTGAAGGTTGCTGACTTGTTCCCATATACAACTGAGATGTTTCAACGATGTACAATGTTGAGCTTACTTCTGTGGTTTCAGAATTAAGGGTTGGATGAGGGTTTGAGGGCACAGATGTTATGCAAGTGGATGGTATTGAATGTCGAGGAGGGATGTAGTGATTCCTCTGTTGTATAGACTGTAGGATCTGTTTGTATAGTGATGTCAGCTGATGATGATATGAATTCTGTTGATCCTGTTGTAGAATATAAAGGAAATTCCTCGGTTGTAGAAACTCTTTTGGTTTGAATTGTGTTTTCTGTTACCGTTGCAATTGTAGATCGGAATTCTGTTGATGGAACTGAAGGTGCTTTTGTACCTGCAGAAAGAGATCCCGAAGACTGCTGACTTGTTCCCATGGAAACTTGAGATGTTTCAGAGGTTTCTTGACTTGTGTCTGTTGGCATATATTCAATGCTGTTTAAAGTTGCTCGCAATGCAGAATCAGTATTTATAAGAGATGTTAAAACTATTTCGGATTTGGCATTTGTTGGTGATTGGGGGTCTGTTTCAGTTGAGAACACAGGACTTATAGGTGTGTATTTAGTATTAGTATTTTGATCAGCTATGCTGGAAAATGCTGAAGAATGTACTTTCTATTCGTTTGTTAAAAATGTTCAGTTTAGACTCCTTTTCATAGAACTTTCTTTCACTCATTTCCTTTACATTTTTTGTATTTTACAATAGAAATTCTATGTATTTGAATGTTGCTTCCATTTTTTAGATAAACTACTGAATTTCAGAACACATATACCGTAATCTTTGCTGTGAAGAAATAATATTAATGCTACTAAATATATACATCAAATCAATTTAAGTAGACTATCATTGTCGCTCCACTCTAACCATATACAATACAATGTAAAACGAATGTGTTAAAATGTACTTAAATATATAAGCAGCTACCAATCATGCTGATGTCACGTGTCATGAATGTGTTGGAGCGCCTACTTTTGGCACACCACTTGTTCAACCTTTCCTACAAACCTACTACAATTTGCCGGAACTGGGCGTGGATGATGCCGTAATCTACCTGTTACAGTGGGCTTAATATTTGCTGGGGGTATATAAAGGTTCTTTCAGAATCTTTTTTTTTTTTATTTCTCCAGTGCCTTTAATGTCATTCAGCAATTTCTACTAACTACTCAGGATGGGTGTCAGCACATGAGTTTTGTCCTGAATACCTGACTATCTGTTATATAGACAAAGGTTTGTGAGTTTGGGGCAATCCCTGTTCGATGTGGTGGTCAGTACCTCAGGGGCACCTCAGAGGACTGTCCTTTCTCTGTTTATTTTCATCAAGTACACCTCAAATTTTCAGTCCTGACACTTATATATACTGCAGTGGTGGAGTATATTAACCCCTTGTTGCCTGTATTTATTTACAATCATATAAAAAAATATTATTTTTGTTTTTTCTTTCAATCAACTGGTATTGGAGGAATGCATACATTAAATTGGCTTTGTTTGGGCTGGAAGGAGTTTGATGTGATTTCGGGACAGTCGTCTACAAGGATGACAAGGATAATAATAAATATTACACATATAAGCTCTGACTGTTTTAGCAGCAAAGATGTGCGAAATAGCACATTGTAAATAAGGCCTCTTTTCCAAATAAGCCCAAGGTCTTAAATCACCCGATGTATCAGCTATTTAATTAAACATATACATGATGTGAATTCATAAACTAAATATAAAAATCAATGCTGATATTTACATTTTGATTAAAGACACATTTATATGTGTCTTGGGACATTTACAAAATGCTGGTTTTGATGAGGATGCATATTGTACATAATGTACATATTGTATTCTATGTTCATACATTTTATATCAAATACACCAGAAAATTCTTAGATGTAATATTCTTCATTCAGGTGTAACTGAATGTAATAATATTATGTAAAGCTGCTTTGAGACGATGACAAATTGTTAAAAGCGCTTTATAAATAAAATTGAATTGAATTGAACTCATTCAGGTGCTACATATAATACACTCAAAACTGTTTTTCTGTTTGGTGTGCATTCATTGTTTTGTTAATACTACTTTACACTTGGTCACTTTACACACACTACACCTTACACATATTTTTTTAATATGTATACATATATATATATATATATTATATATATATACTTTTTTATATATATTTATATAAATGCTCTCGTCTTACTTTTACTCTTTGTTTTATATTTTTCCATTTATTCAGTTTCTTACTCACATTATTTATATCTTTAATTATGTTTACATGCTGGACGGTTGTTAAGAAACATTTCACTGCATGTCCTACTGTGTAAGTGACAAATAAAATCTGAATCTGAAAATAACATAATTAATGCACAAGGGAAGTTTTTTTAACTATGAAAATTTGCAGAAACTCACCATACACTGATGTTGCTTCAGGGATCAGAAGTATAACAGTCAGAATTATTACAGCATGATGTTGTGCCTCTTTATTTCTCCAAAATATCTTTCCTATCAAACTTTCCATTGTTGTCAAATTGGTTTGTAAGAAAAAAGAACGCTGATCATCTCATTGAAGGGTTACTTATTTTCTCTCTTTTCCTTTTTCTGCAATCAGGTTGGGAAGGAATCAACAGAGGCTTGGTGACATGAAATGATGAACTGATGAGTGCTGTGCATTGTGCTGTGTATCAAGTCGTTGGGAAAGGTAACAGTCACGCCTTACGTAAACAGCTGTAATGTGAAGGAGTGCAGAGCGATCAATCTCCCCCCCCCATAAACCGTAACTAAATCGGAGAGTTAATAAATAAGCTGCTATAATGATCCAACCAAAGGTTATAAAAGAAATAATGCACAGGATTAAATGATGTCCAAAAATAGAACTTGAGGAAACTTTTTAACTTACTCTAAGAAGACACTTGATTTCGATCACAGGAAAGGTGTATAAATAATTCTCTACCAACATTTTCACTGTAATTCCTAGAGTGCTTTCAACAAACTACATTGTAGTGAAGACACTTTGTAGGGATAAAGAGGTTAAAATGTATAAATGTAATGGCTATAGAATTGTAAGTTTACTAAAACTGAAACTGATGAGTTTGAGTTGTGTTCTTCTCAGGATTTCTTCACCTCACGTTTATCTTCATCTGGATCACTCATCGGGCATAAATGTATATGGAGTTATTTCATATTCATTCATCTTCTACCGCTTTATCCGATCTTCTCTCGGATCACGGGGAGTCTGTGCCTATCTCAGGTGTCTATGGGCATTAAGGCAGGATACACCCTGGATGGAATGCCAACCACACACGCGCACACATTCACACACAATTTTCCAAGGTGCCAATCAACAATGTGCATGTTTGTGGACCGGGAGGGGTGGAGCCGGAGAACCCGGAGAACAACCCTCTGAGGTACACGGAGAACATGCAAACGCCACACACACATGGCCAAGACGGAAAACGAACCCAGACCCTGGAGGTGTGAGGCGAACGTGCTAACCACTAAGCCACCGTGCCTATGGAGTTCATTCATTCATTCATTCATTCATCTTCTACCGCTTTATCCGATCTTCCCTTGGGTCACGGGGATCCTGTGCCTATCTCAGGTGTCTATGGGCATTAAGGCAGGATACACCCTGGATGGAATGCCAACACATCGCAGGACACACACACACACACATTCACACATTAGGGACAATTTTCCAAGGTGCCAATCAATCTTCCATGCATGTTTTTGGACCGGGGAGAAACCGGAGAACCCAGAGAAAACCCCCTGAGGCACGGGGAGAACATGCATGCAACTCCAACACACACATGGTCGAGACGGGAATCGAACCCGGACCCTGGAGGTGTGAGGTGAACATGCTAACCAACGTGCTAAATTTATATTGTAAATGTGTTTATTTCTGTAAAGATGCATTGAGTAATGTAGTGGTGCACAATCAGCAATACGTTAAAACTGATAATATACACAGATCAGCCATAATATTATGACCACCTGCTTAATGTTGTGTTAGGGGCTTTAACTGATCCATCAGGCATTAACAACAGTAGCTCATCTGTCAAATCAAATCACAAGAGCCAGCCTTCATCAATGCCGCTTGAATCAATCAGCCTTCCTGCTTGATACGTAGATGGCGCTGGGGTCTTTGCAGTTGTGTAATGTATTTGCCCATGAAACATTCAATCAGCAACCCATTGGTTGCTTTATTAATGGATATTGGGCTGATCTAATTACACATTTAAACAATAAAAACTTTTGTGCTGGTGTGTGGTTCAGGTACAATAGTATTTTTTGTTCCCTATACATTTTTCCAAAGCAACTTTTATCTTTCTTTTTCATGCATCTGATGAATTTTTTATTACACGCCAAATAATTCCATAGAAATTCTCTCCGGCCTGTTTTATATCATAATGAAGGTCGTGTCCCTTCCGTAAAATGGCAATGAGTCAACATAAAACGCGTTCCTGCAGAGGGCATGTTGGTTGATAGATGCAAGAGAACGATTACAAAGGGAAAAAAAATCCCCCCATTCCAGGTGTATGATTCTTATTCAGATCGATATTGAAGTAGCAAACAGAGGTGTGGGCGTTATGGTTACGGGTCAGCGGCGTCCCGGTCAGTTTCTGTGTTTGTTTTATGCAGCGGTTTATGATTTCTGAGTCATCACGTTTATAGAAACGCTACGTGCCATCAACTAAGGCCAGGAATCGTGACTCTTGCACACGGGGCTGGATTGGGACAAAAATTTATGTATTTGTTTACTCCTGTGAGCATAAATGTAAAAAGCCAAATTCATGTAGTCAAATATTTCATTGCAGTGCCGTTACCAGTATTGTTTTTTTAATCAGTTTTTGTTTAGCACAAACTCTACACCAGGTCGCCCAAAAGGACCCCAGGAGTCGCTCGTAGGCCTGTTCTAAACATAGTACAAGTAATCAGTTAGATGTGTTTAAAATGTAAAAACTTTGATGGTCAATGTTGATAATTATTGTGGGAAATCATTAACATGATCAGTATCTTCACATAGATGAATGTCATTAATCATTAATAATAAATAAAGGCACGTTATTACAGAGGAGTATGTCAAACTGGTAGTCCTTTGAATGATTCTGTACCCATGAAGCAGCTCTTTAGTGACCCCTGCTCTACATCCACTTCTTCCTAAACTCTCTCCCTTTCTTTATCTTGTCTGCCTGAAGGGCATATTTCTATTTTTACACAATCGCTCTGCATGTTTTTTCCCTCCATCTCACTCTGACGATACACACTGATACACACTGACACTGCAAAGGGTGTCTGTGTTGCAAAAAAATGGAATTATTCAACATGTAAAAATACAGGAAAAAGAACGTTAAAAGAGCTTTGGAATAAATTTATGAAAACGATACCCGAACAAATGTTTTTTATTTCCTTATAAGATTTTGATCAGATGTATTATCATTAAATTCACAAAGCAGAACTGAAAATATATAAAATAAAATAAAAAAATCAACAATCAGGACGCATCGCGTCTGTCAAAGTCTCTTATTTCTGCACAAGTGCTGTGTTTTTTCAAATGATGACGTGATGAAAAAACTTCTTTTTGCATCACGTTTAAATGCTACTGGTCCGCCTGCTTTTCTTCTCTGTCTGCATCTTCAGTCATCACTTCCTGTATTGAAGATGCCTCAGCTGCTGCTGCTCTCCGTCGTTCCGCCTCCGTGATAGTCATCGGATGCAGCGGGAAAAATCCAGCTAGTCCTGAAAATTTACAAAACACAAACCATTAAAACATTATCATGAAATAAACTAAACAGATTTCCTGTATCGGTACACCGACCCAAAAGTTTGGCCACAGGTTTAGTGGGATGAGCTCCACATCCCATCCAGTACTTGATTCTGTCGTAGTTGAAGGCGACGAGCTTCTCATTGTACACGTTAGGGAGAGGGTCATACGATCCCAGCTGCTCGATGTACTTCCCATCTCGCGCCCTTTTGTTGTAGGCAGCCACGATGCGATAAAACGGCCTATTGGTGGCGCCGCCGAGCGCCAGGCGGATGGCCACGTGACCTCCGTGGTACTTTTTGAGTAACACTGATGCTGTTGAACGAACACAATTTCATATTATGAGTTCTGAGGCAAAAGATTCTTCATTCACATTTTTCTAATTCTGTCTGTGATCTTTCCTACATTCCCCAGATCCCAATCATCCCCGTTTTCAGAATCAGTGTGCAACCTCATCCGGGGTTCCCACTAAGCCAAATGTCAAATTCACTTTTTGACATTTTCACACAAATTCACTTTTCACAAATTGACTTTTACTGACTAGAAAGCTGAATTTCCATGAACTACAAAAGTATGGAATCACCACTCTTGATAGATGTTCATCTATTTACATTTATAGCAATTAGTATACGCTCTTATCCACAGCAAATGAGGGTTAAGGACATTGCTCAAGGGCCCACTAGTGGCAGCTTTGTGGTAGTGGGATCTGAACCTGCAATCTTCTGGTACAGAAACCAAGGCGTTAACCACTGAGCTACCACCTCCCTCATGCAAGTGTTTAATTGTGTAGAAGAAACAGTCACTGACACACCACAAAACTATTGGGGGGGGGGGGGGGGGGGGGGGGGGGGGGGGGGGGGGTGGGGGGGGGGGGGGGGGGGGGGGGTGGGGGGGGCGGGGGGGGGGGGGGGGGGGGGGGGGGGGGGGGGGGGGGGGGGGGGGGGGGGGGGGGGGGGGGGGGGGGGGGGGGTAGGGGGGGGGGGGGGGGGTGGGGGGATCACCATGAAATTTTGAAGACAAAAGCTATTAAAGAAGACTTCAAGCAAAATGCCTTAAAAACAGAAAATGTACAACAAAACAAGGACTGAGGAAGAAATGGGAAGAAATTGTCTGTTAGAAATCACCTTTAAGAAATGGGAAAAGCCCAACGAAAACCTTCATCAACATCTAAACAGAAAAATATACAAGGTTTCAGTGGGCTAATGCAAAGCAATAGTGGACTGTGGATGACTGGATGAGAGTGATATTCAGTGATGAATCACTGGATCCATTCCAATGAAATTTATCAAGACAACTGTATTGAAGAAGACATGCAAATTTCCACAATAGTAGGCGAGATAAAGGTATGGGAGAGATGACAGTCATTACATCCTCAATAAATGCTTATACAAGTGTTTATATTGAGATTTTGGACACTTATTCAATCAATTGAATGATGTTTGGTGGTGATGAGCTAATTTTTCAGGATCATAATGCATCGTGCCATAGGGCGAAAACTGTTAAGACTTTCCTTCAAGAAAAACAATGTCAATGGCATGGCCTGCAAACAGACCGAACCTCAACCCGGCTGAAAATCTATAAGTGGAAATGCATGAAAATGGCCTACGAAAAAGACTCCGACCTGCAAAACCGATCTGGCAAATTAAATAAGGGAAAGTTGGAGCAGAGTTTGATGAACATTGTTTGTCGATAGTTAAATCCATGCCTCAGAGGATTCAAGCTGTTATAAAAGCCAGAGGTACTAAGCCAAAATACTAGTGGTGTTTTTGTTTGTGTGATTCCATTTTTGTCCCCACTGTTTGATCTGTAAAAACAATTGCAACTGACTACAGTTTTCTTTCTTTCTTTCCTTCATATAGCCAGAAGGTTATGGAATGTTAAATGAAATTAGTTTTGTGGGATGTCAGTCACTTTCTTTTTCCATACAATTAAACAATTGAATGAACAGCTTCTAAAAGTGGTGTTTGCATGCTTTATGTCAGGGGTTGTATAATAAAAAAAAAAGGAAAAACAGGCTGATGCTGGGCAAATCCCAGACACAGACTGTCATTTAAAGGTAGCTTTCCTGTCATCTACTTTTTACACCCAGTCGTTGAAGTGTTGATTTTGTAACCAAAGTTCTTGAGATGTACATTTTCTGGCATGTGTTTTAAGTGAACAGATACCACTCAGTGACTTAAGTGAATGTTGACAAGCAAATGTTGAAAAATAGCCTTCTACAGGATAAACCTGAAAGAATACAATTAAAAAAAATAACTTGATAATTGAAAACTATTAAAAATTTAAACAGACAAACAAATATACCTGATATTTCATGACATGGATAAAAAGAAAATACAAAAATTCCCTGACTTTACATTTCTGGAATAGACCTTTAATGTCTACTAAAAACTCCAAAAAGCTTTACAAATATCCTCAGTCGTATATATTATAAACACTTACATAGATGAACCATCGTTCTGTTTCAACCCTAGAAAACAAAAGCAAATCAATCATTTAACCTTTTTGGAAATAATTTCCACCGAATTTACAACAATAAAATCACATCCATAAACCTCACATGGATTACGGGAAAGCGTTGCACGTGCTAAATACCAATTTATCTATAAAGCTTATCTAAAAATCGCATTTCTCACCTTAAGAATATTTACTTACTTTATATCAATTCTTCAAATGTATTTCTTGTGTTAGACTTCACGATACTTTTGTCAAAACCGAACCTCCGACATCAACAACATGACATTCGCAAGGGCGCCGCCATGTTTCTTTTTTCTTGTTTTGTTTTTTTTTTTTTTTTTTTTACCGGAAGTTGAACTCAACGTGCAGTTCTTAGAAATGTCCACATGATGGCGACAATCTACTGCTTATATATAAGCCCTACACCAACAACTAAACTATTGTACTTTTTTCAGAGAAATAAATTAGTTATAATATTAGTAGGGAATGTTTTAGCATTACGCATGTATAAAATAGAAAATAATTAATTCCTATTTTAAATAGTTAAATAATGTTATTTCCTTCAAGCACCTGATTATTGCTTACTCACAATAGGGCATCCATTATATGGGGGGGGGGGTAAAATGATTATCCATGAAGACTATATTATCAGTATGATTTTTTAAAAGTTTTTTTAAGTAAATACCCCTAGAGAATAGAAAAAAATCAACAGCAAAAAACAGCTACATGGAAAACCAAATGCATCATACATGGTGAATTGGTTGAGCATGATCATGAATGGTGTGTGATGGTGTGTTAGTGATGCTCAGAAATCCAGATGATGCACCTGAGAAATTACGATGCTGTGGCACAAAGTATTAGGACACATGACATTTTCAGCCATGTGCGTTTTTTTCCTATCAAATTTGAAGGCATGTTTTATTGAACTAGGAGATACAAACCTGTGTCGCTGTGCACAAAGCCGGCTCCATGAAGATCTGATATACATAGGTTTGAGTAGAAGATCACCTCAGTTTTTGGGATGAATAGGCTGCACTCAGACCTCCTCATTTCACCTACAGCACTATTTGACTTTACTTACACACTTGTAGCTGAAAGAATCTTCACGAAATCTCCTCAAAATCTAATGGAAGATTATTATTATTATGTGAAAAGGAGTTTAAAAGTAGAATTGGGTTTTCAAAAAACTTAAAACAATCTTAGCAGCAATCTTAATCTTATGTGTACGTTTGGTTTTGTCTTTAAAATGTATTATTATCATATTATTAATAATAATAATAATAATAATAATAATAATAATAATAATAATAATGATGATGATGATGATGATAATAGCAATAATAATAATAACAATAATAATTAAAACAACAACATATTATTATTATTATTATTATTATTATTATTTCTTCCTAATTACTTTCTAAAGGGAAAAAATATTTATTTAAAGCCTTGAGGGTTGCAATAATAGAGGTAACAAATCAATGCTTTTATAGGAAAATTATCAGCGATTTCTTGTTGTGCTGAAGTGGAGTCACTGTTACAACCTCAATTATAAGCCAGTATAAATCGCCTGTGGTCTTTGAGCTGCACTTGTAGATAGACGGGAAATGACAGATCCCTGACCCTGAACCCTGGTCTGCTGGATTAGGTACCAGATCACTTTCACTGTAAACATCTCCTGGACAAATAAACATAAATAAGCTTCAGGGAACTTACTGTATGACGTGTTCACCCCACACCCCACAAAAGCTGCGGTTTTGGAGATTCTCTGCACCAGTTGTCTAGCCATCATGATTTAATTGGTCCTCAAACTCATTACACTTTGCTCATTTTTCCTGCATTTTGTCTGCATCCGACAAAATGTTCACTTGCAGTATAATAAAATACCCAGCCCACTAACAGGTGGAAATAATCTGTTATTCACTTTATCGCTCATAATATTATAATGCCATAAAGGCTACGTTTAAACATCTGCATATATTTTCAAAAGTGAATATGCATGAATGATGATCATCTAAAGTACTGATAACAATAATTCTACTAATAATAATCTTGATTTTATTTAGCGTTTTTAAAGGTAGCTTCTCAGTAGTTTTCCATAACAAAACATAATCATAAATCCAAGAAAACAAAAGTTAGCAAAATTGGAACATGTGTTTATTCTGTGTTTACACGTTTGCATACGACACAACTTTCTTCCATAGCTTCCCTTTTTGTGTTCATTTTGTGTTCGCCTTTTTTTGCGCTGTACGTTTACTTTGCATTTGATGTGATGTAAAATTATGAAGTTAATTTGCGGATTTTACTCGGCATATAGGTGTCAGATATATAATGAAATGCCAGGACGCACTGACATCCATATTTTTTTTTCTATCTTGCCATCATTGTTCCGCTCTACTTTCACATCCGTAATAACATTTAAGAAGCAATTTCTTACACACCTAGCCTCATGCGGTTTCAGTCATTTCGCCTGAAGTAACTGAGATGGAATCAGTGCGAGCGTGCACGTGTGTGCGTGTGTGTGTGTGAGTGTGTATGTGTCTGTTTATATGCATAGACGTGGCCTGGAGGTGCACAGAAACAAATCACCAATCGGCCCCTTATCCACTTTTAAAGGCTTTGTGCACTTAAAAGGCCCGTTTGGACGCCAGATTGGATGAGCGCTCGCTTTAAAGACGTACACTTTGAGCTCGACGGCCGTCCAGACAGCTCCTGTAGATGATAGTCATACTTCATTAGAAGAGAGTGAGAGAGAGAGAGAGAGAGAGAGAGAGAGAGAGAGAGAGAGAGCGTTCTTGGCTCATGGTGTGTGAGGAGGACACTTAACTCTTGCTGGGTTCCACTCCTGAGAGCTGGAGCAGATCATCAGGTTCATCAGGAAGAGCCGTGTTTATTGGACCATTATTACATTGCAGAACACGTTCATAGTGAGAACTTTTTTGTTTGTTTTAGTTATATGTACGTATGAGGAAACGTTAATAACACCGCAAGGTGATGAGACGTAAACATTCTGATGTTAATGATAAAGATGGAGCCGCAGCCCCCCGATGTCATTTACTGATAAAACTGTAGGACTTTTTTTTTTTTTAAGAAATTGCCATTTAAACCTCTTTCCAGGACTTCAAAAGGCGTAATCAGGAACTCAGCAGGAACTTAATTCGGGTCAGGGGATCTTGATACCGGTTTAATTTCCGTGCAATAACCAGTCAGAACAGGAAAATTGTATCTAGTGTAGTTTTCAATGCCGGAGCTACTTAGAACACAGGCCGCTTTTAAACAGTGTTTTACTTTTCACTCCACGGAGAGCCATTTCATGAGGCAAGAACTTTTAATTACACAATGAAGCAAAAAAAAAAAAAAAAAAGAACAATAACAACATTTTAAAGAGTACAGAATAGCAAGGTTCGGGGTATTGAATATAAAGTGTTGCTTTTCATGTATACAGAGGTGATTCCAGGTTGAGCTGTTTCAGATGATTTGGTTATCTGGCCAATGATCCTTTAAAAAACATATTTTTGTACATTTACGAGATGACAAATGTTCTACAGAAAAAAAAAGTTTTAATGATTTGTTCTAGGTATTTGTTCCTGGTGTTTACTTCATGGATTTATTCCAGGTGTTCATTCCAGGTGTTTGTTCCAAGAGAATGCAGATTTATATTTCATTCTCAACCTTTTTTTTTTTTTTAGAAAGGTAAGAAAGACTATAAACATTTCTTCATAAACATTTATAAACATAAACGTTTTTCACTATTTTGTATTTTGGTTTGTGGATAATCAAAGATGTTTGGGGGTTCTTTGAATACATTTCGATTCTTAGATTTGTTCTACCAGAAGAACATTTTTGATGAAGAATGTATAGCTGTAGAATTCCACAAAGAACTTTTGACACCCAAGGAAATATTAAGAACTGTTTATAAAAAAAAGTGTAGACATATTTTAATAAGACTTTTGTTTTATGTGGTTCTTTTCAATGGTTATTTAATGGTTGATTGGACAATTACATGTTTCTAGTATGTGAAAATGTTTCTGAATGGATCATTACATTTTCTAAGAATGAATCGTGTATATGAACTTCTTTCAGGGTTGGAATGTAAACATAATGGGCGCTAATTTGGTCATTTTGTATTATTGTGCCCTTATACGGCACGTAAACATATTACATTGCACCATTATTCATTTTAATATTGCATTATTGCAATAAATATACACTACATGGACAAAAGTATTCAGACACCTGGCTTTTTCAGCCATATGTCATTTAAGTTGGAGGCTCAATTGAATAGGTCTTTGGATCCAAACTGTTTCGATCATCACAACTCCCCTGTGCACAAAGCCATCTCCATGAAGATCTGCTTTACATGGAGTGAGTTTGGTGTAAGTGGATTTTTGCTTCATTTTTAACAGAGGCAGATTTTTGGAAAAAGTATCTTAAATCATGAAAATAAATATTTTCATTTCGTTGTTAGTAAAACAGTTTCTCAAATGCATGTGTGTCCTTGCTTTTCTTTAAAGTAAGAAGGTTATCTTTGGGATATTTTATCTCATTATAACAGACCTGAATGTGCTATAACATAAGATAAATCAAAATTCTGTTATATTTGCTGCAAAATTGAATTATAATTTTAAATGCAAAAATGATTCCCGATTACCTTTTTTTTGCATTCAAAAATGATTTGTGCCTGCTCTCCTCTTTCACTACACTGTTCCATAAAGATGTGTATCTCTGACCTACTCCCTGTCTCTAATGAAAGTGTGAAGCCTAACAAGTAGCAGCTTCCTCTCCTACTACCTGACATCTTACACCCTCTCTCTCTCTTTCTCTCTCTCTCTCTCTCTCTCTCTCTCTCTCTCTCTCTCTCTCTCTCTCTCTCTCTCTCTCTGGCCTCCCGGATAAAATAATTCTGCCGAGGAAGCAATAACACATTGATATAATTCTCAGCAGATGTGAGCGTGCCTCTGCAAGTTAACAAGTTCCATGAGGGAGGGCCGAGAGCCACCGCCATGGCAGTATTCTGGTGAGCTGGGAGGAGATGAGATGGACCGTGGAGATTTGGGAATAGTTCTGGAGCTCACTCAGGTACCTGGCACATAGTGTTAACTCTGATCCAAACTTTAATTATGATTCGACCTTGTGGAAACTTTTAGGCTTTTTTTTTCATGTCAATCTTAGAATTGATTTAATACTTAAAGAAGGCAATTTTATAGCAGGAATGTAATTCTTATAATGTTTTGTAAGTCATTCCCTGTGCTATACATAAAGAACCCATATCTTGATAAAGAGGTGGAAATGTTTTTTAATAATTTCCATTTCAAACAGGCCTTTTGTATAGTCAGAGCTTCTCTTTTACCTGGAAACTTGCACTTTCCACCAAAGATAATGACGGTCCAGTGTCCAGAACGTTTCCTCATTTGAAGCAAGCATGTGAAACACATTAACAAATTTAAGGTTGCCATTCAATCAGCATAATAAGGTACAATATAGTACTCTATGTATAGTGTTTAGAAGAACACCACAGCTCATTATGCACTTACACACTGTCCATGAAACTCATACTCCAATAACAACTGGGTATCTGATGGATACATAAACTGCATAATTCTTTCCTTATATAACATTTGGTTATTAAACCCTAATGATCAGAAGTTAAAACAGATTACTTTAGAACATAAAGATTTGTTAAGGACCTAATTCATGAATATCCCTTTCAAATATTTTACTATACAAAATACTTAGTTAATGTATGTATCACTATGTCTTAACAGGATCTATTTAATTTCATTATAATTATTATATTAATCATGCAGTTCTTTGTCTTGTATTAATCAGTGGTGTTAAATGAACTGGTGTAACATTTAATATTTTTACATTATTGTACATCATTATTATTATTATTATTATTATTATTATTATTATTATTATTATTATTATTATTATTATTATTGTTATTAGAGCGAGAGTTCAATTTGAATTTTCCATTTCCTCTATTTTTCTTATGTTTATTAGTTTTTTTCATAGTTTGTTGAGACGTTTATCCCACTCTTTAACAATGAATTCATTAATTCATCGTATTTTGTTTTCCTTCATTTTTGAGAGTAAGGGATTTTTACTTAAAAATAAACATGAAATGAAACAAAAGTTTTATTAACGTGTTAAAAAAGACAATAATTTCCCTCTTCAAAGCCGCACCAGAAGGCTTCTCTCCTTTTTCCCAGAGAGAGAGAGAGAGAGAGAGAGAGAGAGAGAGCGAGAGAGAGAGACTCTCATCCTTCTTCCCCACCGCGTCTTCCCCATCTGCATGTGAAATCGCCATTTCACCCCCCTGCACACTCCCTAATTGTTGTAAAAATTATTTGTGAAATTGCTTTGCACCATGAGTGTTCTCCACAGCTATAGTGTCATGCGCGCTCCCGCAGTGTGGACACGCGCAACCGGGCCTTGCAACACATGCGCTCATTTCAGACTGCCAATTTGATTTATTTTTCTTCTTAGTTTAGTTTTTAATTACTGTTTATTTCAGATTCTTTTTTAAATAATTTTATCTTATGTGCCTAATTTCTGCATTAGTTATCACATAAGTTTTAAATGTGAATGTCATTTTTAATAAGGACACAAACAAAAATAACCCTGATGTGATCATCATTTCGGCACTGACATTACAATTGACAATTTATTTTGCTTGTTTTTTTTTTTTCATGACTCCTATCCGATAGTAATTAATTGTACTCTCGAATATAAATTCCTAAAAGTGTATCTGGGGTGTCGTATTTGACTCGAAATTACGTTACATGACATTTTACCTTTACAGCTTCGTGCACATGTTGTCTGCAATTAATAATAAAAAACACCCACATATAAACTGCATGCATCATCACCCCAAATCATAGGGACTGTTCAGTTAACCAGGAGTCCCATCAGAAATCATATTTAAATCAAATTATGTTCTATTCTATTTTATGGAGGAACATCAGCGGTGTCAGTTCAGAACACGGAGTGTTTCTCTTCATTACAAGACACGTGCGGGGTTTAATTTGATCTGATTTATGACGCATGGGTGTTTGCGGTTTAAGGAAAAGACAGTCCTAGGTCACACTTAGGAGTATTAATCCTGCCATTGCTTGTGATAAGAGTTAAGTTGTAATAATTGATGTGTTTTACACACACACACACACACACACACACACACACACACACACACACACACACACACACACACACACATATATATATATACTCCAAGCATTAAAGGTACCAACCACACCATGCGTTTTTCATGTCGAAAGGTAAATGAACGCTTAAAGTTACCTCTGAAGGCATATGCATATGTGTATGCTTGTAAATACGAACGTGTTTCTGTGTTACTATAATCATAGCGCATATTTATATGTGCTTATATGTAGATTTTTTGAGAATTTTGAATTTCAATTCCAGTGATGCTAGAAGACTTTGTTTAACTTGGAGTTTGTTTAACTTCGACAGATCTTGTTTGGTGGGTTGAATTGTTTGGTGGGTGAAAATCTAATTGCTGGTTTGTTTAGGTTAAAAAGCTAGTATGCATTTTATTAATTTGCTCAGGTGAAGCAATAGAAGCTATATATATATATATATATATATATATATATATATATATATAGATATATATATATATATATATATATATATATATATATATGATTATTTATATATACGAGGTGTACTATTAACTAGAGACGATAATTATGAGGGGTGTGTGTGCGTGTGATTTTCTATTAGACTGAACGTTTAGCATCCACTTCTCAAATCAGGGATGAATGAAAACTCGGTTTGACATTTCCTGGGTGTTTGGCCTTATAATGGAGGAGGAGGAGGAGGATGGGGAGGAGGTGGATGGTTGTGAAGCGGACTTTTGTGGGTACGCGTCTTTTTCCTGTTTCCTCTCATTGGTAGCCAGCTCCGAGGCTTTACCTCCTCTATTGAAACAGAATTAAAAGAAAGGCCAGAGAGCCTATCGGCGCGCTCGGCCCGCTCCCGCTCCCCCTACCTCCATCCTCCCATCCCTCCCTCCCACCGCCATGCTCCAAAGTTGGGTCACTTCAGCTACTCCAGGGAGGTTAGCAACACCGGCAGACCTCTGGCTGAGTCGAGGCAAACATCTAAACATCATCCACTTTCATTCACTTTTTTCCCACTCTGCATATTTTGTGTCAAACACACTGCACTCTTTATTTTATTAATTATTTTTTTTGTATTCGTTGCTCGCACAAGTGTGTGACTTTTTGGTCTATTTTTGCGCGTGTTATTTACTTCTGTGTTTCTGGAATTCATTCTTCCTGAATGGCTTTTTAAAACACCGGACCGGTTGTAGCTGTAGGTGTAATTTTCTCTGACTGAAGCAAGACTGGACCTATTTCTTCTAAACATTATTAGGGACTGTTAAAATTTTTTGTGAGTAGCTTCAATGGCTACTTTACCAGGAACGGTTCCTCGAATGGTTCGTCCAGCACCGGGCCAGAACTACCCGCGCACTGGATTTCCCCTGGAAGGTACAACTTATATGTCTGGGTTTTTTTTTTATCTTCTTTTTATAGTTATGGTTGCTTTAAAAAGAAATCATTTAATAGAGAAGGTAAAAAAAAATCACAAGTAAAACGGCATTAACGATTGTAGTAGCAACATTCAACTTTTTATTGGTCTCAATGGAAATCTTTGAGCCAACTTTGCTCCAAATTGTATTTATAGTTAAAACCTTATGTGTAATTCTTTTTTTTAAATCATGCATTTAAATCATGCATTTATCTAAATAAACTTGTTTAATATAAGTTATCAACAGCATAATATAAACAGCATTGGGCAAACATATTTTACATTTCTGCACCTTCTTTTTTTTGCATAATTTTTTATGTTAGAAAATTGTAGTTTAAGTATGTCCAAAATCAGGAATGCAAATAAAAAAGTTAGAAGTGCAAGCAGAGCTGCAGCACTACAAGGGGAAAGTGATGAGCCGGAATTCGTGCTTAAGAGCGGCTTGGTTTAAAAAAAAAATGTTCAGCCTCACGAACTCAGCGTCTGCACTCGAGCTTCGGGATTTAGTGAAGTAGCCTGCTGCGGCAAATGGAAGTAAAAACACACAGCTAAGAGTCAGCTCAAAGGATCACGCCAATATTTGCACTGCATGACTAAGAATAATCAAGGTGTAAAGTGCACGCGCCTTTTAGCGGCTCTTGAATGCGATATGCGGCGCTCGAGTGTTCCGCTCCCTCAACTGATGCACGTTGCAGGACAAATAGATGGAGTGTGTCTGGCATGCGTCTGGTCGGTTTAGAAAGGGTGTGTGTGTGGGTGGGTGGGGGATACAACGCAATAAACTTTATCAATTGTCCTTTTTTTAACCTTTCACTTGCAGTTCCATAGCAATGTCATAACCACTTAGTGTACTATTTGTTTGTGCGTGTATTGTTGTTGTTTTTTTCTTGATATGTCTGATGTGGGTGTTTTGTCACGGAGCAGTGTCCACCCCGCTGGGTCAGGGTCGGGTGAACCAGCTCGGCGGCGTGTTCATCAACGGGAGGCCTTTACCAAACCACATCCGACACAAGATCGTGGAGATGGCGCATCACGGAATCCGGCCTTGCGTCATCTCCCGACAGCTGCGGGTTTCCCACGGCTGCGTCTCCAAAATCCTCTGCCGCTACCAGGAGACGGGGTCGATCCGGCCCGGGGCCATAGGGGGGAGCAAACCCAGGGTAACTAGCACCGATCCCAAACATCAAACAAATACACTCATTAAAATTGAATGCCTTCCAAATTGTTACTGACACATGCCGCTTTACAACGTGAACTCCTTTGTCGTTGGTGTGGTCTAACATGGCTAATGATTAGTATCTATATTTAATATTGTATTTGTTATATATATATATATATATATATATATATATATATATATATATATATATATATATATATATATATATATATATATATATATATAAATTTTTATTTCTGAGAGAGAGTGTGTAATACTGAAAAGTATTGTTACTACCATTGTATGTAATAATGACTTGACAAAGCATAGAGCAAACCATGACATTAAAATCCTCTCTTGTCCATGCTTTGTTTTTTTTCCTTCATTTGTGCAAATCTCGCCGTTCGACACTAAAGCAGGTGGCAACCCCGGACGTGGAGAAGAGGATTGAGGAATACAAGCGTGAGAACCCGGGCATGTTCAGCTGGGAGATCCGCGACAAACTGCTGAAGGACGGAGTGTGTGACAGAAGCACGGTTCCTTTCAGGTGAGGCCTCATCTGGTAAGCACACTTTTCTTCCTACTGACACCTAATTCCAAACAAACACACACACACACACACACACACACACACACACACACACACACACACACACACACTATCTCCATCTCTCTCTCTCTCTCACTCACACACTCACACACACACACACACCGGGTAAGGATTCGTTTTAAATTAATTAATTAAATTATTATTATTATTATTATTATTATTATTATTATTATTATTATTATTATTCTTAAATGTTACATGTTTCAAGTAAAATATTCCCGTTAGCGCTTTCCTGTATGTTGTCCCGATGTTGACCTGTAGCCCAATTCACGTGTTTTTATTCGCACTAGGTAAGAATTGTTTTCTATTTATTGTAAATTCTATTATGTTTCTTTCCCCTTTAATCGCAGTGAGTTCCATAAGCCGGGTTTTGAGAGCTCGTTTTGGAAAGAAAGACGACGATGACGATTGCGACAAGAAGGATGAAGATGGAGAAAAGAAAACGAAGCACAGCATCGATGGCATTCTGGGAGACAGGGGTGAGTGTTTTGTTCGTTAATGATAGTTGTGCTGTTCGTGTTAGTGCTTCTTTGGAGAAAGTTTTGGATGATCGTTTTGATGGTGGTGGTGGTGCTGGTTGTTGTTGTGTAGAGGTATGAGTGCTCTGTTCTCCTCAGGGGGAAGTGGCTGTGATTAGCCATGCTGTTAGCCACACTCAGTCCTTCACTCAATTATTTATGGAAGCTCTGACAGAAGGTATTTAGCGCCGACAGTTCATTTGTGGAGCGCATCAGTCTCTCGCGCTAACCACCAGCATGCACATCTGACAGCGCACCAACAATCTGTCAACAAAGCCGTCACTTTCACTCACGGTTCTGTCCGTCATTTCAAACAAACACACCGTGAAACTCAGCAATAATAATAATAATAATAATAATAATAATAATAATAATAATAATAATAATAATAATAAAATAATAATAATAATAATAACATCACCATTCTGTTTTCATTATATTTGATTTCCACGCACAAGAAAGTTATTAAACAACGTTTGTAATTGTAATAGTTTAACTAGAAAAGGAATGCAGGTGCAATTTGATAACGGTTGCTCTCACTCATTTTGAAATTATAAGCAGTAGGAATTCCAAACACTTATTTTGTTATGTAATACTAGTTATGTTCATAAGATTTATTTTACTGGCGCTTGAATTAAAATGTATATATTGTGCAAATGTTATCTGTTATTTATTGATTTATTGGTTATATTATAATTCATTCATATAAATGTAAGACATCGTTTTAATCCTTATGTAAGCATTGCAATCGTTACTTAGATTTGTTTTTATTCAAATGGTCAAGAAATAGCATAATTTATTATTATTATTATTATTATTATTATTATCATCATCATTATTAATGATAATATATTAACAAATATATTAGAGAAGTAATTCTATTTTATGTAAATATATTAGTAAATAGTAATTTTAATGACATTTTCTTTGTTTTTTTTTATTTACTTGTAACAGTTTTCCTGCGGAACTGAGTAATATTAATTATTTTAAATTATGTTAATAAATTAATAAGAAATACCATGTGTGCCATCCCATATGGTTGTTTGACGCAAATGGCAGTATACTTAAACAAAAATGTAATATTTGTGTTAGACTGCAGCGATTAATGCGATGTGCTGCATGTCAATAAGGAGTGATGGGTGCGCTCGCATTTTTTTCATAACTGCCACTCTACAGAGCTTTTAGATACATTTTCAGCATTTTTATTTTTATTTTTATGCACATTCGCTGCACACGTTTGCACATATATTGCACATTTCTGCATTTTAAAAATAGTTTATTTGTTTTTGCAGTATTTGTGTGTATTTCTACTTAATATTTTATTATGTAAAGAACAGCAGCTCCGGTGTCCCGAAGTTTTTACATGGCGGAAAATCCGAATGAATCGGAATTTTCTATAGGATATTTTAATCATTTTTTTATTTTAGTATTATATTCAAAACCCTGTATTGTACTGATTTACATAGTTTCAGGTCTGTTGTACAGTTCAATCTCAGTGTGCGTGCGTGCGTGCGTGCGTGCGCGTGTGCGTATGCGCGTGCATGTGTGTGTGTGTGTGTGTGTGTGTGTGTGTGTGTGTGTGTGTGTGTGTGTGTGTGTGTGTGTGTGTGTGTGTGTGTGTGTGTGTTTAACGATTCTCACTAATCTGCCTTAATAGCATCGTGTCGCGCTGTTCAGTTCCTGAAAAGAAATGCTATCCATTCGGATAACACTTGGAATAACGTTAATGCTTATTAGTGTGTGTGTTTGTGTGTGTGTTGTGTGTGTGTGTGTGTGTGTGTGTGTGTGTGTGTGTGTGTGTGTGTGTGTGTGTGTTTGAGAGAGAGACTTGTAATCGCCGCCGGGTTTATTTGCTAGTCCTAAAGACGAGGCACATTTTATCCGCCGTCAAGTTGCACACTCGCAGGTTTTCGAGAAAAATCCCAGTATTGGAGATTTTATTTATTTCATTATTTTTGTCATTTAAAAAAAACCCTGATTAAACTGAACTCTCTATTCATTTTACTTTCATCTCTAAAGACGGTTTTGCCCAGAGCCCACATTCTAGAGATTTAGGTTGTGGCACGATTTCTTTATTTGTTTGTATGTTTGTTTGTTTATTTGTTTGCAATAATGTAGCATCATAGGAAACATTTCATCCTAATCACCCGAATAAGTTCATACGCATTAAACTCTTAATTTAACTCTTATTAGCCCATGTACAGCACACCAATGACGAGTTATAACGGTCGACCTATTTACTAGGATTTGCAGTAGTTGTACATATGACAGCGTGGGTCATCTTTAGTATTTTCTCCCGATACAACAAGCACCACTGAACTTCTTTCCATGACACCGCCGTTAAGCACAACCCACACCTCAGGAGAGTTTTGGCCTCAACCTGACGAGATAATCACCCTCTAATGGGTTTGGACTCTGAACGAGCTCTCTCTGACTGACAGCTCACCTGGTACTTTTTTGTCTCTTTTTCTGAGCAAGAAAAAAAAACCAATCGTAAGTGAATAAATACGACGTGTCCAGGTTTATCGGGAACCATCTGCACCATTCCAAAGACGCGTCAATGAGAGACAGGGAGGCCATGGACACTTCAGCAAACCAGAGGATTACCTGAGGTCCTCAATCTAATCAAACAGAGGCCAGGCGGGATTTAGCCGCGCGCTGAGGGGATAATAACGCGCGGCCTGAGCACAGATAGTCCTGCTGGGGCTGTCGGGCAGCAGGCTCGCTTTTCACTGTGCATATTCAATTAAAGCTAGATCCCTGGCACCCGAGGATATTCCACACACACACAGACACACACACACAAAATGGAGACAAAAGAATGTTTGAATAATCAGATATCACTGTCATGGAGCGCGCATGCGGGAGAAAATCACCCGGGTCGCGTTTCAAGCATAATAAAGGACACTCATATCACGTCGGCGTTGCTGCCCGTGTTGAATTAACCCGTGCTGTGTAGAAATAAACTCTCCCAGGGTAGAATTAACCCGTGCTGTGTAGAATTAATCTCTCTCTCTCCCAGGCTTGAATGAGCATTGTAATGTTTGCATTGAATATTATCACTGAATATAATGATACGTCGGTGTCATGTAGTGCCGAATGAAGAATTAAGGCTTAAAAAGTCATATTTGCTCGTGCAGGCTAGAATTAACGCTCCGGGATTGAATCAGGACGCCGAGTGTGATATTAGTATTACAAGTATTATTGATATTGATATTATTGACATAAATATTGCAAATCATATATATATATATATATATATATATATATATCTATATATATATATATATATATATATATATATATATATATATCTATATATATATATATATATATATATATATATATATATATATATACACACACACACACACAAATGTAAAATTCCGCATGTTACTTGCAGTGTGGATACACAGAGCGGGTATAATGAGGATTATTTGTGACGGTATGGAAGC
>JACRUU010000013.1:10644978-10652478 GCA_030449085.1 Kryptopterus vitreolus | reverse complement strand
TGTGGTGATTTTTATTCCTCCCTAGTCCACATTATCAACACAATCGTCTCACAGAGCAAACATAAGACATGTTTAGAGAGGGGGATGGAAATGTGTGGCGGGTCGAGAAGCGAAGCGAGGGAGATTACGCACAGAGACAGCTATTAGAGGGGATAAAGCTCTTCTAAACAAACAAGTTAAAAGTACCAGATGATGGAAAGATCAATAATGATTCAGTTCAAGAAGCAGTGCTCTGATGGCTCTCGTCTCGAGTCCACCCCTCACCTTCCCCAAGCTGCCTTCTCCTTGATTGTTGCTTTCGTCTTTAATAACGCAGGCCACTTCTCCTGGAGGTGTCTGTATCGACAATCCAATTTAGCTTCGGCATTCAGGTAAAGATCTGTTTATCGCGACCCCCGGCGGAGCACCACCAGTGTGATCTATCGAGTGCTTAAAGAACTCTGTGATGGGACAGAATCGGGTCCATGTTACTTATTAATCGATATGTTTTTCAGGATCCCATGTCTTCATTTTCATTAGACAAAAGCTCTTCCTGAGAGGAGATAGCCGACCGGGGATAGAAAACAGTGTGTGTCACTTTCAACTAGGTGTTTGACGTGATGAGAGAAAATGACGCCCTATAGGCCATTTCTCCTCCAATCCATCTGATCATTCTTGACCGTGCCTTCGGACAGGATGAGGTTCCTCTGTGTCGGAAATAAATTCCCAAAGGGGTTTCGACTCCGGGCTGCATTGTGCTCTTTAGAGTGGTAGAGGCAATTGTGATTAAATTGGACCTTTTAGAGCTGATTCCTTGTCACACACTCAAAACATCTCTCAGAAAGCTAACAGAAAGAGAAGGGCCTCTTGTTTCAGGGCTTCGGATTGAAGTGCATATCCTGTCGAGTGTTTTGATTGTGGTGTTCTGTATTTCTTGCCTTTTGGGTATGAATTACTTTCTCCTATTTCTTCTAAATTACTTTCATCCTCATTAATCCAAATGTCACACACACAAAAACACACACACACACACACACATATATATATATATATATATATATATATATATATATATATATATATATAGGTGTCATTTCTGTTGTTTGACATCACTCAAAAGAAGCCAATTATTTTTACATTTTATTCTAAAAGTCCTGTTCAATTATTTATGGCAATGTGATGCACGTGTAACTGCATTAACATCAATCAGGAAACCGATAATGCAGACAAAAATCACCATCTTTGTTTGGAAGCTTTTCGGAAAGTATGACACATAATATAAATAAAACACAAAAAATAATTAATTATAATATTTGTAATGTTTAAATGGGTGAACTAATGCAAAGATTGTGTCTTTAATTCGAAATCCTTTTTAAGAACCAAAAAATCATAAAGTCAGACATGATGGTCATCTTGATATATCTAACATTGATTACATGATTTATAATGCTTATAAATAAAATCATACCATAATACTCACTGTTACCAGGCAAGCTGGCAAAGCTATATTAGTCTTTGGAAGAGGAAAAAATATATATTTTTTTTATCCCTATTCCTTCTCCTTCCACCACCTTGTGTCGTCTCCTTATCCTGAACCGAGTCTCGTGTGACAATGATTGCCAACTTTAACGCTTTTTTATCCTTTCCCTGCGTGCCCGGTTTTGACAGCTGTGTACGGGATTATTTTTGGGGGCCGCATGTTTACTAGTGAGGCGCAGTGGAAAAGACAACAGGAATTTCCCCTCTAATTTCATTACAATGCTGAAAAACTGCCCCACATAATGGGCAACACTAATTAAGTTTGGAGCCGTGCGTGTAGTCTGAACGCTGATGAATTAGAGTCATTCACATCATGCTCGGCTGCTTTAAAATCACCATTAGCGCATGCTACTTAGGGCCATAACATCGCCCATTTTATGCTTCTGATCCCCTTCACAAGTGGAATCTTCATTATTTTCACTAAACGTCTGGCCATTCTTTCAGCCGCACACATAGCAGGCAACAAATATGTTCTTCCAAGTGTTGCTAATCAAACCATGTGAACATTTTTTCTCTCTTTACAAAGGGCAGAAAAGGCATGTAGGAGATATCTAGTGGTATAAGATGCCCTGGAACTTCATCTACTGTAGAACAAGACTTTGCATTATTCAATTCAGTGGCATTTATTTCTATAGCTCTTTTTACAATGGACATAAAATAGCATTACAGAATGTTAAAATTATGGAACAAAAATGCCTTATAAGTGAACTTTGTGTACTTTCTGGTGGTGACGAAGCCTGGCGTGAGTTTGACAAAGATAGTGTGAGGAAGAACCTTGAGGGGAAGCAGACTCAAAAGGGGAATCCTCGTCTACTGTAGGTGATTTGAAAAGTGTGATTATAAATCGTAAAAACAATACAAACACCAGAGAGTGATAAATGTTATGAGCACTGGAGGTGCAAGAACTATGTTAAACCCATTCAAGCATTATTATAGAATTATACTATTAAGATCATTATCACGTTGCAATATATATTATGAATATGAAGACAAACAACACAATGGGAGAAATGTATATGTTGTCACAGAACCATTATATTGAACTTTTTTTTCTTTTTTTTTTGGAATTCTCACTTTATTGATGGTCATTTAAAAACAATTTTATGACCTTCCAGAAAAGGTGGTGGTGGTGGTGGTGGTGGGGATAATCCCACCTCTCAAGCCCTTCACGCTTTATATTCAGGCATGCCTGTCCCCTGGAGCTTGGGCACAGGGAGTCAATATGTCAGCGTTTATCGATACCCCACCAAGCTGCACGGCCTTGTCAGGGCCCTATTCAGGCTGTAAAGGCCCCCTGGTGTGCGGTGTCTATGCGGGGCTAAAGGAGCCGAGAGGCCCCGGGCCCGCTCTCCTCCAAGCGCTCAGCGTCTTCACACACATGACAGGAACCATAAAAGAGCAGCGCCTCTGCTGCTTCTCTCACACGCATTCCCTCTCTCTCTCTCTTTCTCTCTCTTACTCCCTCTTTTCCTTTAAAACCTTTTCTTTTCTACCTCCTTTAAAGAAAAAAAAGAAGGTCTAATTGTTTGTTGTGGGAGCCAAAGATTATAGACCATTCCCTTCCCTTTCACTTTTTTCCTTCTTCTCCTTTCTCACTTGGCATTCCTGTCATTTCTAATGGATGAGAGTTTTATCCCGATGTTGAGTGTGAGAATTCCGTTAATTCCGTACTGTTGATAGATGTGTGAATGGATTTGACAACGAGCCTCAAGTGACAGTTTAAGGCAGCTGAAAGCATAAACTTTGGGTCTATTATCATTGGGATAGTCTGTACTTGTCGAAGTAATGTAAATATTACTGCTGTATTTCTGACGCGATGGATTACGACGTGACGAAAACCCTCATCATTTTTCTCCTTCTTTTGCATCCTTTATATTCACTTAAAGTTTGGAGTTAAACTCCCCAGTATGAAAAACATTTTGTTTAAATTGAAATATAGATCCATCTGCTCACTGCTGCTGATCTTAGTCCCTTTCACTGATCTAAATTGCCACTGAACCCAAATCCACTAAACGCAGTCACTCCCAGTGATATACAGCATAACCTTGCCATTCTCCCCACTGATTCTAATCCCAATCCTAGCTACTGATCCAAATGCCAAACACTTAAACCCAATTTCTCCCACAGATTGTAATCTTTACTATTGAACTAAATATCTGTTATTGATTCCAATCCTAATCAATCTGTTATAGATCCCAATGCCAGCTACTGAACCCAATTCCTGTCACAGATCCTAATCTTAGTCACTCATCCCAATCCCTGCTACTGATCCCATTTCCAGCCTCTGATCTCAGTTACTGAGCCCAATCCCTGCTACTGACCAAACTCTGATCCCAATCCTATCCCACTGATTCCAGTCCTTGCTACTGATCCCAGTCCCAGTCGTTGATCTGTATTATTGCCTTTAAATTTTAATCCCAGACAATGAACCCAATTCCAGCCACTGATTCCAATCTCAGTCACTAAATCCAACCTAATTGCACATGCAGCTATTAGATCTCAATTCCTGACAATGATCCCAATCCTGGCCACTGAACTCAACACCCTGCAACTTTTGTATCCTTAACAAAGACCCATAACATTTTTCAGTTGTACAACAGTTTGGTTAAAAGCATCTGAAAGGTGATGATAAATGTAAATGAGATGAACGTTCTTAAAACAGGTGCAGTCCATATCCATGTTCCGCTCATCTGACTTACTAATGATCGGTCTTCGTTCAAGCAGTAAAAGGCAGCATGGGTTAAACGCCTTCTGAATCAATAGTGTATGAAGTACACACGAGTAGCCCTTTGAGTCTGTCACTGAAAGCATCTGGTGAACTCAGAGCAGCAGAAAAGCTGCTGAATGGATGAATGACCAAACCTCGGTGGGAGTTGTGCTGGGATAGGAAAAAAAAAAAAAACACTCCCAGACAGCATGCATTTACACATTTACATACAAATCTACTTTTGTGTTCTTGCTGGCTTTCTGTAGAACGATCTTGCAACAAATGTGAGTCTTTTCTTTTGTGTCCGATATTTCATCATCTCTTTAATCTTAACAAGGTTTATTCCTTTTAAACACTTTAAAAGCAATGAAAAAAGAACCTGAGAGCAAATTAAACAAATGCTAATTCTTTCCTTGTCAGATTTTTGATCTCAGCAGAAATATCCCTCGAGTCTTTCTTCTTCTTCTTCTTCTCCTTCCTTCATGGGCACAATAGTATCAGAGCTTTATCTGTGAGAGACGTGTGTTTATATTCAGTCCGCAAGTCAGAGAGATATGGAAGAGAGGCAGATAGACGCAAGAGATAACAAATCAGATACTATGACTGGTTTTGGGACCTGTTTGTGTAACAAAGTCGGGAAAAAAAAGGGTAATTGCAAAGACAAATTGTCACACAATGGCAGGCATGAAATAAACATGTCAACCAAGGCAATAAAGATGGGAAAAGATTAATTTTGAGCTGTTATTTTGGTGCTGTGATTACAGAGGTGGTGTTGGTGGTGGTGATGGTTGTCATTTACACTCAACTGGTGTCATCCACTACTTCATGTCTCGTCTGTGGTAAATAGCATGTGTGAGGACCTGTTTGTAATTATCCTGGAACTAATACGCTTTTCAAAATGAGCCATTATGAGCTAATGCCTCGCTGCAGAAAAAAAAGAGCCCCGTCTGTTTTTTGTCCCTCTGTCTTGGGTAGTTTGCGAGGTAGCTCCAGCTGATATCGAGGCCATTGGTTACGGTATTAAAAATAAGGCTCCATGGAATTTTGCTGTAATGTCGAGCTAATGCTGATTCAAAGGCAGGCGTCTCAGACGAGGCTCGAGCCGCCTCTACCGCCCTCTCACCATGTCTTCGAAGCCTTTCATCATCATTTATCCCTGACTAATTCACAGGATTTCGGGTGATGGTGAAAAAAATCTGCACTTCTACCTGCAGTGTCCTATTCAATTGTCTCTTTTTTTCCCCCTCCCTCTAAACAGTGATCTTTAACATTCCTTTTTCGAGCTTGGACGCTGTTAAATTGCATTAAACTCAATTCGGTAATTAGATTTATTTCTGGTGCCTGATGCAATTCGAGATTAAGGTCAATCTGTGCGTTATCGTGCTCTGTGCAGTGGGTGTGGGGGTAAAGTTTTTTTCCGTATCTTGTAGCCACTTAAGAATGTTTGCATGCTAGAAATCAGGTACGATGAAATAATTCCTGAAAGGGTGGACGATGCAGGAGGACGTGAAACCAGGAGACTGACATAATGGATAGCAAATATCACCTTTTGTTAAAACAGTTGTTAGCTTGAGGTACACCCTGGCTGATTTGGAAGGCTTTGATTCCTCATTTCGGTTAAATCTGAACAAGAATCGGTCACAGCGTGTCTGTAGGGATGTGAATGAAATGCCTTCATGGGCATTTCCTGTGTAATTTGCTGTGTAATGAGACCTGGACTGTTTAACATGTAGTATTTTTATAAATCCACAACCTCTGAGAAAAGGTTAGACCATTTTCCTGATGCGCGCATTCATGCCCCTGTGCATGCATCCATCTGTGGACAGGAACCTCACGGCTGGAACGTCTCTTTATGAAGTGTCCAGCTGTGAAGTAGAGTTGATCAAGGCTCTATTAGCTCACATTTACTCGGGACCGCCATTGAAAAAGGCCCCTTGAGGGATGGGGGGAAGTGAGAAAGAGAGAGAGAGAGAGAGATGGAGGAATAAAAAGAGGAGGTCAGAGGAGGAGTTTTGAGACAGGTGATGGATATCCCATCTGGCTGAAGTCAGCTTAGAACATGTGCAACATGAACATGATTTGAACATGATCTCTGATACCACACCGGGGCAGGTTTCTTAAAGTCTTTCATTTCTTTAGTGGTTTTGGATTCCTGTTTATCTTTTCATTTTTATATACTATAATACTATACTATAGTGTTATATAATAAAGTATAGTATAGTATTGTGTACTCTTATGTAGTATAGTATTGTTTAGTATTATATTTTATAGTGCAGTATAGTATAGTGTTATGCAGTATAATATATTAAAGTAAAGAATGGAATAATATAGTATATAATAGTAATATAGTATTTTATAGTATTTATTTTTATATAGTATAGTGTTAATAAACCTACTGCAGTATTGTGTAGTATGATATCATATAGTATTGTTATTGAGTTAGCATAGTATAATATAGTATGTAATATTATGCTGTGTACTATACTGTATAGTACACAGTATAGTGTATAATTGTATAGTATGATATAGTATAGTATTATATAGTATAGGATAGCTTAGTATTAGATATTATTATATGTTATAGTTTGAGACGTTCCACTGTGGCGATTTAAAATAGGAGCAAAGAAGATATATATTTTACATGGTACAGTAATGTATTGTGAAGTATGTCTATATATAGACAATTACCTAATAGTAATTCCTCCTAAGATATATTGTAGTGTCATATAGAATAATATAATTCACAGTAGAGTATGGAACAATATATTGTATATATTGTATCCTGTATAATTAACCTAATTTCTAAGTATGATAACAATCTATTATTTTAATGAGCACTTTATATTGATATTCCTGCCAGAAGAATATGTTTAGAGCAGCTTCTTAACAGTAAACTCTACTTAATGTATATAATATATAAAGAATATGTATAGAATATATATATATATATATATATTTATTTATATGCATATGCATATTTATTTATATGCATAATATTTATAGTATAGTGTAGTATTGTTCATTGTATTCATTTGAATTGATTTGCAGATCATTAGCAGTCTAAATGTTCCCGCAGGACTTACTCTTAATTAACAAGAACATTCAATTCAGTCAAGCAGTTCTTTGTCTTTGGCACAACTTTATCTCTCTCCACCTCTCATTGCTCCATGAGGAGTCGCGAACGAGGCGTGACTCTATAACTCGCCCGAACATCTGTGTTTGCACCTGATTCATGCCAAATGAAATTTTGCCTCACGTCAGTATTTAGTTAAAGA
>JACRUU010000013.1:10619978-10639978 GCA_030449085.1 Kryptopterus vitreolus | reverse complement strand
AAATTTGGCGGTTGGGAGAAACAGACGTTGATACACTTTTAACAATTCATAAATATTAATAATAAATATTTTAAAAATCTTTCGTGTGCAAAAACTTTTCATGTAAATTGCTTTTATGATTTATTGCAATTATTAATTATATCTGGGTTTTACAGTTACAGCATGAACTGTCATCATCTGTAGAAAGAAAGAGAGAGAGATTTCAGGAATGATTCTTTATGACACTAATGGAGCTGAATAATCAACAATCATTCATCTATATGGTGTTGCTGTAAAAACCTCTTGTTGTTTCTTCCGGGTGTGTTTATTTTTAATCATGTATGGAGTTCTGTTTGGTGCTCCATTGAGGACCATTTTCACAGCCTAGAGATCTTCCTGCAGGTTTTCCCCCTGATAAACAAGCCCAGAGATTTTCGCCAAGAGATGTTTCCCTCCACTGGGAATTTTTTTGTCAGATGTCCAGAGCTGTCGGAAAACTCTGAGCAGTCACGAAGCGGACTCGAGCCCATTTATTATCTTCCCCCAACCGTCTGAGATGGGTTCTTTTGACAGCCTTTTGCCACCCTGTGGATTTTATGGAGGAGTGGAGGAAAAAGAAAACGCGAATACAGTAGAGTTATAGCAGCAGCTGTTGTCTCTGAGAGGATGAGGAAAGGGGGCAAATGGACACGCAGGACAAGAAAAGTGAGACAAATCACATTCCTGATGAGTTCTCATCTCTGCTCTAGGGTTGCCATCTACTCACAGCAACTTAAAAGACATCGGGTCGCTTGTAAAACCAGGCTATGTATCAGAAATCCCTCGAACTCCTTGGAGACTGCGCTCTGCCCCTGCAACAACATTAATCAATCAAAAGGCTTATAAAAATGAAAAGTAGAAGAAAAAAAATAAAATGATGCGATCTTGCCTTCATCCCTTGCTCTTTTTTTGCCCTTCATGGACCCTGCTCTTATGATCCTTGCAGAAGCACACTAACACATTTCACATATGTCTGAGGAGTTCACGTTTACACACTCGTCTACACTCTCACCTCTTCACTTGTGGGAGGATGAATTATCCTATGCCTGTTTTTCACATGATTTGACACTTTAAGATGTCCTTCTAGACAAATCGGAGCTCAGAGGGACAGGGGCGCATCGATGGTGGATTTATCCGGGACATCTGTTCCAATCTGACCAAAGTGCCGATGCAGTAAATAATACTGAATGTGCATGACTGAGCGTGAAAAAATTCACATGGACAACTTTGTTCCTGGTAGTTAGAATTACAGGATTGAAAAAGAAAGGCTCTGTTTAAACACTGCTTTCCTGCAGTCTGAAATAATGGATTGTGATTGGTTGGAGGTTCAGGTTTGAATACTGGTGTTTGTGACTGTCTGGGAGGTGATCAGGTGTGAATGGTGGATTGTGATTATCTAGTGAATAGTGGATTGCAATTGGCTGTACAGAGTTTGGGAACAAATAGTGGATTGTGATTGGTTGCAAGGAGTTTTGGGACGAATAGTGGATTTTGATTGGCTGAGTTTGTGGGCGAACAGTGGATTGTGATTGGCTGTAAGGAGTTTGGGGTGAATAGTGGTTTGTAATGAGTTTAGGGTGAATAGTGGATTGCGATTGGCTGTAATGAGTTTGGGGTGAATCGTGGTTTGTAAGGTGTTTGGGGTGAATAGTGGTCTGTGATTGGCTGTACGGAGTTTGGGAACAAATAGTGGATTGTGATTGGCTGTAAGGAGTTTTGGGGCGAATAGTGGATTGTAAGGAGTTTAGGGTGAATAGGGGTTTGTGATTGGCTGTAAGGAGTTTGGGGTGAATAGTGGTTTGTAAGGAGTTTAGGGTGAATAGTGGTTTGTGATTGGCTGTAAGCAGTTTGGGGTGAATAGTGGTTTGTGATTGGCTGTAAGGAGTTTGGGGGGGATAGTGGATTGTGATTGGCTGTACGGAGTTTGGGGTGAATAGCGGATTGTGATTGGCTGTGAAGAATTTGGGGGTGAATAGTGGTTTGTGATTGGTTGTACGTTCAAGTGTGTTCAGGTAGTTTGTGTATCAGATGAAAGTAATTGAGTAGAAAACATTCAACAAAAACAGCACCACGATTGACACGATGACAGCATTGTGGTGTCTTCCTTTAGAACCATGCCCAGCTGTGTTTTAATCAATTAAATACATTTTTATCGGTAAAGTGCTTTTAACAATGCAAAGTGTCTCAACATAGCTTTACATAGATAAAGTGTTTCTAACTTTACAGAGATAAGCAACAAAGTGGTTATAAGTTTGTCGCTTATAATTGCAAGTTTGTATCTCATGAGTGAGCCAGTGCCGACCGTGGTGAAGGGAAAAACTCTCCGAGACTTAATGACGAAGAAGAAACACGTTAAAGAACATTCCTTATGTGACATCCTGCTCCTGGAGCGTAATGACACTTAAAAGATGTCATGTGAAGAGCTGAGGAATTTGTGTGGAGGGATAAAATTTGTTAATGAAGTTTTCTCCTCCTGATCTAATTTTGCAACACTTTGAAAAACCAAAGGTCATTTTAAACTCAATTTTCGTAAAAAGGTCACTCTCTGAAAGTGACTATAGTTAACTTGAGTAAATAATAGCTAAGGTCTTGAGTGCTGATCAGCCCGTGGTCTGGGGGGGAAGAGCCTTAGTGCGGACTATGAAGGCAATTGTGGTCCTGTATTTGTTTCCCTTTTTGGGGAGGGAGTAGCTCACTGATTAAGGTGCTGAACGACTGATCGGAAGGTCGGAGGTTCAAGCCCTGGTATCGCCAAGCTGCCACTCTTAGATCCTTGTACAAGGCCCTTAACCCTCTGTGCTCCAGGGATTCTGTATCATGGCTGAACCTGCACTCTGACCGAAGCAAGCTTGGCTATGCGAGGAAGGGATCTTCCTGTCACGTGTGGAATTTGTCGCTGGATTATGGATATTATCTATTACACAATTCTGCTTTTTCTTCTCCAAAATTATTCAATATTTTAATGCACAGTACACCAAAAATGCTTCTTTTGAGATGTTTAATGCCTTCATGTCAATCAAAGTAATTAGATTGCATTCTAAGCTAAACTAATCCAGAGCATTAAAAAATTCTACCTGAGACCTTTTTCCTAATGTTGCAAATTTTAGTGGACAAAAAGTTTTTTCTTGTTCTTCTTAAATGGTCTCTTGGCCACTTCTATAATTTTGTAAATTTCTGGCAAGGAGAATAAAAATGTCTATGGGCATTTATTATTTCTTAGGTGGAGGCTAAAGGACATGCCAATGGCAGCGGTGTTGACCTGCTTGTAGACAGATGTGAAAAAACATCCAGCAGATGTCAGTTTAGTGAGACTGAAGCAGAGGTCAGTGGAGTGTCTTAGCAGGCCAGAACAGGGTTCTTCAACAACTTCTCTCTCATCTGCTCCAATCCTCTGTTCACCTTGTCGTCTTTTCTCATTGCAGATTTGTGAAAGTAGTTTCAAGATGTCAGGGCTGTGACTGACATGTTCACTAACATGTGATTCAGAAAAATCCTCCAGCAGCTCGTTATTCCATTATATCTCTCTTGGAATAAAAAAAAAAAAACAGGTTACTAGGGGGAAAAGCAGCTGTTTTTATGACTGTTATTATAGATTTACATGCAGTGTGAAGGATAATAATTGTATAAAAATAAAAACTTTATATTAAAAAAATATTATTAGTTATTATGAGATTCTTAGTTAAGAATGATTATATTTACAATTGTGATAATCTGATTTTCTAATTAAATAATATAAAGAGAAAAAAATATTTAAACATAAAATCCTAATCCTGTAACACACAATGTATGTGTTTATTTTATTTATATATTTTTTTATATAGTGATATATATATATTATACTATGTGACCTACCATAAACTCAGATCATTTCATTACTTATATATATATATATATATATATATATATATATATATATATATATATATATATCTATATATATATATATATATATATATGCATGGAATATCGATCATGAAGTGCAATAAAAAATAAATTTGACTGGCGCTGTGGCAGCTAGCATGCAGAGAGAAACAAGACCCCAAACAAGATAAAGTTCTTTGTTCTTGATGTCCCATGACTTTGGAGCTGTCGAACATCACTGCTTAAACATTAAATACGATGAGATCTGATGTATATGATAACCCTCAATTGACGTGTTCACTGTGGAGAGCATTCTCCAGAGTCAGATCCACTTCCGACCCCTCCAGTGATGCTCCTCATCCCATCCGTCTTCATCAGAAGCTCCTGATGCAGTTTTATCACCCGGCTTGATAGATTGTGGGATCGGATCCGTATCAGTTCCACGCTGGCGTGACGGACCCTCTCCGGTCTCATGCTGAGATGAAGATCCAACAACCAGGTTCTCGCTTCCAGAGAGATAGAAGGAGGGAGAAAGAGATACTTGTTGCTCGAGCATTGGAAGGTTTGACATATATAAAAACGTTTGTTGTGCCAGCAAAAATGACAATTTTCACTTCCTCATTTTATTTGACACATATTTTACCAGACCGCAGCTGTCACACAGAGTCTCTTGTCATGCATAATGAACATGACGCTATTATAGGTAGAATCTAATAAGCTATAAGCATTGCCGTCTTACAAGGCGTACAAATCAATTTGGCAAGACGTGCTTAGCATCTGTATTTATGCTAGCAGCTCGGGAGGACTTTAGAGAGGACTTTATTTTATTGCTTGCACCAGACCCCGTAAAAAAAAAAATCAGCATTAGCATGATCCTCTATGTGTAATAGCCGTATTGAGAGGCGATCTTGGATTTATTACTGTAAGTTTCTCGCGCAGAAATCCCACCCAGCCCGACAGGCAAACGCCTCACTCCTCCGAGTCTAAGCTTATGTTCTGTAAAAGAATAAATAGGATTTATTGCAGATTGCAGACGAGCAAATTTGTTGCAGCGCTTCCGCGCGAATGTTCGAACACTTTCCCATTATTGCAATTTAAATGACTCGCTTTTAGTTGTTCTGTATTCTCTGATACTTATCACGCTAATCCTTTTGGATCCTTCATGAGTTTAGCACTTGCAGCTCCATTAATTAACATAGTGCCGGTCTGCTTGTGACGGTACGTTTGTGTGTGTGTGTGTGTGTGTGTGTGTGTGTGTGTGTGTGTGTGTGAGTGAGAGATCATTGTAACAGAAATGCAGTAATCCTAGCTGAACAGTTTCTCATACCTTATCAAGATGGCCGCTGAGAGGAATTAATGGTTCATGAGGGTGGCGCTAGCAACAGTTCAGATTGGCTTTGCAAATCACACAACACTAACACTGTGTTCAGATAGTAGGCATGATCAGACTAATCTAGCTGTAGATATAGTGATGAGTCGTTCATGAACAATTCGTTCATTTTGAACAAGACTTTAATGTGACTCAGAAGAACTAGTCGTCTCAAAGACTGATTTGATTAGTTCCTATTGGTGTGATGTGGAGAGGTGGGTGCTCAGTGTTTCAGGTATTGGCCTCTGGAAGATCACAGCACCAAGCTGCTGCTAGTGGGCCCTCGAGCAAGGCCCTTAAACCTCAGTTGTTTAGCTGCCAGATGCTGCTGGAAATGTAAATGAATGAGCAAAGCAAAACAAATTCTTAATAGGATATGTACAGGCCACATCGCGTATCACATGACCCCAAAGACGCTATGTAGAGCATTACGCAGGAAACAGAAGCGAGCAGATCTCATGAGTTGTCCATTCTTTTATCACATGACACAAACATGAGAATGTTGGTGTTTGTAGATGTGTTAGGGATCTGATAATTGAAAATGTTGAACTTAGGAGAGATTGAAGTGTGGCAAAAATCTCTAAAGTTCACCTGATGCACTGCAATGGCTGAGTTGTATTAGTGGGATATTTAGTACATAACATGTACTGTATTTATTTTCATTATTTTATGACAAGCTATTTCGTGGGCGTTTCTGTACGTACGCCAGTGATATGGTTGCATGGATGACTTGTTTGGTTATTTATTGTGTTTTTTTCCTAGAGGAGCAAATGAGTAGAAAAAAAGAGAGAGATTGAGATACAGTGTGATGCAGGGAAATGGAATATTTTGGAATTAAGAGTTCGATTCTTGAGTATCAGCAATAGTTTGGAAGTCTGAGCTCATTTCAAACCCCGATTTAGGACGTCGTTATTGTGTCCTGTCGAGGAAACAGGTTCATGAGAGAGAGAATACTGAGGCTAAATATGGAGGTGACTTCTTCATGTCATTCAAACTGTATATTCCATTTATCCAGTGCTCAAAATATCCGGTATATCCTGATTAACGTACAAAACCTACATAACAATTGGCGCTGTCCGTGCTGAAAGTGCCATAGTGATTGCAAACACCACTTCTTCAATGTTAGACCAGAAACAGGTGATGACCATTTATTTATTTATTTATTTTTTACATCTAACAATATGTTGTCCTTCAGAAGGCACCAAATCATCAGTCTCAGTAGGCAGGAAACGCTTATGAAGGATGAGAAGGGTCTCTGTGGAGGAATTAGGCTGGATTGTGGAATCCAGAAAGAAAACTGGGACTGTCCAAGGTGACTTTGTGATCAGGTTCCAGAGCAGAGCCTTAAATCCAGCTGAGAAATGCTGCTGGTGTGGTGTGGCCTGGACCCAGATGGAATCCAAGCACACACACACACACACACACACACACACACACACACACACACACACACACACCAAGATGTTTAGAGGCTTTTAGTGATGACTTTTAAAACAGAGTGCCGGATCTTCAGTATCCTTCACAAGTCATCTTCAGAACTTTAGGATTCAGTCACAGAGACTTGACGTCACACCGCGTTCGATAAAAAAGGCAGACAACTGCTGTGGAAAGACCGACAGGGTCAAAAGTAGGGTCTTGGGATCATAGGTTATGTGACCTTCCTGCTATTATAGCGAGGAAGTAGTGCATCCCAGTTTCCATGTCCCGGGGCTATGAGACCTCCAGCCTCAGTAGGAGATCCATTCAAGTCTTGGCACCCGCTCTTGGTCCTCCTCAAGCCCCGATGCACTTTAATGGAGCTTGTGGATGACACGAGGGCAACTTTTTGCTGTTTTTTTTTTACCCTGCCAGAGCGGCGTGGATTAAGGCTCCGGTCCTAGTTAAAGGGCCCCCTCGAATGCTTTATGGTCTGAAAGTTTGGGGGAAGGGTGGGCGTCGCTTTCTGCGACTAAACACTAAAGGAAAAAAATAAAAGGGAGCTTGAAGCGAACTCTTGACAGATGGGTAAGAGTCATCTTTAGTCGAATCAAACGCTAAAGATCCATTGAAGCTGGTTTGAATGAGACACTAGCTGCATGCAACCTGACAGTTTTGCACACAGACAATATAAATAGCACTTTGGGAACAGGGGGATGGGTGGGCACGAAAGGGGTGTGTGTCTGTGCATGTGTGTTTTGTCGAGTGTGTCTGCGCTTTCCAGTGCCTCCGAATAGAGTGTGTCCTTGTGTGCATACCATGAAAGTGGAACTCTTAAAGGGCTGTTTAAAAAGGGACGCCCCCTCTTTGTGGCCAGTGTTTGGGCCGCTGTATGGAGAGTTCTTTGTCCCGCGCTTTCATCCTGCTGAACAATGGACCGGGCCGTACCAAACACAACAGCAGATGAACTGTGCTGACAGTGTATTAAGCGCGGATGAATCGCCAGTGCGAGGCATAGATCAATGTCGTTCAACCTTCGGCGCACACAGGGCCCCCGCCTCGCCCCGACCGAACGCAGCCGGGGCCCTATATAAGGGCCCCGCTTTTTCACCTCTTAGAAATAGATTCATGTTCTAGTGAAGCAGGAGACTTTTTGTACCATCTGTAAATGACTGTGGGGGGGAAAAAACGAGTCGCTGAGGCAGACGATGATTTACTCAAAAGAAGATGTCTTTCTTTTTTGTGTGCTTGTTCGTTCCTTTCTTTCTTTTCAATTTTGATCTATCAAAATGTTTTACTTTTTTTTTGCTTTCTTCTAATCGGTCTATTGTTTGTTTGTTTCATTCTTTCTTTCAATCATTACTATCTATCATCTTTTTATCTGTCTTGCTTTCTGTTTCTTTTCTTTGGCTTTTCTGTTTTTTTTAAAGTCAACTTCTTATAACTGTCTGTGTTTCTTGCTTTCTATTTCTTGTACCTGCTCCATCCATCCCTAAACCCATTAATCTATCTATTTCTCTTTCTCGCTAATGTATGTATTTGTAGGAATATTATTTATGTGTTTGTTGTGATATGTACCTTTCAGGTCAGGGTTTGTGCAGGTGAGACGTTTGTTGTTGAAGCAAATTTCCTGCAGCAGACCTGTTGTATATATCAGGGAGTTTTGCTTACACAGAGCACAGCTTCACTCAGCCACAGGAACTTAACAGGAACAACAGAGTAATAAAACACTCGCACACACTTCCCCATAGAGACCCACTCGCAGTCTTCCCCACTGTGTGTGTTCACGTCTGGGCAGTAAATATTTGGGTTATTAATACTGGACAGAAGGACCATTAGTATTTATTCTCACTGTGTCAAATGTTACGAGCAGAAAAATGTTTCCTAGGAACGAGCCGAGTATGCGAAGACTCTGGCACACTCCGGCAAAACAGCTTCTGCTCAGGAAGGATCTACTCATGTCATCATGATGTATCTTACTGATGCTCTCTGAAAATAAGAGTTGTCACAGACAGTTTATTTCTACTTACCTCATTCTCTACTTCACAAAAACGTCCTGTGTTTCTCCCCCAGGTGTGGTTTAGTAACCGACGTGCCAGGTGGCGCAAACAAGCAGGAGCCAATCAGCTGGCAGCGTTTAATCACCTGTTACCTGGAGGTTTTCCACCTACCGGAATGCCCACTCTGCCAACCTATCAGCTTCCTGAGACCACCTACCCGAGCACCACCCTCTCACAAGGTAAGAACCAATGACATGCTGAACAGTGAATCTGTAGGTGTGACTGGCAGTTCTAATAATGTGTGCATTTGCCCTATAGATGGGAGTAGCACACTGCATCGACCCCAGCCCCTCCCACCTTCCTCCATGCACCAGGGGGGGCTCTCGGCCGACACTAGCTCTGCCTACGGGCTCTCGTCCAACCGCCACACCTTCTCCAGCTACTCAGACACCTTCATGACTCCATCAGCTTCGAGCAACCACATGAACCCCGTCAGCAACGGGCTCTCCCCACAGGTTAGGCACAGTTTTATTACATTCCTCAGGAACGTTAAAGGGGCAGTGTGTAAGCTTTACAACACTCTGCTGTCTGAGATTTGAACTAAAATTTGAATCAAATCATCACTTGGCCTTTTGCCATCTCAAGAAATACATAAAATTGTATGTTGTGTATTTGTAATGAAAAAGAAAGTGAATTTTTGGCCCAGAAAAAATGTCCATCCAAATTCTGAATTGAAGTAAATAGGAAGATCTATTGTATGACCTGAGATTAGCGTGAGATGTAGTCTTTTATAGAATCTATAGAAACCTTTAAAGAAATGCTTTCTCATCTATTCTGAGTGTAAAGTGTTTTTACCAAAACAGTCCTGAACATTATGGTTTGATTGAGTGCAATTACATTCTGGATTCCGATTGGTCAGGAGATGCAGTTCTGATAGTGGTGCCGCAGGTTGAAATAAATAGTTCGGATATATTGGATATACAGGGGTCGTCCACTGGCATACCACAAAATCTTTTTACATAATGGAATGAATATATGCCAAACACTATTATAAAATCAAATTTATATCAGCACATCGAGCTCGGTAAAGACATTTGGATACGATCAGACTGGCAGGTGTGCGTGAAGTGAAGACAGTAGAGAGAGATGCGCAAATGAAACTTTCAGTGAGTGAAAAACAGTGCCATTCTTAAAAATAAGGAAAGGTGATGCTGAAAAGCACACTTTTCGAGATAAATGTGTGAAAAATATACATCTATTCTTGTTGCATCGAGCTGTACAAGGCTTGTGTGGGTCTCAGTGGTCAAATGAGGAAACATTTCACCATTACGAAACTAAACTACTTAGGGAAAAAATGAGTTTGAACAAAAACCCAGTCCTGATCTACAGGAGTATATGAGTGTTTACTGAAAATACAGTGGATTTTAGGAAAACATAACAAGCCCTTTACAGATGGAGAAATATTAAAGGAGTGTATGGAGGCTGTGTGTGAAACACTTTTGGATGGAAAGGAAAGACATGGACTGAGAGTAAAAATTAAACACAACACCCCTTTCAGGAGCTACAAGAAGATCTGAAATATTAGCACAGGATGTGCAGTCACAACTTGATGCTGCTAGGAGGGTTCATTTACTGGACCTCAAGCAATTTTAGTTGAAGAGCCTTGTTTAATTGAATCCTCAGTGTGTTGATATCTATAAGAATGATGGTTTCTGTACCACATTTGGGGTCTCCAAAGTGATTTTTTGGTAACAGGATTCGAAGTTTCTGTGTCTTAATTGCATCATTTGATTAGAGTGTGTTTCAGGGTCTGTTAGCATGCAGCTTTGTTAGCAAGCATATGCTAGTCACTATTCTGTGTCCCCAAGTATTCAGGGCTATCTGTAGATTATCAGCACTGTTTTGAATGTCTGGATGGACAGAGCAATGAAAAATGATGCGTATTGATCCAAACGAGGAGTGAATTATACACAATAACTCATCAATACCGGCCAGCCTGACTGACCATCACCAACAGGATGTAGCTAACAAGCAGATAATATGATTGAAATGGTGCGTAAAGAGTTGAAAATGAATTTCAATGCTGCATTTGTCCACAATTACCCCTCGTTCACACACGTTTCATTGAGAGTTTTTTTTTTGTCGTTCTCTCATTCTTTTTTTTTTTTTTTACTCAAAGCAGATTGGAGAACATTTCATGGTATTAGCACTCTCTCTCTCTCTCTCTCTTCTCTCTCTCTCTCTCTCTCTCTCTCTCTCTCTCTCTCTCTCTCTCTCTCTCTCTCTCTCTCTCTCTCTTGCTTTCGCACTCCTCTTTTTTTATTTCCTGAGGAGAAAGAAAGAAGGATTTGATGACAAAAAGAGCTTTTCCGTTGCGGAAGGATAACACAGGCTCCTCGCCGTGTGCGTGATTCTTAATCATAGCACAGAGGGTTTAAACACTAATGCGCTCGTGCTCAACCTGCATAAATGCCACAGATCACACACGCACACACACACACACACACACACACACACACACACACCACACACACACACACACACACACACACACACACACACACACAACACACACACACACACACACACACAGAGAGACTTCTCAGTTTCTCTCAGTACTGCATCGTAAATGTTTCCTGGTTAATGCTGTGGATTATGAAGTCAGCTTTTGGGCTTAAAAAGGAAATTGAAATAAATGTGTATCTTTAAAAAAAAAAATAACGAAAAGAAAAATAAAGAAAAAATAAATTGCTTAAAAATACAACATAATAAAATTAATAATAATATTTCTTTTATATAGCACCTTTAAAAGGTACGTCTCAAAACTCTTTTTCTAGGCAAAAAATGGGATTAAAAAAAAGATAATAATAATATTATTGTTTCAACGCCAAGTATGTTTTTACCTACAAGAAATTTGTTTCAGTGACAGAATTTTTTAGTTGCACATTTTTATAAAATATAAATAAAAAATAAGAAATGCAATTTACGAACAGTCAAATTTCACATTTGTAATAAATAAATTAAATGACATAAAATAAATATAAATGTATTGCTCAGACAAAATGATAAAAGAAATAATAAAAATAAACAATTGTATTACACAAATATAGTATTTTTATTGAACAATGGGCAGAGCATTTAAATGCTTATCATGTATAAATCACAAAAAAAGTTTGCCATTATAAGAATCTCCGTGTTTCGGGGAAGATGTTCCACTTGATTCTGAGGCCAGGTGGTGATGTTGGTGAGAAGATGTAGGTACTGGGGTGCATTCACGTTAATGAATTTTTCAATAGGGCTGGAGTTCTATAAAACAGGATATCTTCCACCAGATCCAACCAATGAAAAGCAAATATTCACTATGTTGGCTGTGTAGACAAATACCACGCTGGAACAGGTTTGGATCTCCTAATTCAAGTGAATGGAATATTTGCTTCTCCTAAATCCAGAGGTGTTCTGGATAATCCTGTGCCTTTAACAAGTTTGGAGAAGAACCACATGTGGCTGTAAAAGTTGGGTGCCTAAATACTTTTAAGCTTTCAGATTTTTGCATCTGAGATGTGTGAGGAGGAGGAGGAGAAGCTAAATCACTCGTCCATGTGGTAGAGCCATCAGACTCTCGTTGGGCTGGAGATATATGTTCAGCCTGACAGCGAGACCAGAGTTCAGGCTCAGCTCAAAGTCTGTGCTCTGATGCTGCCAGCACTTTCACACGAAACCCTCGAAGCGAACCCTGGAATCCGTACCGCACTTCAGCATCTGCTGCAGTCACTTAGCTCTCCACGTCTTCGTGTCCGCCGTGACGCAGGGGATCTCTCACAGCTTTCTACACAACTGAAGAGCTCAATCTGGGCAAAGAATTAAAAACAGTGAGGAGATGCCTGGCATTCCAGCAGAGTTCCTTACTAATAAAGGGCTTTTTGTGGTGAAGCTTTTCCCAGCAGAAAACGTCTCTCGCTTTTTTATCAGACGAGGCTTAAAAGTGCTCGTGCTTCATTTAGAAAAGTCAGAAATATTGTGAGACCAAAGAAGAAAGAAAGGACAAATCTATATGAATTTTATTGAGATGTTTTTATGCTGGGAAATGTTTCCTTCACTCCATGTGAATGCGTCAGATGTTGTTCTTTACGCCATGTTCCTCACCAATCTGACGTGAGAACATCAGGAGCGATAAATCAGAAGCTGCAGAGAGAGAGAGAGAGAGAGAGAGAGCACAAACCTAATCTCACACTCCTGATATGTATGTGTGTATATATGTGTGTGGGTGGGTGTGTGGATGTGTGGATGTGGAGTATGTTTTTCTTAAACTGTGTGTTCCACATTTGTGAGTTTGTGTGTGTGTGTGTGTGTGTGTGTGTGTGTGTGTGTGTGTGTGTGTGTGTGTGTATGTGTGTGTGTGGAGTCTCCTAATCTGTGTGTGGTGTGTGTATGAATATGTGCATTTGTACCAGTGTATGTGGAATAATGGTTCTATCACTCTGTTTTTGTGTGTATGTGTGTGTGTGTGTATGTGTGTGTGTGTGTATGTGTGTGTGTGTGTGTGTGTGTGTGTGTGTGTGTTTCACTGAGCCCTCTTCAATCCATTCAGAAGTGAGAACCTATACACACTGTGTAAAACAGCTCATTTGCAGACCCACAAAACAGCATAAAAGGTCAAGGGCTGGAAATTGTGAAATCGGAGGATGTGTTTTTACCACATTTTACTCAAGTACTGAGGCACTTGACTTTTCCTAGCCATATGTCCTTCTTCCACAAATCACGAACTGGGAGACACACAACTATATCAGGCTTCTGTGTGTAAAGGGGCATGAAATTGTTCCTTCACCTGAACTAGGAGATCGAGATCTGTTCCAGCATCACAATGCCCATGTGAACAGATCCAACTCCATGAAGATCTGCTTGATCTGGTTGGATTTGACGGAAGATCTCCTGCTATGGAGCTCCAACCTGACTTTACCTGACACCTTTGTATCTGAATGAATCTCCAAATGCACACATCTAGTGCAAATAATTCCAAGAAGCGGGAGGTTGTTATAATCTCTTGTTATAACAGCAATTGAAGGCAATCTGTGGAATGGGATTTTGACATAGAATAGGCTATAGGGTGTATATTATTAAAAATATCAGCTTTTGTAGTTTTTTGGAATGAACTGGAGGCAAAGATCAGTTAAATAACCTGATCCAGAAAAATCAATAATCATATAACAAAACTCACTTTGTCTTGACAGGTTAGCATTTATGTTTATAATGTTATAAACCAGAATTGGAAATCTCCTACGGATTAAATACTTAATCTGGAATTTGACTCAAAATAATCTGTAAGATTAGTGTTTATTAGCGAGAAATAACATTTAATAAAATGAATTTAAATCACCTCAGTTTGTGTTAGCTCTCTGACAAACTAATATATGTATTCATTAGCTGTACTTTAGAATACAGTTTTGGAGTGTTTATTTTTCCCTGTTAGAGGAACCATGTGACTTCTCCGGAAGCTAGAACCTTTAATCCATATTAGATGTGTTCACTCCCTTTTAAAAAAAAAGATCTTTCATTTTCCTAGATATGAAACACTTCTTTATTTACTGCTTTATTGAGCATCTGTTTGGTAGAGACAAGCCATTTCTGCTCATGTCTAGTGGGGGGAAAAAAAGGCCAAAATGTTGTCATTCCTAGCAAATGGGTTGCAGTGACCGAGTGCTCTGTGGTAATGGATCCCTGCTGATCTCAGGACAAGCGTCGCAGTCACCTTTGCAATCCCATAACCCACACAGACACACTACATTTTCTCATTACAGCCTGGGCAGAAAACTCATCGTCGCTCTGTGGCCGGTGCTCGTTCTCACCGCCGCTCGCAGGAAGTCAGGAGGTTGAACTCGGAGAGCTTCGTCATGTCAAAATGAGATCCATTAAGCCGTGCCTGACCGGGCCAGAGGGTTTTTTTTTTCTTCATTTTGGAGCACAGCAGGTGTTGGAAGGAAAGGAAGGAAGAAAATGGCTACCGGTCAATAGGGAAAGCACAGATCAGAAAAATATCAAGAAATGTTCCTTCCTTCTTTGCTATAGACGACATTTCACCTTGTGTGGACGTGCCGAGATTAACAAGTCTCTCACTTGCAATGAAAACATCACACAACTGTAATTTGAATATAATTTTAGATAAGTTTCTCAATTAGTACATGTAGTTTTAGCTGTTATTTTTTACATTAATGTAAACGGATGGATTTTTAAACGACAAAAATGATGTGATACAATATGAGATGATACGATACAATCATCAATCGATACAATACGTGATATGATGAATTATGAAACCTTACGATAGGACATATCATATGAAGCAAAACAATGTGATACGATATAAAGTGATATGAAACAATACGCTCTATGAAATGGTACAATACGATGTATTTTTGTACAAGACAGTATAAAACGATATTAAATGACTTGATATGAACTATAGGCTTTGGTTTGAAATGATATGATCATTTAAAACTATACAAAATGTTTAACTTTAAAAACATGATATATGATAGGAAACTATACAATATTATATTGTATGATTTGAAACGATACAATATAAAATGCTATAAAATATTAAACATGCTATACAGTATGAAATAATACAATATGATGTAAAACACCATGATATGATACGAAATAATATGATACTATACAAAATGATATGAAATGATACAACACAATATAATTCAACACAATATGATACAATATGAATCGGTATGATATCAAATTTAATGAAACATCAAAATATGATGATTACATAATGAAATGACACAATGTGAAAACATATGATATGAAGCAATACTATAAATTGGAAAAATTAAATTATGCCATAAACTATGACACGATACGATGATAAAATATAAAACTGTATGATACAGTATAATATTATACAATAAAATATTAAATATGGTACCATATAAAATGATCCAATATGAAATGAAATGATATGATACATTATTAAATGATGCGATACAATATGAAACGATGCAATATGAAAAATATCATACGATACTATGTGATTTATTTGAGTCTGCTTGGTAAATATAAACAACTTTACAGGAAAGCTGGGGGGGAGAGACAATTAAACTATTTACGCATCAGTTTTTACAAAACGAATAGATTTTTTTTCAGTTGCAGCCTTTCAGTTAAATCCTCAACATTAGTCAGAATCATCAGGTCTTCTTTACCAACACATTGAAGGATTTCATGAGATGTCTGGACGTGCGATCGTGGAGAGCGAACATGAAGGCAGCTCCATGCACACACTCCTCTCACTCCTCACACGCTTTGATCTGTGTCCCCGGGCCTGTGTGTGTGTGTGTGTGTGAGCGTGTGTGTGTGTGTGTGTGTGCTCGCTCCGCCCGCTCTCTACCCGCTCTCACATCCACCGCTCTCCAGCTCTCCACAACTGTCTGACTGAGATAAGGGACGCAAGACGCTCCGTCTCTCCGTCTGAAACCTCGTCCTCGTCTATTCCGCATCCACGTGCTGCAAAGAACACACGTCTAATGAACTCGCTTTCTCCCTGTTTCCAGTTCACAGGGTCCTCACTAACTTTCCACAAGACCTCTGTTTCTCTTGCATATAAATGAGCACACACACACACACACACACACATACACACACACATACACTGGCATTATAATAAGCTGCAGCCTGGGCACAGTGTCAGCTGGCCTGCTCTCAAAGCAGATGAGCGCATATCTGTATTTATACCACCCTGTACTCGTGCGTGTCTGTGTGTGTGTGTGTGTGTGTGTGTGTGTGTGTGCGCGCTTATAGAGGGGTGTTTTTATCTTAATAATTACATTAAATCCGATGCCGGTTGTGTTTTTGCTGTAATGGGAAAAGACGCATAAGAGGCTTGAGCAGAAAAATCCGCTGGCAGGAAATGTGCTGGGTTATTTCCAAATCACCCAGAGGCGCAAAAACTTTTACCCACCAGGGGGTCAGTTTTGGTAAGGGTTCTTCTGATTTCTTTAAATTGTGTTATATAGTTTATTTGGAGAGAGAGAGAGAGAGAGAGAGACCCGAGACCAGGGGGTTGCTGAGGTTTACTGTGAGTGAGGCTGGAAATAAAAACCCAGGGAGGATACAGAAATTGTTTGCACTGAAACTCTGTATAAAATCTGTAAGGTTATAAAAGTAATATGGAGTCACGTTTGCAGGCAAATGTCATGTGTCATCATGTGTTGGCATGTTCCACTCACGTGTAGTGGATTCTTCAGGTGTAATCTTCTCACACACATTCATAACCTTAATGTTATATAACATTTCCACACCTCTGGAAGTTCTGTCTCTCTTTCTCTCTCTCTCTCTCTCTGTTTCTTTCTTTGTCTGTCCCTTTTTGTCTCTCTTTCTCTTTCTCTCTATTTGTGTCTGTCTGTCTGTCTTTCTGTGTTCCTCTCTCTCACTTTCCCTCTCTCTCTCTCTCTCTCTCTCTTTTCTGTCTCATTCATCCTGTCTTTCTCCCCGACAACCTCTCCATCTCTTTGTATCTCTATTCTGCATCTGCATCTCCAGTTTAGTCTCTGTCTGGATCTCTGTGTTTTGTCATGCACCCCGATATTTAGCAATTAAATGCAAGACAGTTGTGGGAAACAGAAAGAGAGAGAAAGAGAAATGGAGATAGGAAAAGAAAGGGAAAGATAGAGCATTTCTGGTAGATGTAAGCATCCGAGGTTTTAAAAGAAACAAGTCACCAGTATAGTTTTGGTCAAAGCCTAGGATGGTGTGTGTGTGTGTGTGTGTGTGTGTGTGTGTGTGTGTGTACAAAATGCTAGACACCTCCATCCCGGCTTGGATTTTGTCCCTCAGATCTACAGGTTGAGTGGGTCAGGAGGTCACAAGGTCATGGGTGAACCTGCTGCTCGTTGCAGTCATTCAGGCGTCGTCACTTTCTCCAACGTGCTTCCTGTTAGTTCCACATGCCAGTGTGACAGGTGCGTGGACGTGATTAATACCATGATGGAGTCAGACTCGTTCGCACACACACACACACACACACACACACACACACACACACACATCTCTCTCTCACTTCCATTGGCGCCCCACTGGGGCAAAAATCCCCTATAACCCTTTTCTTTTTTCTTGGATATCTAATACGGGTGTCTGCAGATACCCATAAAACCCTTCTTACACAAACCACATATGAACATTTCAGAGATCACAAATCATTCTTTGAATATTATAATAGTTATATATCGAACTAACAGGGCAAGCATCAATATTTACATTTTGATTAATATACATTATTAATTACCATTTAATATAGGAAGATAAGGAAATCTTGAATGTGAACCGTTACTGAAAGAAAGTTTTTCTGCTTCAATATGGGCCGGTTCTCTAACACTCTCACTCCCGATTGTGTGTGTGTGTGTCGGCCATAGCGCTCATCTGGAAGCACCCCTCTGCTCCTCGCATGCTCGCATATAATTTTGTGTGTGTGTGTGTGTGTGTGTGCATGTGTCTGCCATAGCGCTCATCTGGAAGCACCCCTCTGCTCCTCGCCTCCAGCTGAGAGCCATTTCACTATTTATTTACATGTGATTATGGCGATGAGGTGCAGATATTAACACTGTCAAGCATAATTTGACCTGACATTTTTCACCAGGACGCCCCCCTGCTGTCTTCGGCAAACAAAACCCCCACCACCTAGGTTCCTCCACGGTTTCTATCTCTCTCTCTCTATCGCTCTCTTTCCACCTCAGCCATGTGGAAAGCGTTCATCCGGAATCACAAAATGTGGCGTTTAATTTCTAAAAAGTGAGGTGTGTGCGAGATGTGCGTGTGTGTGCGTGTGTGTGTGTGTGTGTGTGTGTGTGTGTGTGTAGGTGTGTGTGTGTGAGTAAGGGCTCCAGTTCCTGGTGGCTGAATCCATCCCGCAGCCACTCGAGCATAACACGAGCGGAGACGAAGAGGATTGTGCTCCGTGAGCTCTGCAATCTTTCCTCAATAGGAGACACATTAAGCCCTGGTTGTCCAGTTCTCGCAGCATACTACACACATACTACACACTTCAGCGCCTTGAAACACTCATAGATACACACGCGCACACACACCACACACACTTTGATTTTACACACTAACCGAAGGCCTGTGCATTAAAGTGGCTATATATCTTTTAGAATTGTGTATTATTTTATATATATATATATATATATATATATATATATATATATATATATATATATTAGATGTTTTTATATATAATATATTATTAGGCATTTCCTAGGGGTTTATTAGAGAACATTAGTGAGCAAACTGCATCATGAAGACTAAAGAACACACCGGACAGGTCAGGTCAATTTATCCCAAGCGTAGTACATCTCACAGAGAACTGTGCAATCCATCCGAAAATTGAAAGACCTCCACCTAAGATGACAGGCCAGGCAAGGAGAGCATTGATCCAAGAAGCAGCCAGAAGGTCCAAGAAGAAATGCAAACTTTTTTGCCTACATGCAAAAGGCTATGTGTGGCGGCAATAACCTAACACTGCACATCAGCCTGAACACACCATTCCCACCGTGAAACATGGTGGTGGCAGTATCATGCTGTGAGGATTCTTTTCTTCACCAGTGAAAGGGAAGCTGGTCAGAATTAATGGAAAGATGAATTGAGCTACATACAGTGAAATCCTGGAAGAAAACCTATTAGAGGCTGCAAAGGACTTGATACTCGGGCGTATTATATATATATATATATATATATATATATATATATATATATATATATATACATACAATGTTAACGCATTAACGTAACCATTTTTAAAAGAGGCGATATCTGGTTCTTAACCTTTCTATTAACAAAAAAAACACCCAGCAACGTGCATCCATTCATTATTCCTAAATGTCCGCGAATTACATGTTACATGTTACAATTACAAGTACATGTTAACGCATGTAACCTAAATGAATCATATACCGTAAACAAACACTAAACCTGTAAACCGTACCACGTATCGTAATCAACCAGTAAAAATTTACCTAGAAACGAATGATGAATTAATTAAATGAATATTTCTCACCCATGGATCAATAACATTTTTTAAATCAATGATGAATGACACTTTGATGTAAAGAGAAAGAAATTCTATGGATCTTAAGAGACTGTTTAATACTCTAATAGTCCACATGTCCAAGGGTGAGAGTGGATAATATCCACCTTGTGCACATTATGTCTGCCCCAGTGGCCTGTCTGCCCCAGTGGCCTAATGGATAAGGCACTGGCCTCCTAAGCCAGGGATTGTGGGTTCGAGTCCCATCTGGGGTGGAAGCGTGCTGGGCCCATAACCCAGAGGTCGATGGATC